>CM040118.1:44274994-44846154 GCA_022559845.1 Amorphophallus konjac | reverse complement strand
TGCAATGTTCTGCACGCAATGGAACAAAACGACACGAAGACAAGCCCTGAAAATACTGTTTAGACTTCACGCTGTACAGACATTGAGGAGTCTGAACCAATGTACAGACTTTAAAGGCTGAGAATACCAAGGCATGCTGAACAGACTTGAAACCTATGAAGATGGAGTGTATAGACTTGAAAGTCTGAATGCGATGTGCATACTTGCTGAGTTGACGCTGCAGCCCAATGAGTTAACGCTGTAACGTATACACTTTGCGTTCAACTGAAGGTGTATATACTTGAAGTTTCAAGGCCACAATGTATAGACTTCAAAAGAGGCAGTCCGATGTACAGACTTCAAATGTGAAGACATTGTGAATGCAAATGCAATGATCAGAAAGTGAATACTAGCGATTTGACTCACACAAGATGACTCACAGTGAATAGCTCACTACAAAGGCCAAACATCAAAACCACCATTAAAACCATCATCAAAACCACAGGGGCACAATAATCTCCCCCTTTTTGATGATGGCAACACTACACAGTGAGTCATTTGAGAAGTCTGATGACTCAAACTATTCTCCCCCTTTGACTTCATCAAAAAAGAAGATAGTTTGAGAAATTAAAGCAACCAGCATGCTATAATTGAAAACCAATCTCCCCCTTTGATATAGCCAAGATGAATCGTGGGAGAATAAGAATGCATATGCACATGGAGATTTCAAAATGCAAGATCACAATTCTTCCCCTTTGGCAACATCAAAAAGAAAGAAACAAAAGGAGGCAGAAATGTAAATGATATGAGATGTAATTAACAAATCCAAGAGTGTGAGAGAGAGCCTCAAAATTGGCAACAAGATACAGATCACTATCTTTTTAAGGATTAAAATATCTGGTATGTCTGCTGGAAGGGCCACGCGGCCTGCCTTGTGGTGGTCTCCCCCTAGGAGCAGCAGAGGTATATTCTTGAGGTGGAGTTCTGCTAGAGGAAGCCTGACCAGGGGCTGAACCCAAGACAGATTGAAATTCCTTCAGGTCATTGGACAATTCTGCTAGCCAATACACCACAGCGCTTCTGACATTTGCCACTTCAGAAATGATGTCTTCTTGGCGAATATTAACAGTTTCATATCTGTCAGTCAGAGTTGTCATTTCTGATACGAAAGCGATCAATTTATCATAGATCTTCTGGACATCTGGACCTAGGGCACTGAATGACCCCTTCAAAACTTCTAAGGATGTCCTGATCTCAAAACAGTGATTTATAATGCTAGCAGAAGACTTAAAGGAGGAAATTTGAGCATCTTGTAATTCACGAAGTGCTGTTGCGATCTTTGAACATGCCTCCTGCAAACCTGACATCAAGGACCTGTTGGCATCATCTGAAGTTTTCTTGTTTAACAGAAACATTTTCCATTCAGTTAGGAGAGAAATTTCAAGCTTCAGTAGCCTGGAATGAACTTGATTGATGTTGAGAGTGACATACGTGAGCAGATCATCCATTTTCTTATCTTGTCTTTGCATTTGCTGAGTCAAATTTATAAGAAGTTCTTCAATATTTGGCGCCCTAGTAGATAGAAGTCGAGGTTGACCTAGAGGTGTACCAAAAAATTCACAGCCAGGTACAGTTCTCTCATCTGTTTCTTCTTGCACTGGCGTTTGGTTGTCTACTGCTGGAGCCTGATCTTCATCTTCAGCTTGGAAGTCTTTGTCAGGAACTACATTTTCAGGTGCCTCTTCTTCACTAGATGATTCTATTTCTAGGTCTATGACAGGAACTTTCTCCTGACACTCATCCACTATATCTTCCATGAGATTATGATCTGCAGGACTTTCAACAGGTGCATGTTCTAGAATTTCAGATGTAACTACGTTTTCAGCCTCTTCCAAACTTTTCTCCACAGCTTCTCTTAGAATGACATTAACAAAATCAGCAAGTTCTTGATCATTACTTACTTGCTCTTGATCAGGCTGTTCCACGGGCACCCTCACTTCGTCTGATGTCTTCCCAAAAGAATCAAACAGACCATCAATGTTTGTATCTAGATCAGTCTGAATGCTGTTTTCAGACAACCTGACTTCTTCAGATGCAAACTCGACAAGCTTCTGAAAAGAAAAAGATACTTCAGTGGGTGCAGCAGACATAGTTGACTGTGGATGTTCAGATGGTGTTTCCTGTAGAGCAACCTCAGAAGCTGATGCTAAAACTGTTTGGGTTGAATCTTGAGGGTGTTCTAGAAGCTCCCCCTGAGCTTGTGATTCCTTAACTTTCTGGGCCTTAACCTGCCCCAAGAGAGAAGAGCCCTCCAATCCCAAAAATACTGAAACAAAATTCATGTTAAAAATGTTTCGAGCCCTAACTTCTGACATGGCCTCTCCATCCAAGGGAATCTTTAAATACTTGAAGATGTCTGTCAAATGGGCGGTGTAGGGCAGATGTCTTTTGGATCTAATACACCCCTTCATGACATTAAAAATAACTTCAGGCAAACAGATCTTTACATTCTGAATCAGACAGAACAATAGGAACCTCTGTGTGTATGTGATTCTTCCTCTAGCTCTAGTCTGTGGGGTGACTATTGAAGCAATGATGTTCTGAAGAAGCTTGTGAAGAGGGGGAAATGACGAGGTTTGGTAAGCTTTCAGCTTCAACTGCCCCTTGTCATGAATGTTACTGGGTTTACCAGTAATGACCGAAAAAGCTTCATACAGACTATATCTATATCCTCTCTCCACTTCCCATTTTTATGGAATACTAAGAGCCTTGTGGAGAGAGTCACATGTTACTGTCATCTCAACCCCTTTAACTGACGAGATCAAAGCAGACTTATCTTGGCTCAAAGACAAATTATTGTAAAATTCCATTACCAGGCTAGGGTAATAGACACGGTGGTTTTCTAGGAATTTCCTCCATTCCTGAAACTCAAGAATCTCCAAAAGTTCTGGAAACTTCAAAACCAGGGTTTCATCTCCGAAATCTACTATCCTCGGAGGAATGATTTTCCCACTCTCTAAAAACACGGTAGACTGAGAGGGCCTAGTACCTTGTGCTGAAGACATTTCCGCAGCTGATTCTGGTTCAAGACATCTTTGCTGCTTGGACGAAGGCTCCTCATCTATTTCTTTTCCCTTCCTCTTCCTTTCCACAGGAGCGACGGATTCTGGCTGATCCATTTGTCGTAACTCTCAGAGTATCAACTCTTTCTTGCTGGTTGCTGCTGGAAGTGAAGCTAGAGCCAAGAACGGAGGAGAACTCTGTGGTGGAGATGAGATTTTAGTGAAGAAGAATGAGCGGGAGAGAAGGGTTTGAAGAAGCATACAAGACGTATCGACACGAGGAGACACAGGAAGCGGCAAGGGCACGCGAGGGTTTTTAGATGAAACCTGAGGGACAAGAAGGGTTTTGGGTGAGTCACTTTATACTCTTATCGAACTTTTTCAGGAAATACCCAAACTGCCCTTATTCAATATGTAACACAGCCGTTTCCCGTTAAAGTTCGCTCTTCAATATATGGAATTATTATATTCTTCCGAATACCTTGGTCAGTTACCTCAAGACGTTAAATCAACATGATCACAAAACTAGCTGTTAAAGGTACTTAGCCTAGAGAAGGTTACGATTAAAATACTCCTTATGTTTGTCAGGCAAAGAAATACCAAACAGATAGTTAAGCACGGTTCATTACCTCATTTAAAGGACAAGAGAGGGCATACAGAGTCAACCAATTTGTTGAGCACTAGGTAGAATTGTCCCTTTTTACACAAGGAGACATGTTTATAAGACACCAGAATCCCTGGTTACTCAGGACAAGCTACTTTTATGCCAATGAAAACCAATGAATTTTTGTTGACTTTTCTTTCCCCTTTTTTTTTATTTCAACTTTTCCATAATATACAGAGATAGCTAACTGTATCATGACAGAACCTCTAGACTTCTTTGATCTAGAATATATATTTCTCCACAATTGCCATTGCTCTGTCACAAGGTATGGCGTATTCCCTGGTAGCACCTCTCAAGATCTTAGACACAAGACAGAACCCTTACTTAACACAATTTTTTATCTCACAGCCATCTTCACATAAGTTTTAGTTAAGACGAAATCCTCAGCAAGGCTTTTCCATTTAACAGAAATTTTTACAATGTGTTGACCAACAATTGAGGAATACCTTGGAAGGATTAAAGGACCAAATATAACCCCCATACATTAAAGTTCTTTATTAACAGGTATAACTTGTTATAATAGATTTTGGGTGGTTTAAGGTATTCTGATCAAATCTGATAAGAGAGACAAAGCTATAAGAAGGAATTTTCCTTCAAGAGAATTCCTAACCCAAAGGGGATAAAACAAGGATAAGAAGGTGACAAACAAAATGGAGAGAGATGAGATGAGATGAGAAGCACTCCATACACCAAAGCAGCCAGCCAGAGATAACTCTAAAGAGTAAGGACCAAGGAGCTCACAAATAAAATCTTCCTAAGGAAATTCAATCTAGTAACCAGAGAGTACTCTTGAGCAATAAGCTGCAACCTCATGAGATGACTGAACTCAGCACCAATTAACCACATTGACAGACAAAGGTTCTTCAGAAACCAGATGACCTGACAAGCTCCTTTTCAGCCCATGCAAGGACATCTCACACACAATTCTTGGAAATATTAATTATTTATCGAATGACATGCATGCTATCAGTTGAAATGCAATACATTGAAGCAAACTTATGGTTTTTCAATTAAGTGGAATGTAATGCAATGAGCACGAGTCAAAAATAGCATGCCTCCCCCTGACTATGAGCATGAAGCTTCCCCAGAGAGCATGCAGTGTTTGCCATGAAAACTAAACAAATGAATTTGTGATTCATGCACATTCAGGCTGCCCTGTTCAGTAGAATGACCTATGGTACTAGGCGGAGCACTTGGTCTGAAGGACCTCTTCACACATAGTAAGCACCTCCAGACAGATTTTCCCTGCCTTTGATAGCCTACTATTTGATATACCATAATGGTCAAACATGATGATCAAAGGGCATGCCAGACAAGTAAGATTGTTCTAATCATGATAATCATGTCTAGTCTAAAACAGGCAGTTTATATGTTCAACAACAATCATCAGTCTGATGGATTAAGAATTGAATTCAGATTAGGAAGGCAGCAGTAGATTTACCTGAAGCGTTCAGGCATGGGGTCTTTTTATGTGCCCTGATTTATTACCCCTTTATTCCATCCAAGGCACACCTGTCAGGCACCTTCCTATTTTCCACTAGCAGGTACCCAAGTGGTCTTGGGTCTTGCATAGTAATTGGCCCCTTTTGGGACTGCCTACATCCTTTTCTGTGCCAAATAGTCGTCAGAGTTCATGATAAAATAGTTATGCATTGAATGCCCAGACAGCCCACAATAGTGGCATGAACTAGCATGTTTCATGTTCCTCTTATGTACACTAGCATGAACTTGAGCATTATAAGAGTGAGCATGAGGGTTTCTGTTATAATTATGAAATTTTTTCCTTTCATAACCAGCCACCCAACAAGCAGCAACGTGGTGGCCTGGTTTTCTGCAATTTGAGCAAACAGGAATTCTTTTAAGAACATGTTTGTTCCTACCAAATCCTTTGAAATTTATATTCCTACCCTGGACATGCCAGCAGTCCTTGACTGCATGCCCATGCTTCCCACAATGGGAGCAGAAAGGAGACTCTCTTCTAAAAAAGCTTGCCCAACATTCAGTGGCCTTGTGTCCAAGCTTGTTACAATTAAAACATTTGACATGCTGGTTCAGAGAAGCAGTTTTGTTGATATTAAGAGCATGTTGGTTAGCATAAGATTTAGCATGATGTGAGAGTGGTTTTTTCTTTCCATTAGCAAACCAACATTGAACAAGGGTGTGGCCTAATCTACCACAATGCGAGCATTCACTTTTCTTTGAATGAGCAGCAGGATTTCTATCATGATATTTCCCAGCATCCATCATTTCAGCATTTAAATCATCCAGTTCTTTTAATTCACACTCATGCATCAAATGGCCTATCTTGTGACAGTAATGACATTTCATGATTTCCCTCTTATGTGCATGTCTCGGTATATCAGTGTGTTTTATAGCATGTACATTTTCAGTGTGATCCAATCCTTTCTTCACATGACTGACCATATCAATAACTTTTGTTTGTTTCTGATTCTTCTGAACATTTGGTTGTTTATTTTCTGAGGTGGTGGCTACATCAGATGCTTTGATAAAAGATGTCATTAGCTTATTTTTGAAAGCCTTTTTATTTATATCGTTGTAGCCTAACCCTTCCTTTTGAGTATTGACCTTAACACCTAACAACCTGTCCATATTTTCTTGTCCTTTCACAAATTTTGACAGGGATTTATTCAAATCTTCAATTTCATTTTCCAGAGAAACGATGTGTATTTCATAACTGGCAATTTCTTGTTCATTGCAATTTACACATTCGCTTAGCACTTTGTTTGCAATTTTGTAATCCTCAACTTCTTGTTCCAGATTTTTCATTTTTTCAGATTCTTCAAAGTAAACATATTTTCCTTTTTCTAAAGCTAGAAGCCTCTCAGACATAGTGGAGTTCAGCACTTTTAACTTCTCATTTTCTTCCTTAAGCTTGTCATTCTGAATTAACTCATTTATTAAGATCTGATCTTCTGAGTTAATTTCAAGTTTTCTTCTAGCCATAAATTTCTTCAAATCTTTTTCCTTCTCTTCAATATCTTTCTGTAATTCCACATTCACAAATTTTATGGCTTCAATTTTCTCAATCATCAGAATGTTCTCTTTTTTCAGTTTCTCTAAACTTTCTTCATTTTCTTTGGAGAACTTTCTAAGAGAATTATCTTCAGATTTCAGCTTCTTTAGATCAGATTTTGGACATTCACATTCCTTCATCAAGTTTTCGTTCTGATTTTTATACCTACGAATATCAGATAGACAGGTATCATGAAGTTACTTGATACTGGAGCAATTTTCACATGGGGATCTAGACCTTTCTAACCCAGTATTCTTTTTCAACTTTATATACTGACTTTTTAAGCTCTCATGTGATTCTAGCAATTCAGCATATGCATTTTCCCAATCATCTACAGTATAATTTTCAAAAGGATTTACCTCATCATCTTCATCTTGAATGCTGCCTTGATTATTTCTATCAGCCATCATGCAGCTGTCCTTCTTTGTCTTCTGAATTCGCTTCAGCATGTTCAGAATATCTTTAGCAGAACTGCAATCATGAAGATAAGATCATAAGGCTCTGTCAATAGCTGCTTTCATCAGATTAAAAGCTTTCTGATTCTCTTCATGCAAAGAGGTATGCCTGTCAGTCCATTTGAACTTTTTCTTTGGTAGTTCATGAGGACCGTGTGAAATTACTTTCCATAGGTCTGGATTAATAGATTTAGCATAACTCTTTAGATTAGCAAGCCATGCACTGAAGTGTGTACCACTAAAAATCGGTGGATTAGCCATGGGAACAAATAGCAGGTAGGTTCGAGGCAACAAGAGTATTGATGCACTAAAACCAGATAAGCATCGAAGACTATAAGATCGGATCTGCAGGTCGCTGGACCTTCTAGGCAGACACCCGCTCTGATACCAATTGTTAGGGTGCAAGCCCGGATACAGAGGGGGGTGAATGTATCCTTCTACAATTAATGCCCAAATAAAAACTTAAGTGCTGGACGCAATCTCAAAATAAAAATAAATTCAATTAAACCAATGAGCAAACACATGAGACGCGCCTATTCAAGCATCTAGCAGAAGCACACTCACAATGCAAACCACTGCTCAAGATATTTTTAGGTGGTTCAGTCCTCCAGACGTACATCCACCCCACACTCAAACCAAGTGTGGCTTCACTAACGGCTGGGCAACACAGCTTGCCAACAGAAGCTGATACACAGCTTACCCAGGGGAACAAACTCCCCTCTTCCTCCTACCTGGAGGGAACCTCTAGCAACCCACGGTCACTAGAAACCAGAGACTCGCGTCTCTCTTCCTCTATACCAAGAGGGAACCCCACTGGTAGCAGCCCCACTACCAGTGAACCAGCCAGTAGCACTCTGCTACCATCAACCCACCAGAGGCAGAGCCTCTCTTCCTCCAGACCAGGAAAGACCCGACCTCAGTCCAGAGGATCGGAAGCACAAAGCTAACCAAATGAAAAAGGAAAAATAAGAAAAGAAAAATACACAGCGATCAGAAAGCTGTAAGGAAAGATAACACAGATGTGGCTCACAAGGAGCTGACTGGCTTGGATTTGATCCACGGTCCAGTAGACAGATCTTCAGGTAAGCTTCTCTTCCTCTTCTCTTCTCTCTCACTTTCTTTTTCTCTTAACCCTCTCGAGCTCTTTAACTTTCTCTCTTTCTCTTCTCCTCTTCTTCTGCTCTTTTACTCTCTCGATCTCTGCTCCTCTATTCTTTCTGGCTCATGCACTTACCATCTGCTCCATCAGCCTTTCTTCTTTTTATATCAGCAGCCGCAGGTGGATGAGGTGCAGAATGCGTGTGCCTCCCACACTTCATCCAGAACCTTCTTGCCACGTGCCTTTATAGCATTGGTTCCTTTAGCATTGGATCACGTGCAGCCCAGTCACTGGTGAATGTTCTTCCTCGGACCTGCAAGGAGATAAAAACCATTAACACTAAGGGCCACAAGAACTAAAACTGCATGAGGTATGTGATAGCAATATGAGATGCACTGCACTGAGAACGACACGAGATACACAAGATTACTACAGTACGAAATAAAGAGAGAATGACACGAGGTCAGATTAAAACAGCACGAGGTAAAAAGAGACGACACGAGATACATACTAATAAGACTAACACTACGAAGAGAACGACATGAAGTATCACTGTAACAAAACAAACACTACGAAGAGAACGACACGAGATACACAATAATAACGCTAACACTACAAAGAAAACGACACGAAGTCAGAAGAGAACAGCACGAGGTGAGAAGAAAGTCTCACGGAGTGAAAAGGTAGACAAACATGCGATCAGAAGCAACACGAAGACATGAATACAAAAATAACACGACATAACAAACAGCAAAGAGAACGGCACGAGGTGAAACGACACTTTACTAAAAAGACTTGAATACACACGAAAACAACTTGGACTAAAACCAACTCGAAGATGAAAACGACACGAAAATAACATGGACTGAAACCAACTCGAAGACGAAAATGAAACAGACACGAAGTGTGGTCACAAAATGAGAAGGACACGGGGTCTAGGAAAGACAACAGGAGGACAGAAGACATGAACGGCTACAATGACACGTGATAAACCGAAGAAAGCAGGAAAATGACTCGAGTAACTACAGTAAATGACACGAAAACACAAGAGCAAAAATAAAAGAATGACTCGAGATGAGCAACTAAATACTGAAGAAACGACACGAGGTGGCACAGAAAGCAACACGAGGTGCTGCAATGTTCTGCACGCAATGGAACAAAACGACACGAAGACAAGCCCTGAAAATACTATTTAGAGTTCACGATGTACAGACTTTGAGGAGTCTGAACCAATGTACAGACTTTAAAGGCTGAGAATACCAAGGCATGCTGAACAGACTTGAAACCTATGAAGATGGAGTGTATAGACTTGAAAGTCTGAATGCGATGTGCATACTTGCTGAGTTGACGCTGTAGCCCAATGAGTTAACGCTGCAACGTATACACTTTGCGTTCAACTGAAGGTGTATATACTTGAAGTTTCAAGGTCACAATGTATAGACTTCAAAAGAGGCAGTCCGATGTATAGACTTCAAATGTGAAGACATTGTGAATGCAAATGCAATGATCAGAAAGTGAATACTAGCGATTTGACTCACACAAGATGACTCACAGTGAATAGCTCACTACAAAGGCCAAACATCAAAACCACCATTAAAACCATCATCAAAACCACAGGGGCACAACACTATTTGCTAATTTCCCATTTTCGTTCAAGTCCCAAATTCAGTTATGCCAGTTTCAGATCTGAACTTCATTTTTTCCTGAATTTTGCATCTTAGATCCATCTTTTTATTTTTCCTAGGGCTTCCAATTTTACTGGGAGTTCTGTCCACCAACCCCTCCTACCACGAATTTGCTTGAATTTTTATCATCCCTCCACCTATTTTTTCAAAATTCGTTCTTAGAGATAGCAACAGTGTTGTCCACCTGTTTCCAGATCTGACCTCTGTCCAGTGCAAAAATCATATCAATTAGTATTCACCTCCAATCAGTCCACAAAAAAATATTACCATCTTCCTTGTTCAAAATCCTATAACTTTTGTGAAGAGCTTAGGAGCTGAATACCTTGCGGTCAACGGTAGTTCTCAGACAAGTTCCCTGCAGATCTGAGAGTTCGGATACTATACACCAGGAACTCAAAATTCAATAAAGCCCAGATCTGTGCAGATCCAGGTCTTATATCTAGGCCTAGGTTGAAGCACTTCAAGTTAGCTTTCCAACGGCGCCAGTTTCGTGTCGATCCGACATTGGAGCTGATCGCAGCGTTCGTTCTCGCCGGAGCGCGCGCCGAAAAATAGAACCGGCAGATCTGTGGCCGGTTATTCCGACCGGTGCCAAACGGAATCGCCCGGCCTCCGGTCGACGTTCCAGCGTGCCACCAGCCCAGGGAACGCTTCCCCAAGTGTCCCCACCACAGTGGTGCCACCGGGCCTCACACGGCCCCTCCGGACAGCACGTGGGCCCCACAGTCACAAGTTTGGGTGCTGCCGAAGAGACTCGAGAAGCCGCCGGTCAACCCGAATTCGGTCCTCCCGGACCCCATTGTGTCGCCCTTTACCTCCCTGCGTGGAGTGGGCAGTGCTTCATTGCTTTAACAAGTGTGTAATATTATTCCGGGAGTACGGGTTTCGGCCGGGTCCGTCGTCCACACGCCGAGCGCGTGGAGGTATCGTATTCGCTCCTATACTCGGTATTTTGCTTACTTCATATATATTTGTTTATGCCGCTGCTAGAGAGCATGTGTAAGGGTATGTAGCTCGCTATATTTTTGTATCACCGCTGCTGCGAGAGAGAGCGATACCATCCCGTGACCCGATCCAGGCACAAGAGAGAGTTGACCACCCTAGCTCACTGCCGGTTTCTCAACCGCGCACGTCCGACACTTCCCTTGCTAAGGGACAATCACGAGCTCACCTAGAGTCTGAGGATCGCATATCATTTCGGAGTCGAGTCCGTGGTCCGTCCCGCATCAATAAACCAGTGTCACAGGAGGGCAGGTAAAATAAAGAGTTAGAAGGTTGGGGAAGGATGTGAACCACAGACCAACGACGAATGAGAAAACAACAAGGGCAATAACAAGAGGCAAAACCAAAAGATATTTCATTCATAGAGAACCTAATGACAAAGATCATGGCCCAAAGGCCAAATACAATACAATGCCTCCAAATGAAATGAAGGGGGAAGAAACGAGAAAAGAAAAGAAAGAGCAATGAAACAAAGTCAAGAGAGGACCGGAGCTAGGAAGGGTGAGAACTCCCTTCTCTGCCCCATCCCCTCTCGTTGCATTCACTACACTCTCTCACTCTCCCCTCACACTCTTCTACCTTCTTCTCCTCCTCTTCTTCTCTTGTTGCAACCTTCTCTTCTTCTTGTTTCCACTGTATGTCTCTCTTCTTCGCGCATTCTTTGTTCTTCTTCCGGCATGGCTTTTATACCTAGGGCACAATTGACGGGGTGTCATGATGATGATACTGTCTGAGGTTGACTCCGGTCTTGTCCTCGTCAGGTGGAGATCTTCCTAGCCCAACCGGAGGGTGACATCGCGGCCAAGAATTAGCTGGCGTTGAGGTGGCCAAGCTGTGCGCCAAGGGCCTCACCTAATGATCATTGTGCCTTCTGCCGGTCTGTACCATTCTGATAGTTGTAACGCTGCACCGGGTGTGGGAGAGGTTAACGCTGCACCGGGTGAACCATTCTGCTGAGTGTGCCGCTGGAGGGCTATTTGGGTTGTTGTGCCGTTAGAAGGCTATTTGAAGTGTGCCATTGGGAGCGGCACAGATAGCCTGCCATTGGAGGAGCACCCAGGGTGTGCCATTGAAGGGGGCACCCAGGGTGTGTCGTTGGAGGCATTTCAGGGTGTGCCGTTGGAGGTTGCCTGGAGTGTGCCGCTGGAGGACATTCGACAGTGTGCCGCTGAAGGACTAGGGCGAGTGTGTCGCTGGGGGACACTGGGAGTGTGCCGCTGAAGGGCACGAGAAGTGTGCCGCTGGAAGGGCACCACCAGTGTGTCGTTGTAGGGATATTTGAGGGTGTGCCGTTGGAGGCACCTTGAGGGTGTGCCGTTGGGGCACTGGGCAGTGTGCCGTTGAAGGCTCTTCAAATTGCTGTGCCGTTGGGGCACAAGTTGGTGTGCCGTTAGAGAGGCACTAGGGGTGTGCCGTTAATGGCGTTGATCCCTTCTTCAGGGACCCATGACTGTGTGCTTCTTTGGGACATTCTTCACCACCAAGGGCCCGAGGGTGGGCCCATGGCAGTGTGTAAATTTAGGAGGGTATCTTGTAGTCTCTTCGTTATTCAATGTGCCCGTGCAAATGTGAGGATTTGTCGGACGGTAGTATTCTCCGGAACCCTGGATGGCCAATCCTTCCGGGTCTTCTCCCTTTAGCTCTGACGCCAACGTGGGACCGAGGTTGGACATATGGACGTGTAATTTTACATGTCCACACCCGCCGCCTCCAGAGGTTGCCGCCGAACATGTGCCTGGAGACGATGAGTCACGTGATGCGGCTACCGAGACGAGCCCTTGAGGTGATGCCCGTTATTTCCTCTTTCTGTATTTCTTCCTGTTCTGTTGGGACGGATGCCCCTTTTTTGTAAGCTTTTTGATTTTGGAATATAAGGCTTTACTTTTTTCCGTAAATTCTGAAATCTCTGTCGTGTATCCTTCTTTTTCTGACGACTACGAGATCTCCTGGGGATACGGAACGGCGTCTCGAGAGTTACCCTGAGAGGGCGCGACTTTCGGGATCCGCCGCTTCGACTTCCATGAATTTTGAAAAGGCGGTAGGACTCCTCTTTCATTTGGGGAACTTCGCTCCCTTCTATAAGTAGCGACCTTCGTTTCAGCCTCAAGGTCATCTCTGGCTTGCAGGGTTATGAGGAAGAATTTCTTGCAAGATGTCATTAGGGGAGTCTGGCACTTCGTCAGATGATGTGTCTTCGTAGGCTCCTTGCCAGCTCTTGCTCCTCCGGAGGGAAGCTTTGTCGACACCATGGCGGCCGTGGCCAGCACCGAGGTAGAACGGTGGTGGCGCCTCCGAGCAGTACAAGGTTGGGTACCTAGATGGATGGCGGGAGGCCTTGGAGAAGGTTAACCGCCTATACTCTGGCAGGGGGGTTCTGCTTCTTAAACCGGACATGTTCCGCCCCTAAGAGGATGGGATATTTCCTTGTACTCTTCTCCCCCCACTTTTAAGCAAGGTTTTTCTTGTGTAGTCTGCCTTTAGCTTTGTGGCGTACTCTTGTGTTCATCTTCTCCTTTGATTTGTAGGCACAGGACGAGGCATTTTCCGTCGTTGGTGGGAGGTGTTTCATGATAATGTGTTGGCCTCATTGTCCACCCGCACCCCTCTGGTGCTGACGCAAGGGTACATGGTTTTCTCGGCTGGAAGACGGGGTCCAAGCTTTTTCCTGGTGCAGGCCCTTAGTGGGTACGCTTCCTCGACAACAGACTGGCCGAGAGGTGGGTCGCCTGTCAATGTTGCCTTGATGGTCGCTGGCAGGTAACTTGACGAAGGTGGTGACGGGGATACCAGATGCTGGAGACTGGAGCGACCGCGGTGCCACCGTAGCTAGCCTTAGATTTATCTTATTTCTTCATATGATTGTACGTTGGCCACATTGGAGCTGGACAGTTTGTATTTTGACTCAAGCAATAAAAATCCCTTAGCCTTGGAACTATCTTGATGTGTACGTCTTGGGACAAGACATTCGCGAGTAGTGAGTTCATGAGAGCTCAGTGGTTTAACACTTTGACTGTCTCTAGCTTCTCTTGACGCATTCATCTCCTTGGGCCCATGAGGTGCTGCACTCATTTCTTCTTAGGGAACCCATGGGTTACCTTCGTTTCTGAGGGAAGCAAGGTTGCTTGCCTATTGGAAGTTACTTATGTTCCTGAGGGGAGCAGTGCTTGCCTCTTGGAAACTCTTAGGCTACCATCTCGTTTTCGAGAGGAGCGATGCTCGTCTCTTGGAAACCCTTAGGCTACCTTCTCATTTTTTAGGGGAGCGGTGCTCGCCTCTTGAAAACCCTTAGGCTACCATCTCATTTTCGAGGGGAGCAGTGCTCGCCTCTTGGGAACCCTTAGGTTACCATTTCATTTTCGAGGGGAGCGGTGCTCGCCTCTTGGGAACCCTTAGGCTACCTTCTCATTTTTGAGAGGAGCGATACTCGCCTCTTGGAAACCCTTAGGCTACCATCTCATTTTCGAGGGGAGCGGTGCCCGCCTCTTGGGAACCCTTAGGTTACCGTTTCATTTTCAAGGGGAGCGGTGCTCGCCTTTAGGGAGCTCGTAAACTACCTCATCGTTTTCAAGGGGAGTGGTGCTCGCCTCTAGGAAGCCCATAGGCTACCTCATCGTTGAGCTTCAACTGGCAACATTTTTGGATAAGGGTTTTTATTGATAAAAAACCCTAAGGTTTACAGAGTTCCACGTCCTTAGTACCTCTCACCCCCTAGTGTTGCCAGTCTGTATGCTCCTTTGCCGAGTACCTCCGTTACCCTTTACGGGCCTTCCCAATTTGACGCGAGCTGTTGTGAACACCAAAAAAAGAGAGAGAAATAAGAAAGAAGATAAGAAAAAGAAAAGAAATAGAAATAATAATAATAATAATAATATATAATAAAATAAAAAGGGAGGGTGGCCCACTCTCTCTCTCTCCCTTTCAATCTTGTTCTTTCCCTTTCTTTTCTCCTCACCCGGTGCACCCGTATGCCCCTCTAACCAGTGTACTAGTCAGAGCCTCCACCCGGCACGCTCCTAGCGTCTTCTGCCCGGTGCACTCCCATGGCCCCGCATCCAGTGCACTCCTACCACCTCTGCCTGGTACACCTATTGTGTGCTGGATAACACCCAAAAAGTTGTGCCGGATGGCACACCTCCGCCCATGCCGTTCCCACCTCGACCGCACCGTTCCAACACCTTCCCCTCACTCTCTCTATCCCCGCTTGATCTGCCGGGAGGAGGTGGAAGCCCCAGCTCCAGCTGAGTGCGGAAGTTTCGATCCCCCACTAGAAGACGAGCCCCGAGCAAGGCGGGGAGGCAACAATCAAGGCTCTGCCTGGCCATGGTGGTCACAGATCCCGATCTCAACAAGAGGAAACTCTACTTCGTAAACGAATTGCTGTTGCATGTGCTAAGGAGCAACAATTACTAAACGAGAAGCATGTTCTGGAGAGGAAAGTTCTTGATCTTCACATGGCACTTAGTGGGAAATAGAATGATGTTGTAGCCGATGGTATGAAGGAATTGACTGGTAAAAAAATTACCTTGAAGACAATTCGAGGCTTGCGGATGAATCGAAGGTTATGGGGGGTGAGAATCATATCTTCACATCATCTTTAGTTAAATTGCTGACCGAGTATGGCACTCGACCCCCTTTCTTTTCATTTAGTAATTCGAGGCGTCCACCGATGCACCCATGTGGAAGGGGAATAACATGGGTGCGCGTCCACAAGGAGTGACGGCCCCGAAAATATCATGGTGCGCATATAAGCGACGACACCGAAAAGATCACTCTATTTGGGGCCGGAGGTCCCGAAGGGCTAGCCTGCGTGGGAGCCCGGTGACCCATGGATTATAATAGTCACTTGCCCAAGAGACCATACTGAAGGAGACGCAAGCTCCTGCTAGATGGGAAGAGAAGCATAAACCAACAAGTTTGTCATCCCGGTGCAATATCAAACCGTGACCATACTGCGGTGGGCCCCCCGCGGTCGAAGTCAGGCTCGCGTGGGCGAATGTCCCAGGATCAGATCCCAGAACCCATATGTATTCAAAGGGAGCGTGCTATAGGCTGAGGATGTGAGCCAGACAATGACTATGATCGAGACGGACCCAAGGTCTAAGCGTGACCCATGAATGCCTTATTGATATTCTCATGCATAGGGTCTGGGGATGACGAGAGCCGCGCCGTTCTATTCATTTCCTTTTTTTATTATTCACTATTGTTATTATTTATTTATTATCTTCTTTATGTTCATTGATTCTCCTTTTGCTTGTATGTTGTATCCCCTTTTTATTTTATTATCATTCTTATCACTATTTATTATTATTATTATTATTATTATTATTATTATTATTATGCTGTTACATTTTCAGGTGGGGAGGGATCGCTTTCTCTCTTTTTTTTTATTCGTGAAATGCACAAGGGAAGCTTGCATTATTTTCTTTTAGCCCTTTTTATCTTTTTTATTATTTCTTTTTATCATTATTATTGTTATTATTTACTATTATTGTTATTATTATTTTTTTTATTATATTAATCCTGGTGAAAATGTGGCAGTGTCTCCCTTACACCCGAGTGCTAGGAGAGGGTGATGAAGGCAAGCTAAGAGTGTGCCAGATAGAGAATTAATGGGTGTGCCGGGTAGAAGGTTAAAGGGTGTGCCGGGTAGAAGATGGATAGAGTGTGCCGGGTAGAAGACTAAAGGGTGTGACGGGTAAAAGATGGCTAGAGTGTGCCGGGTAGAAGGCTAAAGGGTGTGCCAGGTAAAGGGCGGATTGGGTGTGCCGGGTAGAGGGTGGCTAGAGTGTGTCGGGTAGAGGGTGGCTAGAGTGTGCCGGGTAGAAGGCTAAAGGGTGTTCCGGGTAAAGGGTCAAAAGGTGTGCCGGGTAAAGGGCGGATTGGGTGTGCCATATAAGGGGCTGAAGGGTGTGCCGGTTAAAGTTGCCCGAGGGTGCATCGGGTCTCCAGGTGCTCCTGCAAGGCATTTCCTATTTACCAATGTTTTGGAGGTTAAAATTATGGTGTGCTTTTATTTCTTTTATTAGTTTCAATCCTGATGAAATTTCGGCAGCATCTCCCCCAGACCCGAGATGGAAGGGGAATAACATGGGTGCGCGTCCACAAGGAGTGACGGCCCCGAAAATATCACGGTGCGCACATAAGCCTCATTGTTTGGACCACATCCTTGGCCTATAGCCCGCTCCCTTTGAATACATATTGATTCTGGGATCTGATCCCGAGACATTCTCCCGTTGCCCCTTGGCACCGGAAACATTGACGACGCCCACGCGAGCCTAACTTCGACGGCGGGGGGCGTGAAGAAAGTATGGTGGCGGTTTGATCTTGCACTGGGCCGACAAACTTGTTGGTTTCTGACCGCTTTAACCGGGATTTAACTGAATATTTCTCATTCCTCCGAACAACAAATTTGTCACATCTTGACATACATATGCTCCGGTTTTCCCGTGACGATTGTGCTTCCCTCGAGCCGGACATTCGTCCGAACATTAAATTGTCAACACATGACCGACATGAGCTCAAATACTTTCTTCACGCCCTCATACGAGGACTTCAATGTTTCTTAATAGATTTTTATGCAATTAATTTTCTGGCCATGAGGCCCTTTTTTCCGGCGATCAATCAAGGGTGTTCCCTTCTCCGAGGGGATGTAATTAACATTGTGACCTTTATGGCGCGGCGGGTTTTGGTCCTGACAGCTTTTTAGCGGCTGCCCTGAGCTTTGCTACGCTTGCTCTCCATAGTACCAGATCTCTGGGGAGAAAGTGCCATTCCTTCACACGAGTGGTGTAGTACTGGGCCAGCTTTTATTGATAGGTTATGAGTTTCACTTGGGCGTGCGCTCTGTCTTCCTCGAGAAGGTCCAAGTTTTCACATATCGCTTGGTTATTTCTTGCCTCATCAAAGTGTCCCACTCGCAGTGAGGGGTTGGATATCTCTTCTGGAACCACTGCCTCTACTCCGTACGCGAGGTGGAAGGGTGTTTCGCCCATGGCAGCTCTGGCGGTAGTTCGGTGTGCCCACAGAATGCTCAGGATTACATCTATACATGAGTCGCCAACTTGGTCAAGCCGAGTTTTGATGCCGTGGAGAAGTATGCTGTTAGCATTCTCCAACAACCCATTAGCCTGAGGATGTCCCACCGAAGTATAGTGGTTCCAGATCTCCAATTCTGAGCACTTGTCCTGGAAGGCAGTGCTTGCGAACTATCTTCCGTTGTCGGTGGTAAGGACTCGCGAAATTCGAAATCGGCAGATGATGCTTCGTAGCTCAAATTTCCAAGTTGCTTCACCTGTAATCTTCCCTAATGGTTCTACCTCAACCCATTTGGTGAAATAGTCAATGGCGACCATGAGGAACTTTTTCCTCCCTTGAGTTTCGGGGAAGGGGCCTAGAATATCTACTCCCCACCGAGCAAATGGGTGAGGGTCCATCAGGGTATGTAGCTACGTAGCTAGTTGGTGGTGCAGGTTGGAGAACTTTTGACATTGAGGGAACCTTTGAGCATACTCAAGGCAATCTTGCTGTAGAGTAGGTCACCAATACCCTTTTTGGATCAGGGTTCACGTGAGTGCGCGTCCTCCTATGTGACTTCCGCAGAGCCCTTCGTGTATTTCTTGTACTACCTGTTTAGCTTCCGTAGGGAACAAGCACTATAATAGTGGGGCCGAGAGTGATCACCTATACAGGCGGCCATCGACCATTGTGAAATGCACTGCTCGTGCTCGCGTGCAGCGGGCCTCAGCCCGGTCGCTTGGTAGTTGTTGTCGTAGGAGGAAATCCAGGAGGGGATCCATCCAGGATGGTTCATAGTCGATGGCGTTTACCTGGGGTGTCGGATCTTCTATGCTCGGCGCTGCCAGCTCCTCTATGAAGATGGATCTAGAGTTGGAGATTGTGGTGGCCGACGCCAAGCGAGACTGAGCGTCTGCTCGGACGTTTTCTTCTCTAGGAATGTGGACTATCTCGAAGTGGGAGAATTCCTTTGCCGTTTCACTAGCCTTCTCCAGATACTTGATCATGGTCGATTCGCGTGCTTCGAATTCTCCCCTGACTTGGTTAGCGACTAGCATGGAGTCACTGTATGCTCGCAGACTAGTCGCCCCCATGTGTTTCACCATGTGTAGCCCTGAGAGAAGCACTTCATACTCTGCCACATTGTTCATGGTCGGGAAGTTGAAGCAAAGGGCGTATTGAAGTTCTAATCCTTCCGGTGATAGTAGGACTTGCCCTGCTCCACTGCCGGTGGCGCAGGATGATATGTCGACGTATAGCTCCCAGGTTGGCCCGGAGGACTGCTCGGGTTATTCTTTCGTAGGTATTGTGCACTCGGCGACGAAGTCAGTGAGGGCTTGAGCTTTGATCGCAGTCCTCTGACAGAACTTGATGTCAAACTCACCCAACTCTATGGCCCACTTGCTCAACCTTCCTGATGCGTCGGGATTCTGGAGAATTTGCCGCAGCGATTGGTCAGTAAGGACGGTGATCGAGTGAGCCAAGAAGTACGGTTGCAGCTTGCGGGCGGCCGTGATTATAGCCAACATGAACTTTTTAGTTCGTGAGTACCAGAAATCTGGCCCTTGTAGTGCTCGACTCGCATAGTAGATAGGCTTCATGACATTGCCCTCCTCCCGCGTGAGCACCGCAGTCATCGTGCTCGGCATCACAGACAGATACAGGAGCAACAGCTCCCCCTTCTGTGGTTTAGAGAGCACTGTAGGAGAGGCCAGGTACTGCTTTAATTCTTCAAACGCCTGCTCGCATTTCTGGTCCCAGTCGATCTACCCTTTCTTTTCGGGCGCCTTGTTAGCTTTCTTGATAAGTCAGAAGAAAGGAGGGCACTCTCAGCCGCTCAGGACAGGAACCGAGTCAAGGTGGCGATACATCCGGTGAGGCACTATACGTCCCTCGCTCGTCTCAGACGCTTCATCTCTAGCACCGCTCAGATCTGGTCAGGGTTAGCCTCTATCCCTCTATGGGTGACGAGGAACCCAAGGAATTTCCCTGATTTTACCCCGAACGCGCATTTATTTGGGTTGAGTTTCATATTGTACCTTATGAGCATCGCGAAGGTTTCCGCCAGATCTCCCAGGTGCTCGGTAGCTTGGAGGCTCTTGACGAGCATGTCGTCGATGTAGACCTCCATGTTACGACCGATCTGTGAGTCGAACATGTGGTTGACCAGGCGCTGGTAAGTCGCTCCCGCGTTCTTCAATCCGAACGGCATGCGGGTATAGCAATATAAACTATGGTCGGTAACGAACGCTATCTTATCATAGTTGGGTTTGTTCATGCTGATTTGATGGTATCCAGAATAGGCATCTAGGAAGCTTAGCATTTCGTGTCCGGCCATAGCGTCGACTAGTTGGTCAATCCGTGGCATGGGGAAGCTATCCTTTGATGTAGCTTTATTGAGATCGGTGTAGTCTACGCACATTCGCCACTTCCCATTGCTCTTGGGAACAAGGACCACATTCGCCACCCAGTCCGGGTACCGGGTGGGCCTTAGTAGCCCTGAGCGCAACTTCTCGCCCACTTGCTCCCTGATAATGGCCTATCGCTCGAGGTTGCAATGCCTTTGGCGTTGCTGAACCAGGCGGTAGCTCGGGTCCAACATGAGTTGGTGGGTGATGATCTCTGGTGGGATTCCGGGGAGCTCGTCCTCGGACCAAGCGAACATGTCTTGGTTTGCTACGAGGAAGTTTGTGTAGGCTTCCTTTTCCTGTTCGGATAGGGTGGCCCCGATCCTTAATGTCTTGGTTGGATATTCCCCCACCTGGATGAGGTACAGGTCCTCCACAAGAGTGCTTGTGCTTGGACTTGGGTCTTCCGTCCTCGCCTTCTTCTTGGGTGGCGCTTCCTCGGCTTGTCTGTCACGTGTTGAGATGAGGTAGCACCTCCTTGACTCCCTTTGGTCCCCTAGGACTTCGCCCACTCCGCGATGAGTGGGGAACTTAAGCTTTTGGTGATATGAGGAGGGAACACCACGAAGGGTGTCGAGGATTCCTCGCCCGATGATAGCGTTGTACCCGATCATCGTACGGACTACCGTGAAGTCTGCGAGGAAGGTTACATCCCTTGGCACCATTCCGAATGTGATCGGTAATGATATGCGTCCTTCCGGACGAACTGTGGTGCCGGAGAATCTATACAACGTTGTGTGCAACGGCATGATTTGGGACAGATCCACACCCATGAGCACTAGACAACCGTACGAAATAACATCAGGACCACTTCCATTATCGACCAAAATGTGGCGTACGGTACATTGATTGATGGTGGCTGAGACCACCAACACAAAGGAATAGGGAGTGGTTACACCGTTTAAGTCATCGTTAGAAAAGACGATAGGGTCTTTTAGGTGTTCCCAGGCAGTGGCCTCCCGTCGGGTGCTGTCACCTTTCTCCACAGTGTTGACGGCCAACGCGTACCGTCGTCGCCTGCTTGAACTGTCTCCGCCCGCGGCCGGTCCTCTGGAGATCATAATGATCTCCTTCCCATTGGGTCGGTTGTTGAGGGGCGGAGGGGTCCTCTATCGCTTTTTCGTGGCCTTTGCGAGGAATTTATCAAGGAGTCCTCGACGGACGAGGTCCCCGATTGCATCCTTCAAGTTGATGCATTCAGCCGTGTGGTGGCCGTGGTCACGATGGAAGCGGCAGTACTTCTTCTTGCTCCTCGAGCTCGGATCTGATTTCATCCTAGGAGACCATTTCAGGAAAGGTTCCTCGCGGATCTCTATCAAGATTTGATCGGGAGGAGCTGTTAGGGGCGTATAGTTGCGGTAATTGCCCCTTTCCTTTTCTGGGCAGTCACGGCGATCTCAGTCCCATCGATCTCACTTGTTCTGCCCTTCGCGTGATGAGTCGGCGGATCTTTTTCGGTCGGATCGATCAGTTCTGGCCGTGCAGCCCAGGGTCGCGGTGTTCTCCTCACATCGTGCATGCTTCTGCGCCAAGGTGAGGAGGTCGGTGAGGGTCGTCGGGGCTTCAAATCCGAGCGCACGTCGAAGGATGTGTCCTGCGTCCCCTGTGTGAGTGCGGTGGTGGCGATGCTGATGTCGAGGCATGTGATACGGAGTGCTTCTGCCCGAAAATAGGAGACGAAGTCCCACAGCGTCTCTTCTCGCCCCTGCCTGAGAGCGAGCAGGTTTACCACAGACTTGGCTACCTTTCGGCAGCCAACAAAGTTCTCCTTGAACAGCTTTTTCAACTGTTGAAAGGTGGAGACAGTTCCGACTGGTAGGGACTCGAACCAGCTCGGGCGTTCTCCCGGAGGGTCATGACGAACGCTAGGAACTTCACAGCGTCAGAGGTCCGATGGAAGACCAGGTGGGACTCGAAACTGTGCATGTGGTCGGCCGGGTCGGTAGTGCCATCGTAGGGGGTGAAAGACGGCAACTAGAGCTTTGGCGGGATGGGGTCTTCCATGATCTCCTTGGAGAAGGGAGCATGGAGTCATTGATTAGGCCGTGATTCTTAGCGACTAGGAGGACATCGTCTAGGTTCCGGACTTTGTTCTCGATTTTGTCGATGCGTTGGAGTCGGCGGTCCATCTCCAGGTTGAAGTGCAACGGGCTGCGCGATCGTCGGTTCCTTACGACGGAGGCGTGGGAAGCCTCTCGCACCCGACGAGAGTTGGATATAGTGGGAGCCCTCTCATTCTACTGGTTCTTGGAGGGTGTGTGCCTCCTCTCATCGGGTTTGTTGATGAGTCCCTGACACAATTCTGTCAGGATTTGGATGTGCTGGCACATCTCTACGAGCTCGTTGGCGGCGACTGCTGGTGGTAGACGAGGGGAGGATGAAGCCTCCTGGGACCCTCATCGAGAAATAGGAGCCTGATGAGAGCCGCGCCCACGGTTGCTGGCATTGCGAAGACTCCCACGGGGTGCCATGGCTTTTCGCTCGTCTTCCCACAGACGACGCCAAGAAGTGTAGAGGCAGAAATCTGGTTCCTATGCCACATACCACCTTCTTTATTTATTTATTGGGGAAGTAGTCCGGCACCTCGTAGAAGCCTGCAATCACCAGAAGAACTGGGCGTTAGAAGGAGCCATGGGCGCTACCCTAGGGGACAACCCTCCGATGCTTAAGTCAACAACGGTTGTAAATGAGGAGCACAGAAGAGTGAGAGAGAAAGTGTAGAAGGGGGTAGCTGCAGAAGATCTGAGAGACACATAGGCCCTCGGGTCGAGTGCTCTCTGGTCTCAGTGGACACTTAGAGAGTGCTCATTAGGTGGTAAGGTAGCACAGGAGGGGATTCTCTCTCTCCAGGAAGGAGTAGTCGTGACCTCTCCAGTAGTTGGGCGGGTAGCTCTCTAATTAACTTCTCTGTAGGCGCTATGTTGGTGAGATTCACCGTGTCCCTTCTCTTACTCTATCAAGCTCCCTTTTATAGGTGGTTGTCCTGGTGCGGAAGGCCAATCCCTCAGTGGAGAAGGGCATGAATCGTAGAGTAATGTCCCCCGCTATCGTGGCGGGAGTTTCTCGTTGGAAGGTGATTACTCCGACATCGGCTAGTCCCTAGGCGAGTCTCCCGGTGCTCGTGGGGCGTGCTCGCCTGTTATGGGATCAAGACTGACTTCGTGGGGATGACGGTCGGTCGTTGGAGAGTTCTCTGGTGATCATTGTGCTTGGGCCAAAGCCCTTCCTGCGCTGTCGAATCCAATGATGAGTCGTAGTGGGACGCGCTTTTATGGGCTACGGCTGTTGGGCGCCCTTGGGCGCGTTGAAGACCCTGAGTCGAATTGGGCTCATCGATAGTGGGCTTGTTATGGGTCTGTTATGGGCCGAGCCAGATCTACCCTTCTCAAAACTCATCCCTTATGCTTCAACAGTTGGGAGCCTCATGTACCTTCAGACTTGTACTCGTCCAGACATTACTTTTACTATGGATATGCTCAACAAGTACCAGAGCAACCCAGGCATGGATCATTGGAATGCTGCCAAGAAAGTCATGCATTATCTGAGATGGACTATGGATTACATGCTCACATATAGGATGTCAGATCAGTTGGAGGTCATTGCATATTTTGATGTTGATTTTGGTGGTTGCCTTGACATGAGGAAGTCCACTACAGGTTACATATATCTTCCTCTTGGTAGGGGGTGAGAAAGACTATCCATTACCTGGTGCAGTGAGAAGTAGAGTGTTATAGTGGCTTCCACTATGGCAACTGAGTTTATTGCTTATTTTGAGGCTAGTAGACATGTCATTCAGTTGTGAAATTTGCTCATAGGACTACCATTTATGGATTTTGTCTTCAATCCTATCAGGATTTACTGTGACAATTCTGTTACAGTTTTTTTCTCTAATAATAATAAGGCATGCAAGGGTGATAGAGGTTTGGGCATTAACTATTTTTCTCTTAGAGATAGAGAGTGAAGAATCATGAGGTGTATATAAAACATATTGGGATAGATTTTATGGTTGATGACCCACTCACTAAAGGATTACCTACTAGCACTTTTTGTAGTCAAGTGATTCGGATGGGTCTTGTTAGCTCCCTTGATATATTATGACATTTTTAGTTTTGACACTTACGGTTATTTGTGATCACATTTATATTACGATTCTTCTATTGTTTCTGCTTATTCCATTTTGTTGTATATATATGTTGGTTATGGATTATGTTTGACAATAATACTTAAGTGGTGACCGGCAGATAAACATTAAGTTTAAGTTTATCTATTTCTTCAGGTTCAGTGTTCAGTTGTAGTAAGTTGGTGACATTGTGGTACATGGAAGGCGGTGTGTGATTCAAATACATTTATCGCCATGACCCCTGTCATTTGATTTACTATACTTGAACTCTTCAGATTCCATTAACTAGAGTGGTGTGTGATTTTATTTTTAATCATATGCGCATGTATCATATTTTTCCCTTCAGGTGTAAGGCCAAAATATCAAATCTTCAAGAGTCTTTTTCGAAACTATATATATTATATGTATCTTTTCAATGGAAGATTTGATGTGCTTGTAGCAAGTTAGATCAAGTGGGAGAATGTTAGATGTTTACCCTAATATTGTAGTCCACTTGTGTTGGGCCGCACACAGTTAAACACACACCGTTAGATTCAGTTAGTGAAATATGTCTATTGGGCTTAACCTATTAAGTGCCTATTAGGATCCTGTAATGGGTGGGATCATATCTTGAGTCCAATTGGGACTGATCCCTCCTCTCTATATAAGTGAGTGTAACTCCCCATTAGGCATTGTACGTATTTATGAGAGATAGAGAGAGAAAATCAGATAGAGGTACGTGGGTTTCATTTCTCTCTTCCTGATGTTCGTGCGTGTGGATCTCTTTTCTCGTCGTCTTCCTCCTCGCGCGTGGGATGATTTTCGCTTCAGATACATATCACCAACATTTTCATGTTTGGAAGTTGTAGGAGGGGGAAGCTCTAGCTGAAAAGGGTTTGACCATCCAGAATGACTCAACCTTGGACAATTTTGGATTATGTGTCCCGGAGCTTGGCATATTGAAAAGGTTTCGTCATTGTTCAAATTTTCAGATATCAAACAGCGCAATGCGGAGCTTGGCGACGCATTTATAATGGCCGTTGGTGTTTCGTCTTATGGCCTTCCAAAGTGCAGAAGGCGGAAGGGATCGTGGGTATTGACGTTCAAACTTTAGATCCGATAAGTGTTTCTATGATCAATGCTATGGGTACGTTTTTGAGGGCATAAACTGTGATTGCAGATATTAGGGAACTAGTTTTTCCATCTTACGTAGAATTTGATGAAGAAACCCTAGTGTCGGAGACTTGCTTTCCTATCCTTTGACCAAGGCCATACATATAATCAATAAAAGAAAACATCAACTATGTCTATGTAATTTGCCGATGTTAGAAGAACGATATGATTATTTTTGTCTCATCTTTTCGATCACGTAATCTAGATAGATAAGTAATTAAAGACGACATTGCTCTCCAATGCTTTTACAAAAAAGTTATTGCAAAACTATGAGCAAATAAAACATGCAGCTCGCCATGGCAATTTTAAAACCCATGAAAAAGAAAATGTTGTTGGACCCAAGGTTTGTAGAGTCGTTCGTACTAGTTGTACCGATTTTTTACTAGTACAGTATGATATTGTACCATAATATACTATTGGATGTCAATAAAATTATATTACTTCATAAATATTATTATAATAAAAAATGTTAAACATTTATCTATGGCTCAATTAGTTAAGGAGTCTCTTAATTGAGACGAAGGTTAGCGGTTCGAATCTCATGTGTTTCATCATTTTTGATATCAATTTAGAAGAAGAATAAAGGGAAAAAAACACAAGAATGGACCGTTCATGAGATTCAAATCCAAAACCACCTCCAAACAGACAAAGTCACTCAACCAACTTATCTAATGAAGTCTTTTGTATTAAAAATAAAATATTAAATATATAAAGTGTACCAATTACCTATCACAGATCGATCGTACCGGATTATGACTGATACGGTCTGATACGGGCGACAAATCCTTCGGAACGCGTCGGACCGCCGGCTACCGTTCTAAATACTGCCATCTCCGTGTCTTTAGCTAACATTAGATTCTTAAAGAGGATCCATGTATATTGGAAAGCTAGGATAGATTGTTACGTAATTTTATTTTTGAGAGGGAGAATAAACGAGTGAAAAATGAGCCGGCTTATCTGGTCATATATTGGTGCTCAAGTGCAATTTGGAACAGAAATATGAAGGCAAAATATCTAATCAATTGATAAAAATAATCGTGTAATTTTTATTAGGAGTCACCCCTTGAATATATGTACGTATATACATATTCATATATATATATATATATATATATATATATATATATATATATATATGACGCCCATTTTCATAAATTTTTCTTTAGTTTAACTACACCTTTTGCCAAGCGAAAGATTGAGGAAGTTCAGAATAGCCTGAGCACTGATGCATATTCTTCTCCACATTTATTTAGTTGTCAAAGGCGGACTAAAGAGTTTAAATGGGTCAGAGAGGCTATCGGATGTTGAAATAAAGTGAACCATATATGGGCTTCAACTCAAGAGAAATCTGGCGGCAAATACAAATTAATTAGAAGACCAAAAAAGAATGTTCATTGAAATTTTTTTTTTGGTAAGATTCACTCTTAAATTACTTACTTTAAGGTCATATTCATATGAATAGGTAACAAGAAGTCTATTTTATTACTGGGATAGATCACCGCTTCCACTGTATAATTTAAAGAGTATCTAACGGAAATAAAAATAAGTAACACCACTAGTTTCGAAACTGCATACTTGTGTGCGAGTGCAACATAAGTTGTCGAGTTTGGAGGCCTATGAACTTGTGGGCCGTGGCGCAACTGGCCCCAACTACGGGCCTCAGCCAATTGGATCCACCACAGAAATATGTATACGTATATATATACACACACATTTATAGAAACCATTAATATTCTAAAGAGCAAAAAAAATTGTAAAGGCTTAAAAGTTTTCAGAAAACTTCTTAAGATATTCTTATTTATGCTTTAGCTCTCTCTACCACTTTAATTTTTATATGTAAATTGGTTTGTATTTTGAGGCTTCCTAATATATGCTCTCCCCACAGAAAAAAACAACTCTGTCTTCGCCATGGGGAGGATCGTAGTGAGGTCTGCAAAGCTTATAAACACGATTGACTCTAAACTAATTACCACTACTGTTTAGTGGTATGAAAAATGAGAAGCAGAAAATTAAAGACATAAAAGGAAAACTTGAATGGGTCAAAATTCACGCTTCTTATTCTTTAATCTTTATAGCATACGAGAGGCAATGATAGCAGCAGCGCCCGCAAGCCTGCAAACAGATGACGATTCAAAGCCCATAATTGTCCTCACATAAATAACTAGATTATATACGCTCTACTCTCTGCACGAGACTTATATTTCATGATTATGATCTGGGTCGCGCACCCCCTATGTATCATGATCTACGTGACAGAATTTAAAATCGACGTGCACGTAAGGAGATATGTTAGAGAATAATTTTATAATTAGAAACTAATTAAAATATAATATGATTATAATTGTGATACCCTCTCCATTCAATCTCTAAGATTTTGAATTAGATGACCCAATCTAATAAACTTTAACATTTCAGATCTAAGAACGTGACGATGTTGAACACCATCTGTCTTGGTCTACCAGTGAGACATTAATTATATCATGAAGACCTGGTCGATCAGGTGTGTAATATATCATGAAGACCTGCTCATGCATGTGCGAGAAACTACGTACAGATGTGATTATATTAATGAAGATTCTTCGTCTGACCCATCATAATACAGATCGCACGTGTACCTTGTCGAACAGAGTGGGAGAGAAAGGAGTGTGGCCCTTAGGAAATCCTCCAATGATGCGGCGGCTCTTGTACATGTAACAGGACTAGTCGGGATTATTGTGAGAAATAGTCAAGTGCCGGAGAAAGAAGTGGGCGTGGAGCAGGAGGAGGGAACACATGGAATCTAATTAAATATATGTCAGATGAAGCAGGATGGCCTTCATCTCCACCGAAGGTAGTAATTAGTTCTTGTGCTTCCCCAATCGCCGCCCAACACAAAGTAAGGCTCTGCAAATCATATGTATGACTCGTCAACCTCTTCTTAATGGGAGGACGTCTCTCTCTCTCTCTCTTAATGTGTGTGTGTGTGTCCACATGCACATGCACGCAGACACACATGCCAATGCACATGTACACCCTACTAACTATTCATCTCCTTCATTATTCGTTTCATTAACAAGCTGTTATAATCTGCTATAGATCCACAGTAACACCACCAATGTGGAGTAGCCGAAATTAAAAAAATCTTTCTTTGCTCCAGATCCAATCCTCTGCTGGTGTTTTGTTGCGCTGATGGGGGCCAAACCCGACAGATTCCCCGCGATTGCCCCCGGCCTTCAATACATGAAAAGGAAGCAAGATCTGCCAAGGATGCAAATCTCCACCAAATGAACAAGAAACCCTAAAATGTAGAAAACCCAAAGATTCCAGTGCCCGCACCAGACGCTGTCCGAGCTTGGAGCTGTTCCGATGACCTGTATGGGGTCTCTTCGCTCGTGCACCTCACTTTTTTATGGGGAAAAAAAGACTAAATAGTTAATTGTGCAGCCCTCCTCTTTATAAGCTCCCTTCTACCATGTCCCCTCTCGCCCCATCAAGAAGCAAGGACAACAACGAAGAAGAGCAAGGGAAAGGAAGAGAGGAAATCATGGCTCCCGGTTTCCACCGCTCGGCCTCCCTCCCGGCTGGTCCAAATCCTAACATAAGCGACAAAGCCAGCAGTGGCCTCCCACCGGAGAAGGCATACCACGTTAGGTCAGCTAGCCTTCCCTGCCGATCCCACCCGCTAGTCTCCCAGCTCGAGGACGAGGTCCGCGCCACCCGGGCATGGCATTCTCCCGAACCCGAGGGTCACCGTTCCTCTGCGTGGCTCCGCTCGGGCTGATCCGGCTGCAGCTCCTCCACCTCGCCCTCGACGACCTCCTCCAGCTCCCCAAGACGCGCGACTCGCTCCGACGCACCGGCGGGCGCTCCTCTGGCCTGGCCGAGAATCTGCTCGACGACTTTCTCATCTTCGTGGATGCGTACGGCTCCTTCCGCTCGGCGCTCGTCTCCGTCCAGGATCTGCATTCGGCGGCCCAGGTGGCCATCCGCAGGAGGGACAAGGCCCACCTGTTTTCCGTCGCCAGGTCGCTCAAGAAGGCTGAGAAGGAGGTCACCGCCTTCTCATCTGCCCTGCGCAACGTCTCCAAGACGGTCGAACCAGCTCTCGCCGCCTCCTCGTCCGGCAGCTCGGTGGCGGACGCCGAGCTGGCGGGGATCCTTAGGGAGGTCAAGGACGTGACGGTGTCGGTGTCCACTGCCGTTCTCCAGGGGACGGCAGCAGCAATGGCAACCGTCACGGCCGCGGTGGCGCCAAAGTCGTCTTCCTGGACGGCCTTGATGAGGAGGCTAGCGCCGTCGGAGTTCTCCTCGAAGAAGATGGATGAGGAAGAGGGGTGGGCGAGGAACGCATCGGAGAAGCTGGAAAACCTGGAGGAGTGCATCGTCGCGTTGGAGAGCGCGATCGAGAGGGTGTTCAGGAGCTTGATGAACACCAGAGTCTCCCTCCTCAACATCTTGACGCCATGAATCAAATGTGAAGATCGTGAGAAACAAAAAGAAGACACGCAAAAGTGGAATTGGAAAACAGTAACATAAGAGTGATGAAGAGATCGATGTATTGTGTAAAGCGGCTGTAGAACTTTTTTATTTGTAAATTTTGACTATAACGTAAGATACTTAAATGTAAAAGGAAATTTGTCCATTTTCACTGAAATCATCAGCCTTCTCTTCCTGCAATTGATAATTTAAATGATGTAGATGACGACTAATATTAATGACGGCCTGCAGCAAATTGGCTTTTATATGTAGTTGTATGTACAACTTGCAAAGGTCGCTGCAAGATTCATACGTTCATTTACCTGGAGGTTGCAGTTGTGCTACTGCGATATTTAGGGTTTGCGTTGGCTTCTGAGCACGTGCGTGCAATATGTATCTAATAACCCTTGTGATCATTATTGTAGAGCCATCATCCGAGCATCCATGCTTAGTGCTAGCCTTTCAACGCTGCCCATTACCACATGTATGAAAGATTTAAAGAAACGAACATTAAATGTGGTACGTAGCAGGTCATGCATTATCGTTGAAACTTTAAGAAACCTTATTAAATCCGATGTGTTGATTGAAATTCACCTGTAAACTTGGAAACACTACTTAATTAAAGGCTGCAATGATCAACTCCATTCTGTGATGGTCTTGGAGAAGTTGTGTTACGAGCATGCAGTACTTTCGGGATGAGCTAGGTAAGAATATCGTTGCTGCAACATCACCACCATTCATTCTGCAATGCATATATAACATCATGATATGGGGATCACTAAGCACTGCAAGCGCAGGCAGTAAAGATATGACGAGTGCCTACGAGGGGAGCTGAAAGGAGTGCAATTAGTATTAACCAGTTTCCTCCTATATATAACTTTCCGGTGGGCCATATTTAGCTAGCCTGCTAAATTGTTCAAAGAATAGACTAGAATTTAATCTTTTCACAATTTTGAGATGAATTAATTATCTTGGCCAGTTTCATCATGGGCGAGAAATTAATATATAGGTCCATAGTCGGGCAAGACCTCAAATTTTCCTAAAATTTTCAGAGATAATGATTTTCCCATTCATTTAACCAAATTAACATAATAGCTTGGTGATACCGCGCGCATGCATGTACCAAATGTAGGAATCAGAGGTTTCTGTATAATTAAAAAGACAAGGGAGTACCTTAGAGCTAAAGTACAAATAGCATTTCCCGAAGGCAGGCAGCATGATTGAACAGACCCATACATATTGGATGCACGACTGCGACAGTAAAGAGTGAGGTTTGATCTCAATCAGCTGAAGGTCGGGGGTGCCTAATTAACTTTTGCCTTGCTCCCAGGATCGAGACCGGCCGAAGCAAACGTGGGCCTCGACTACCTTTCTCAGTTGTTCGAACATCCATTAATGTATAATTATAACCTTGTGTGATGGGTGTGGAAAACACAGAAGAGAGAGGATTTAAGAAAGATTCTTCGTCATCACAGTTTTTTTTAAACTCAAAGGCAATACTTGCAAGGTGAGGAACGAGGGAGTCCGTTCATCCCTTCAATGTGGAAGAGACAGGACGTGCCACCCCGGCCACCAGACAAGCGATTTTCCATTAATAAAAGCAGTAAGAATATAGAGAAGTACAAAGGTAGGGACGGCACCCAAATAAGGGGTGGAGAACAACAAATGGCCCGAGGGCCCTAAAACCGAAAGGCCAAAACTAAACAAAGTCTCGATATCGAGTAGAGCTTGTAGAGTTAGATCTGCGCAGCGAACTCCTGGTGTTGACACGATCAGGCCTGGAAGGAGGACGGGAGCGTTCGTGATCTTGCGTGCCGACCCAGTTGGTATGAACAGTAGTGAAGTCGATTGGTTCGGACGGCTGTAGACCAGGGATAGTAAGACGCTGAAGGAGAATAGGGAACTTGCCGAATCCATCAGCCGTTGGGGATAGCGAGGCAGCACACGGAGATCCAGCCAAGGGGGCAGCAGCCAAGGCCGGGGCCGGACCAGGCGGCTCCCGGTTGATCTTATTCTTCAAGGCTTGAGCGAATGAGAGGCAGGGGGAGGCAGTCGCAGCAAAGGAAGAGGTAATGGCACCACAGGGAGAGGTAATGGCACCACCAACGGTAGCCTCCAGGCTGGGTGACTGCGCCCCCGGGGACCAAGAGACCGCCGCCGGGTTAAGTCCACCAGAATGGGGACTGACATCGAGAGGGGCCTTGCCACTAAGAGCGGGCCTCGACGGAGGGGAGGAAGATGGTAGAGCCTCGATGGCGAATGTGGGAGAGCCGCCAACAGGAGTGAGAGCAACGTGGATGCCTTCGGACACGTCTGGGATCCCAGTCTCCTGGTCAGGGGAGGAAGAGGGATGGGGTGGTCCTTTGACCACCTGCGATGGCGAGCAAGCAGCAGGAGAAAGTTGAGGCACAACCGGAGCAGGAACAACCGCAGAGGTGAGAGAAGAACCATCAACAATGGACGCGGGAGCCCCTCCTGGGCAGCGACTGGCAGGGGCAGTAGCCGTAAGAACCTGGGCAGGGGGCAGGACGGTCACCTGGGCGAGTATAGGCAGCATCGGAGGGCCGCCAGCAGGAGGGAGAGAGTCGAGGATGGCGGTGGCCGCGGCGGGAGACCCAGACTCCGAATCACCGACGACGGCAGTCGGAGGAACAACCTCCAGAGAAGGGACCAGCGTAGCCTGCAGAAGATCCCCGCCCTGGCAGTGGGCATCGAGCAACGCAGGAGGAGAGGGGTCGACCCTTGGACAGGGTGGGTCGACCCCACCAGACAGCATGGCAGGGACTATAGCCGGGGAGGAATGGAGCGGTGCACCATCGAAAGGGAGAGCATGGGACACCGGCGGCAAGCTCCCTACAGCACCGATGGGACGCCAGACCGTAGCGGAGGGCGGAGCAGGAGCTTGGGAGGTAGCAGGGTCCTTGGCAGCGGGATGCGAAGGGAGCTTGACCCGGACGACAGAGCTGGAGCCTCCAGCTCCGCCAACCTGATGTGAAACCTTCTTCTTGCAGTCGGACGAGTTGTGGCCTAGATGCGAGCAGCTATGGCAGAACAGAGGGGGTGCAGGGTAAACGATGGGCTGCCAAGACCCACCGCCCCCGATGCCAATCCAAAAGCGAGACGGGAGTGGCTTGGATACGTCGAGTAGAACGCATACCCTGGCGGCGTGGCCTCGAAGCAGGCAAGCAGTGTTTCGGTCCACCTGGAGGAGAGGCCCAATGCTCCCGGCAATGGAGCGGAGCAAGGCGTCGTTGAAAAAATTTGCGGGAAGAGTGGGCAGTTCCAGCCAGACGGGGACGACGGGCGAGTCGGAGGCTGGCGTGAAGTCGATTGACCATGCAAAGAAACGGAAGAGCCTTCCATGGATGAGAAGGGATTCCTTGAGGAGGACCTGTAGGAAATCTTCACGGTTCTGGAATTTGATGAGAAGGTGACGATTGTCCAGAGCGCAAATGAGGAAATCCTAGCGGAGAGCAAACCGTTGGGCCAAGTGGCCCTGATGTCCTGGAAAGGGGGCCAGCCATGCGGGGTTTTGGCAATGACGGTGTGTTGGAGAGGTTGGCAGGAGGTCTTAACCTCGTCGATGGAGAAGAAAGCCGCCGGCTCTCCAGAGTCGGTGAAGGCGGGCGGGTGGACCTCCAGGCCAAGGGACTGTGGCGAGGATGTTAGCGGGACAACCTGAGCGAAGGAGGGGCCAGGGGCAATGGAAGTGGGTGCCAGGGCACGCGTGGCCAGTCCACCAAGAGCCCATGATGGCTTCGCCAGAGAAGCAGCAGGGGCTGGCGCAGAGGCGTGGGCGTTGCTAGCAGCAGACTGGGACCCACGAACCCCCTCAGAAGGACCACAAGCAGTGGAGGCGGGGTGCACTGCAGCGGCTACGGCAGGCACGGACACGCCAGACGCACTAGGACTGTCGTGCGCGGAGGGTGCACCAGCAGGGGAAGACGTTGGTGGGGAACACAGAGGAACAGGGCCACGAGGAGGAGCAGGCGTGCCGCACAGCCCTCGAGCAGCAGCCGTGAACGGACAAGAGTAAGCAGACGGCAGCGGCCGGTCGGCATCTGCAGTGCCACCGTCACGGATAGGAGGCGCCCCACAACTAGTCACCGTCGCTGGAGGGGGAGCAGAAGACGCCGGAGGGGGGGCTTGGGGGGCTCGGAGGGAGGGAGGAACGGATGAAGGGCCTAGGCCAAGCACGCCTGCGGAAGAGGCAGGTGGCCCAGGCGCGGAGACACGGGAGGCGTGAGGTGGCCCAGGAGCGACGGCTTGCAATGGTGTGCCGGAATGGAGAAAGACGTGTCGTCCGTCCAACGAGGAAAGCACGGGGGGGGGGGGGGGAGCTTGGAGCGCCACCGCAGGGTCCGGCCGAAGGAGGACACGGGACAAAGCGACCCCCAGCTCCGCAGAGCCGGCAAGCCACGGGAGGGACCAAGTCGCCCACGGAGGCGCAGGGACCACCAGAAGTAGAGGGCACCACCGACATGGAGGAGCCAGGAGAGGAAGGGGGAGGCACAGGGCCTCCCCCCCCCACCAGCCAAGGCCGGAGGAGAGCCCAGGTCAACCGGAGCTCCGAGGGGAAACACGCCTCCACCTTGCTTTCGGCTTCCGATATATGGTTAATTCTGCAGCTTCCGGTGAACGAATCCAACACGACACCGCCAAGCACCCCCTGCCGGACGCAACGGTCGTCCGTCCACGGACAACGACGCGCCTGCGGGCCGGGATTACATGTTGCTTCCGCCACCCCAACTTGCACACACACACACACACACACTCCAGTCGCAGCTCTGGCAGCAGCGGGAGCGCATGGACGGCGGGCTGCCACCATCACGCCTCCCACATCAGCTCCGGCGCTGTCGAGAAGCCGAAGAAGGCTGGACGTACAAGAGAGGGGGGCGGACAAGTCCAAGAGTCCAAAACTCTCTCTCTCTGGGTTGGAGGCCAAGGGGAACGGGGGGTGGTCTACCGGAGGGAGAGGGGATCGAAGGGAGAGGGGGACACAGGAAGGGGAGGGGGAGACTGTGGGAGGGGGAGGGGGACCGAACGGGGGTCGGAGGTGGAGGGGGGCGTCCACCGGAGGTGGAGGGGTATTGGAGGCGGCAGAGTGTGTTGGAGAATACAGCCCTTCGTCATCACAATTCATAACGAACGATACTCCAGTATCCTGTCCATCTCTCTCTCTCTCTCTCTCTCTCTCTCTCATCGGGTGGGAAGAGACTTAACGGAAGGAAGGGAGGCAGGCTGGGAGCTAGGGCAATATGTAGCCCCACGTGCAAACTCTCTATTAAACCCCACGACGTGGTTGTCATGGGTGAGTTGTTAGAAGTTGTTATCGTTAGTATTAGAAACGAGTTAAAATATAATGTGATTATAATTATGATGTCTTTTTCACTCAACATTTCAAAGTTTTGAGTTGGATGGCCGTGGTCGTCGTAGAAGATGGATGATTCTGCGTGCCAGCACTTGATAAGGAATCCTTTCAATTGGATAATTAACTACGTGACTTAATCATGTATGTCCATGATTATGTTTTAAAACCATAGTCCTATCTGTCATGTCCGGTTAATTAGAGCACCTCACGACACTACACTGCTCCACCATGACAACAACATATGCGTTCACCGAGGGTTAACACAACTAATGACTGCTTATTTAATTGGGCGATCGTTTTTTTTTAAGGTGAATTTTCATTGCATAATTGATAAGAAGGGTTACAAGAGGAGGGGGGGGGGGGGGGAGGGGAGTTGCCCAAACTAAAAGAGATGAATGGGTTAGAAACAACAAAGGGGAGCACACCCGAAAAGGGTACAAAACCAAACAGCCTTACACGGGCAAAACAGAAGGCCAACCAAAGACATCAAAGGCAAAGCAATCAGCACAGTCCGTCAGCGGTCTCGAGATGAATTGGTCGAGTTGGATCTGCGGTGATCGTATAACTGTGCGATCGTATAACTGTGCCATATCATGGATTGCTTGCTTCAGCTCCAAAGGCCACTCCTATGCATGCCAGAGGCATCAAGGTCTACTAACGTTACGCTGCCTGCGGCGTCTGCACTCCTCACGGATATGGGGGTAGATTTGTTGCAGTCTGTGTGAGACACCAACACTTAAGTTAGTCCCATATAAGATATAAATTGAACACTGGGGTCAAATATTATTAGTGGATTGTGGACCTCCAGAACGGCTAGTCACTTTGGGATGGAACATGTTGTTGCCGGGCCGGGGTTTATTGCGTACGTAGATCGGGAGCCTCAGATCTAGTTAGAGGAGACACACGGAATCTCTATATATCTAGAAAAAGCAAAGATCAGATAAGTACCTCACTTCTCCCACGTCTGTCGTCCATAGATGCGTTTTACAAGCCATCAACCTATCTGTCATGTCCGGTTGGAGAAGCTCACAATACGAGACCGCACCACATGACAATGCAGCACATGCATCTCCTGCAGGTTAACACAACTAATGCTTTTCTTATTAATTTGGTCAGATAATTAAATATCTGTTTGACATGGACTGTATGTTTCAGCTCGATCGGAACGCAATGTATCATTAGTAGCCCTCAATGTTTGGCGATGTCGGAATGGCCATTGGGTCTAACCTCCGGCCCTTCTCTGTTCATGCTCTTCAAAATACAAAAGAAAATTATTTATATATCTTTAAAATTTTTAAATGAGGAGGGTAAATCTGGTCCAATCCATGATTGACTCATTAGCGACCAGCCCAATCCGACTCCGGATCTACAACGCGTCCAAGAGGTGCCCAACAGTCGCAGCCCATTAAAGCGCGGCCCACTACGGCTCAGCATTGGATTCGATAGCGCAGGAAGGGCTTTGGCCCAAGCGCAATGACTGCCGGAGAACCCTCCGACGACCGACCATTATCTCCAACGACGTCAGTCCCGATCCCATAACAGGTGAGCACGTCCCATGAGCGCCGTAAGACTCGCGCAGGGACCAGTCGACGCCGAGGTAATCGTCCTCCAACGGGAAACTCCTGCTACGATCGCGGGAGACGTTACTCCACTACTTGCGCCCTTCCCTGCTAAGGGATAGGCCTCCAACGCCAGGACAACCCCCTAAAAAGGGACATCGACAGAGAAGAGAAGACACGGTAGAACTTCTGCCAAAAGCTTCACCCAGAGAATAGAGCAGCTAGTTTTGCTACAGTGATAGAGAGGTCACGCCATCCTACGTCCAGAGAGAGAACCCCTCATGTACGACCTTACCACCTAGCGAGCACTCTCCAGATGCCCATTAGGAGCGGCGAGTACTGGTGCGAAGGGCCTACACGCCTCTCGGAACCTCTACTATGACCTCCATCTCTCTCTCTCAGCTCTTCTCTGTTACTCTCCTAAAATTGTTGCTGACTTAAGCATCGGAGGGTTGTCCCTTAGAGTAACGCCCAGGGCTCCTTATGACGCCCCGTTTACTTCTGATGTTTGCAGGCTTCTGCGGGTGCCGGACGACTTCTCCGTCAAATAAATAGAGAAATTGATACATGACGTGGAAACCAGATTTATACCTCTACATTAAATATTATCACTATCCTTCTACTTTTACATAGTTTATACCTCCCAAATCATTAAAACGAGACTATCATACCCCTACCGTCAAATGACTATTCGTGATAATTACTCACAAGTGAGTCAAAAGAAGTCAAATGACTTACCTACTTATGACTTTGGTGATTTCCCCCCCCCCCCCTCTCTCTCTCTCTCTCGTAACGGCGGCCCAGCCTCCACCTTCGACAGCTGCGGCAACCAACCACCTCTCTGCGGTACGTCTATTGGGTCGTCCTAGGACACACTCAGCCATCGTCACCCTTTAATGTTTGATGTTCAGTGTGAGAGAGAGAAAGAGCTACGATGGCTCTATCATGTGCTGGCGAGGCAAAGAGAGTAGGGAGCCGGAGAGAGAGAGAGAGAGATGGCTGTTGTGGCCTTCTCTAGTACTGGCGAGACAAAGATTAGGGAGAGAACGAGAGAGAGGGGGGAGAGAACGAGAGATCAAGGGCTGCCGCGGCCCTATCTAGCGTTTGGGCGCACATGAGAGAGAGAGAGAAAGTTGCGGCGGCGCCCCTCTCTTGCGCCAATGAGAGAGAGGGAGTAGAGAGCCAACAAGAGAGATAGAGAGAGAGGGAGAGATGGCCATTGTGGCCTTCTCCAGCGCTGGAGAGAAAGAAAGAGAGGGTCGTCCCGGCCCTCTCTAATGAGAGAGAGAGAGAGAGAGAGAGAGAGAGAGAGAGAGCAGGGAGAGACCACGAAACAGAGAGAGAGAGAGAGAGAAAGAAAGAGAGGCCACCACAGCCCTCTCCAACACCAGAGAAAGAGAAAGAAGGAGCTGCGGCAGCCGTCTCCTATGCTGGAGAGAGTGATAGAGATGGACTGCGTCAACCCTCTCCTATGCTGGCGAGAGTGACAGAGATGGACATGGTGACGCCCCACGTGCTCTACCACGACAAAGGCTGCACAGGAGAAGGGATGGGGCGGTTCATGGCAGCATCTAGGGTCTCTACAGAGTCCCACAGCACCATAGCGACGAGGGTGAGGTGGGTGCGGTTCGGAGCAACTAGACCATACGTCAGTGAGGGAGTAGTAGGGAGAGGGGTAAAATTATCATTTCATATGAACCATTGCAACCACCGTTATCCGAATAACTCACAGGTTGTAATCCAAGGGTCATGGCATCTCGAGTTAGGAGATTTAAGGTGTACTGATGTAAAATACATAAAGATAGGGATATAGATATAATATTTAATATTTATAAGAATATATAAATAATTTTCTCAAATAAAAACAATAGGATCGATGCCTTCGTCATGCTTGGATGCAGAACATCCGACAACGGAGTATACGGTTTAGAAGGCTCCTTATTCCCCCTTCTCCATCTTTCTCTCGATCACGCACAAACACACTCACGGTACTCTTGGCCATTCACTGCATCCATATTCCTTGTTTGTGTTCGTCGTTCTCGATTGTTTACAAAGTATCTATGCCACATTAATAAATCCATAGTAGCAACACCTGTTGCCGCTAAGCTCAAGTTAACGCCTTGTCTGCACAATGGCACCTTTGTCGATTGAAGAAGCGAATCCCATGCCGACATGTTCCCTTCCCTCGATCGCCTGCACCTAGAAAATGATATGGAAAGCAAGATCTGCCATGGATGCAGAATTGCCCATCACGAAACGCCAGAAACCCTATAGTACACAGATCGCAGAATCGAAATAGAACCTCCGGGTCCCCCACCCTCCCTCACATCTCAAGCAGTTCGTCCGTGGGCCGAACTGAGAAAAGTTTCTTTAGTCTTACGTACAACAGGCCCAAGCCAACTTGCAGCCCTTTATCTTTAGGGAGAACAGCCGAGAGGCGGCAACTGGGTCGGCCATTCGCCAACACATGCCAGCCATACGTGCTGTCTCCTCTGCGCGGGGAAGGGAGACACTGGCAGTACGTAATAGGTTTCACCATCCAACCATCACCATCCGCATGCATATGACGTGTGCTGTTGCTGACAAGTGACGATGTTTGGGGATCCGGTCCACCGTCCACGTATTAATCTCCAGCTCACCTCCAACAGGTCTCTCTGTACGTGTGTATGCAAAGCTCTTTAGACAAATAAATAAATTAATGCTTGGCCTGCCCTTAAAAACTAACGTAGGCTATCATCTCGCAGAAGGCAAGAACAAGCACGAAGACCATAACCAAAAGAAAGAGAGAAGAGATGGCCACCGGTTTCAGCCGCTCCGTCTCTCTCCCCAGCTCAAACCCTACTTTCGGTTCCACCAGGGGAGGAAAACCCTACCACTTCAGGTCCTCCAGCCTGCCCTGCCGATCCCACCCTCTCGTCTCCCAGCTCGAGGACGAGCTCCGCGTTACCCGCACCTGGCAGTCTGCCGAGCCCGAGGGGCACCGTTCCCCCGCCGGGCTACGATCCGGGCTGATCCGGATGGAACTCCTCCACCTCGCCCTCGGCGAACTCCTCCTTCTCCCGCAGACGAGGGAATCACTCCGACGCAGCACCGGAGGCTCCTCCAGCCTTGTCGAAAGGCTGCTCAACGACTTCCTCTACTTTGCTGACGCCTACGGCTCCTTCCGCTCCGCCCTCGTCTCCCTCCAAGAGCTGCAGTCGGCAGCGCAGGTGGCCGTCCGCCGGAGGGACGAGTCGCGTCTTGCCTCAGTCGCCAGGGCCCTCAGGAAGGTAAAGAAGGAAGTCACCCGCCTCTCGTCGGTCCTCCGGGACGTGTCCAAGTCGGCTGTACGGACACTTGCAACCTCCTCGCCCGGGAGCTCAGCTGAGGACGCGGAACTCGCTGGGATCCTCAGGGAGGTGAAGGGAGTGACTGTGTCGGTGTCCACTGCAGTCTTTCAAAGTATTGCGGCGGCGGTGGCCTCCACTGTGGCCACAGTGGCGCCCAAGTCCTCTTCCTGGATGACCCTGAGAAGGAGGCTGGCGTTGACAGCATCCTTCAAGAAGAGGACTGATGAGGAAGAACTATGGGCGAGGGACGCATCTGAGAAGCTGGATGGCCTGGAGGCATGCCTCATGGAGTTGGAGAGAGGAAGCGAGACTGTTTTCAGGGGCCTGATGAACACCAGAGTCTCCCTCCTCAACATCTTGGCGCCATGAAATTAATGGGAAGTACTTGAAAAACAAAGATTAGATAGCAAAGAGAAACAGAAGAATGACGAAGAGAAATCTGTGTAGCGCGGCTGTAGAGCTTTCTGTTTTCTTCAACTTGTAAACTTTGTTTATACTGAGCAATACGTTACAGGATAAAACTCCCCATTTTTCCAAAATCCCCAGTCCCATTTTTTAGAAATGCATGTGCGTCGCAATGCAAAGCGGATCCAGCTTCTTTGCTGAGAATTGTTGTGATTTTTACCGGCGGTAATTAATCTTTTACGACGCAAATCACTACTGTGAGACGGGGGACGTACGCAACTTGGCTTTTATATATATGTACAACGAGGGACGTCTAATAATGATGAAATTCTTTACTTCCATAGGATTAAATGATCAGGAACGATGATTAATAATGATGCCCTTCAGCTAGCTTGGCTTTTATATATATTTAGAACTTGGAAGAGCCGGTGCATGATTCCTAGGTTTCTCCTGCCAGCCGGAGAGCAGTCGTGTGATGCAACATGCAAGTTTCGTGGGCATGTGCGTCTACGTTGTTTAAGATATGGAGAAATGCGTACCAGCTCGACTATTATATTTTGAATTTTAGTAACTCTTTTGGCAATGGTGTGTGGAGAAATGCGTACCAGCTCGACTATTATATTTTTAATTTTAGTAATCCTTTTGGCGATAGGGTGTAAAAGAGAAAAGAACAGACCGAGTGGAAAAGGCAGATGCTCGCTGTCTTGCGGCTCCTTTGCGGTTTCTCCTGCTAGCTGTGTTGTTTTTAACAGTCCCACGAAAGGTGGGTGGCTAAAATACATCATCCGCAACAAACTGCGGTGAATAGAAGATAAACAGGGCACGGTTACAACAGTGGGATTACGTGCGCGCATGGAAGATCACTTACACGCCCCCTCAAGCTTATGTTGTGAACAACATTAAGCTTGTCACGAAGGTAGCCAAAGCGAGTCTTAGATAAAGCTTTAGTAAACATATCGGCGAGCTGATCCTTTGTGGAGACAAAGGAGACCATCAGGTGCTTCAAAGCCACCTGTTCACGGATAAAATGAAAATCAATTTTAATATGTTCTGTCTACGCATGAAATACTGGATTTGCTGCAGGGTACGTTGCACCGATATTGTCACACCATAATATAGGAGGAGATTGTTGTTGTAGACCCAGTTCAGTAAGAAGCGAACGTAGCCAAATAAGCTCGGCAGTGGCATTGACTATGGCCTTATACTCAGCCTCAGTGCTAGAGCGCGCCACAGTGGATTGCTTCCTGGAGCTCCAAGAGATGATATTTCGCCCAAGAAAAATCACATAGTCATTGGTAGAGCGGCGATCTACAGGTGAACCGACCCAATCAGCATCACTGAAAGCACTGAGCTGAAGTGAGGAAGCATGTTGAAGGAGCAGCCCATGACCAACGTGCCTTTAAGATAGCGCAACAATCGCTTGACAGTTGCCCAATCTGCATGAGTGGGGGCATGCATAAACTGACAATCCCGATTGACCGCAAAGGCAATATCGGGCCTGGAGATAGTGAGGTACTGTAAGGCGCCTGCTGTGCTCCGATAAAGTGAAGGATCTGACAATGGAGCAGAGTCTGCAATAGATGATGGTATAGCAGAAGGCCCAATAGGTGTTGAAATGGACTTGGCCATAGCCATCTAGGTACGGTGCAGCCAAACTAGGAGAGAACACAACCAACTGGATGGGGCTGGAGTTCAATTCCTAAAAAATAGTGGGCTGGCCCCAGATCTTGAACAGTGAAGTCCCTTTGAAGGGATTGAATCAATAGATCCACGCCCCCTTCATCAGAGCCCATAACAAGAATATCATCGACATAAATTAAGATATATAGTGTGGACTTGGCCGAGAGCTTGTAAAACAATGAGGGATCCGTTTTAGAGTCAAGAAACTCGAGCTCTTATAGTCGTGAGCTGAGGCGCAAGAACCATGCCCGAGGTGCTTGGCATAGCCCATAAATAGATTTGTGGAGTCGACACACATGCCGCGGAAAGAGAGGATGGCAAAAACCAGGCGATGTTGACACTAGAAAAAAGGAAAAGAGGAGAAGAAAGGAAATGGGCCAAACAAATGAATGGGCTAAGCCCATAACAAAAAGGAAAACGGCGCACAAGGTCATGTGCGCAAATGGGAGAAAGAGAGGGGGGGGGAAGAGAAGAAATAGAGAATTTAAAAAATGAAAAATAGAAGGAAATTCACGGGCACTGTTCATGGAACCCGTGTCTGTCCCTCTCATCCCGTGCTACGCACTGTTCACCCCTCCCTTCCGTGGCATCTTCTCCAGAACGGCATTCAATGCCCGCCAAAGCCCACGCGAGCACCTCGGCAGGCCGGAGGCCCCCCACCCCTCTCCCTGCTCCGCCGTTCACCCACTCCGCCGGCCAGCCGTGCAAGCCCCCTCTCCCTGCTCTGCCGTTCACCGCACTCTCTCGCGAACCAGGGGCAGCCACGCACCGCCAGCAGCTGGAGCAGCAACAACAACAGCAGTTGGAGCAGCAGCGTGTGACCACAGCAAAAAAAAAGCGAAAAGAAGGGGAAAAAAGGAATTGAAGCAGCCGGAGGCTACCCTTCCAACAGGGGTCTGCCAAGGCCCCTATAAAGCTCACCCCAGTGCAAAGTAAGACTCTCTCTCTTCGGTCCGAAGGGAGAGAACACTCTGTTGTTGGCGAAGCCCTGCTCCGAAGTGTGAAGACAGAGAAGAGGGTGATAGAGAAGAGAGAGGTGAGAGAAAGGGGCTCAGGCCCCTGTTTCCCTCCTTGTAAATTTCTCCTTTCTTTCTTTGATGTAATCCTTCGTTCTTCTTCTGACATGAAGTAATGAAAATGCTCCCTCTTGGGAGATGTTGTTTGATGCTCCAGCCCCTTTGATGTCGACGGTCTCCCCCCCCCCCCCATCTTTAGCTCTTTTGGCAATATTTTCTTGTCATGAATTGTTACCGGTCATTGTATTATTAGAAGAGTTTCTCTTTGCCTCAAACTCCACTTTGGGATTTGGTTAAGTCATAATCAGGATGCCAAAGGGGAGGGGAATATGGGAATTGACCCCTGAACATGCATAACGTGATGCCTCATCCTCTGTCTTTTAAATTTTTATTCCTTCTTGAGAAGAAGCGCAATGTGTCCGGCAGGAGGGGCTCCGGGTTTATCTGTCCCCATAGATATGACTCGGAGTTCGAGGTCACTGGAGCACCTGTTGGGCTGTTCCTCGATCTTCTCAATCCTAATATTCTGGATGTGTTCTTATCAAATCCGGATTTTTCGAATCGTATGTTTTCATTGGACCCGTCAATTCCCTCCAGGGACTCACGAGAATGATCCTACGGGTGTTATCGCTTTTGTGCGCACCTTTCTCCTCGTGAGGGTGATTTCACGGGTGTTGCCGCTTCCGTGCGCACCCTCTATTTCGGGGCCGTCTCGGACCTTCGTCTGTGGGCATGTACCCAATTTAAACCCCTCCCCCAAAGCTCCGAGTTAAGGGGAGGTGTTGCCGGATTTTTTTGTCGGATAATTTGAAAGGTTGTTAGACCAAATTGAAGACTAATGATCAATGGCCCGAACCAAAAAAAATGGACAGGTTGACTGAAATGAAGAGCTTGCTGTGAACTATGAATCAGAAATACATGGGTCAAATACAATTTTGAAAACTGTTGAAACAAAATAAGTCAAATGTAAAAAAATGAATGTTGAACGTTGGAACTTTTGATTCAAGAATTGAAATCTAGTTGGGACTTATGTATACAAAGAAAAGATGATGATCAAATTTAGTTTCTAGACTTGCCGAGAATCAAAATGGATAGAACAAGGACTGAATTCTGAACATAAGATTTAACCTCTCAGATTAAAACTAAAGTTCTGCACAATAAACATAAAGCAATAACCAACTCAATCTCATGAAAGTGCTGAAACCTTGACGAACAAGATAAAATGAATGAAACAAGGGCTCGGGACCAATCCCTCAAATTAGAATAGAAAATTCAGTCAAAATGAACTCATGCATATCGGACTCCAAATGATCAAGCACAATGTTCTGAAATATGTTAAAATCAAAATGAACAGAACAGAATTGAATGATGAGTTTAAAATTCTAACTCCCAGTTTAAAAATTGAAGTCCCTGCACTAAAGGCATTTGCATTTGCATACTTTTTAATCCCTTGAGCATTTGATGCCCTAAGGAGGCTACCCAAATTTCAAAACTCGGGAGTTTTTGCATGGGCCAAGGGAGACCCCCCCTTTTTGAGGTCTGCTAGCCCTCCTGCATGGCACCCATGTGCTGCAGATGATTTAATGCATATAGATGTGTAAATATCTGAGTTTGGGGCAAATCTCTATGCACCCCTCACCCTTGTGGGTCATATCCCTACCAGGGATATTCATACATTCCACGGCATGACGTATACTACCCGCTGAAAAGTAAATAAAGAGGGAAGCTTGGCTTACTGTCATGAGACAAGTCGACTTGTCTGGACAGCAACTCGACTTGCCCCTCCCATAGCAGCCATTCTACCTTCATAAGCATCCTTGCATACATGTGTAGTCAGGAATGATCATGCACAATCATGCATAGGTGAAAAGGAAGAAGCTAGTAATCAGAACTTTCAGACCAAACCTAAATTTCTGAAAGGTTGATTACAATTGCATGGCATTTTCTGCATGAAGATTCATGGTAGATTTCGTGTATTTCAGAGCCGAAATCTTTGCATAAGAGAATCTCTTTTGGCATTAGCATGTGGAGAGGGGGATTTCTGTAGCCCATCTAAGAGCAGTCGAACTAGGTCCGTCAGGACCCAACGAGGTCCAGCTCATCCAAGTGACAGCCCCACAGGGCCCACTTAGGATAAAAAACTCAATAAGATTACTCGGGATCAAACCCTTCCTCGGAGGCCCTTAGGCTCGGAAGGCCAGAACGTCGGTCAGAACGGAGGAAGACCCATGCTCGAGTTATCCCTTCACCGGGATAGAGGCAAGTGCCCAGCGCCCACTCCGACCTACCTTCATCCGAGCTATGCCTATCGCCCGGACAAGGTTGGAACCCTTCATGCTTGGATCGACCGACGATTGCTTATCCACGCTGCCGTTGAGAAACCCATTATGAGCAGGAGTTTAAGAGGATAAGGGACCCATGACTCCTCATGGCTATAAAGACCCCACGATGAGGACGTAAAGAGCCCACGTTGAGGACGTAACTCCCGCCTGAAACTCCTCAGCTTATGGGACTCATGAGGCCAGCGCACTATTTAAACCTGGGACTCCCTCCAGCGAAAGGTAAGGTCCAACAAACGCCTAAAATTCCCTGAGCAGAAACCACTTCACCATCTTGGTGTAGAGGGATCTCGCACCTCTTTTCCTTCTCCCTTCATACCTTCCACCATTGCTCTACTGACTTAGGCATCGGAGGGTTTTCCCCATGGAACCATCCCTGGACCCCCTGATCCATTTCCCTTTCTTGCAGTTCATTATTCGGTGATCATCGCCCAGCTCAGGTCCAGCGCGAGATCACGCCTCTTCATCTGGCGCCGTCTGTGGGAAACGATAAAAGAGCCAGTATGGTGCGAAGAAGTTCAAGGAGGAGGTCCGTCGGCGACAGGGCAAAGGCCATAGTGGCGGCGGGTGAAGGCCCCTCTCAGGCCTCACAAAATTCCCCCTCCAATGCCAGCACCCCCGCCGACAGACCACCCCCTCCCCCCGCGGCGGTAGGGCTACCACTCAACGGTGGCGCTGACGCCTTCCAAGCCCTCAACGTAAAACTAGACATCCTCGTGGAACTCATGAGGACCCAGGTGGCCAGGGATGGAAGGTCACGCGCCCCTCTGGAGAGCCCTCCCCTCTAGAACGCGTCCCAGCACACTGCCGGAGGCCGCTTCACCCTCCGGGGCCGACAGATTATCCGTAACAGGTCAGGAGGACCTTCACAAGCCCCCCCTCCGGAGCAAGAAGCCTCCTCCACGCCGAAGAGGGGGAAGCCTGGGGCACGCCGTCCGAACCCAGAGACCGAAGTCCCTGGGGAACGCCAAGACTGCCCCCCAGCCCCACGACGCAGCGACAGTCGGAGTTATCCCTCCGACTGCGAGAATTCGAGAGACGTTTCACAGAACAGGAGCGCGCCATACGCGCCTTGCAAAAGGTCTCTCCGGCAGACGACAAGGAGAAATCCCCGTTCTCCGATTACATCTTGAAGGCAAAGGTATCTCCCACTACCAAAAAAAGCGGGATTTCAGACGGATATTTCAGACTGATATTTTCCGTCTTAATATCCGTCTGTATTTGTGACGGATTAGTTTCTGTCACAAATTCCATCTCTATTAACGACAGATTACATTCGCTCTGAAGATCCGTCTATAATTATAGACGGAATATATTCCGTCTTTATATCCGTCATAAATTTAGGACGGATATTCAGACGGAAGTAATCCGTCTGAAATTTCAGACGGAAATAAGTTCCGTCCAAATTTCCGTCTCAAAATTCCCCCTTTCCCGCCACCGTCGGCCCCTCCCTCCCACCCCTTCCACCCGACCCCATTTCCACCCCCCCCACTCTCCCTCTCACTCTCTCCTTCTCCTCTGCCCTCTGCTTCCGGTCGTCGCCGCCGGAGCCGCCGGAGCCGCAAAGTCGTCAGAAGCCACCGTCGCCATCCTCGCCATCCTCAACGTCGACGTCCTTGCTATCGTGCCCACCGCCATTCGTGTTAGCTCGCAGCCGTGCCCACCTTCCTCGCCGAAGCTCAGACGATCGCCGCCGGTATGTCCCCCCTCACCCTCTGTCTTTTTTTTAACCTGCATTTGTTCTCGCTGGGGGTGTGGGAGGGGTGTCGATGGGGAAGGGGAGAGGAGGGGCGTCGTTCCCGTGGCGGCGGCTGGCGGCGAGGGGAGGGGGGTCGGTTGGGGAGGGCAGTTGGGAAGGGGATGGGGGTTCCCATGGCGGCCGGGGGTGAGGGGATGGGGGTTTGGGAAGGGGAGGGGGGCCGGCGATGAGGGGACGGGTGTTTTGGAAGGGGAGGGGGTTCCTGCGGTGGCCGGCAGCGAGGGGACGGGGGGGTCGGTTGGGGAGAATACTCAGATGGGGAGGGGGGTTTCATATAGTGTGGGGGGTGGGGGTGGCTTACTCTGGTGAGAAGGGGGTAGGGTGGGGCAGGGTTACTCTGGTGGGTGAGGGGGGCTCACAGTGTGGGGGTGGGGGGGGGCTAACTTCAGCGGGGAGGGGGGTAGGGTGTGGGGGCTACTCCAGTGGGGAGGGGGTCAAACAGGGTTGGTGGGGGGCTTACTCCCACCGGGAGGAGGCAGCATAGATGTGGGGTGTGTGGGGGGCTTACTCATGCAGGGAGGGGGGCTGCAACTACAAGGTGGGGTGATGGAGGGGGATTTACCTTGGTGGGGACTGGGGAGGGGGGGTTGTAGTGGCAGGGTGGGGTGGTGGAGGGGGCTTAACTCCGACGGGGATGGGGAGCATACGGTGGGGTGTGAGTGTGGGGGCATATTTCGGTGGGAGGTTGGGGAGGGTGTTACAAATTATTTTTATTTTATTTTATTTTATTTTATTTTAGTTAGGTATATGTTAATTTTTTCTCAATGTCTGGTTAAAATTAATCATGGTTAGATTCTCGGGCAATAACGAATAATTACGACAATGACATTTTTGCACAATTAGGGTTTATAGAGTAGGGCTGTCAATGGGGCAGGCCGATCCGACAGGCCCTCGGGTTTGGCTTGATTTCGGGCCGGGCCACAAGATTTTTTTCGGCCCGCGGGTTTTTAGTCGGACCTAAAAGCCCGGCCCGACTAGACCCGCGGGTCGGGCTCGAGCTTTGAGTTTGACCCGCGGGCCGGCCTGGCCCGTTCTCTTTTTTTATTCCCACTTTAAAATTTAAAAATTATTTAATTAAAATTATGTTATTTTACTTACTTAGAAAATTTAAAACTCTCTTTTCACATAAATTATGTAATTAATATCAATTTGTTAATTAATTTAGTGAGATTATAAACTTTATATTATTAAATATATTAATTTTTATTTTTTTTATTTTTCTATTTACGTTGTCGGGCCGAGCCAAGCCTTAGTCGGGCTTTATATTTTTTAAATAATATCGGGCCCAGCCCGAGCTCGAGCTTAATATTAACAAGTCGGGCTCGGGCCGGGTCAACTTAAGCTCAGCCCAGGCCCGGCCCATTGACAGCCCTTAATACAGAGTGATATAACTATTAATGTATTTTCACGAGTAATTTTTTTTTTACAAATTCACGTCTAACAATAATTTTCATGCAAAAAACCCGCGGTAAGTGGCCTCGCTCTCCCTCTCTCTCTCCCGATCATGTTCCCCTCCCTCAATCCCTCTCCCTCTCCCCTGTCCGGCTCCCTCACTCCCTCTCCCTCTCCCCTCTCGCGCTCCCTCACTCCCTCTGGCCGCCCTCCCCCACCCCCTCCACTGCCCTCTCTTCCCCTGTCCGTGGCCCCTCTCCCCCTCTCATTATGATGCTGTTCTTGTAAAATCTAGTTTGAACATTAGGTGGATGTATTTTAATTTGTAGAATCTATCTAAAAACTCGTTGGAGTGAGATATCGCAAATTCCGAAAATAGACTCAGTTTGAACATGTCTTATTCTCCTCCAAAAATCTATCAGGGCGCATAAGTCAAGATCTTAATACTACATTTGATTAAAATGATAGAGATGTCAGATATTTTAATGAGTAGAATTTTAAAACTCATCCCCACAAATCCAGCCAAACTCCACGTAACGGAGTCATAGATAATTTGGACCCGTGGCCTAAGTGACCGTCTCACTCCCTGCCCAAATTGGCCACTGTGAACAATTTCACATCACTTGGGATCTCCCTGGGTAGCTTCTTCCTGATTAATTTGGACTGAATTAGACTGGGGAGACTCGTCGGACCCACGGAGACTGATTTGGACTGAACAACCATGGGTTTAGTTTAACGATACACAGGTTATTTTTTTAAAAAAAATAAATCGCTTGTGTGAAATGCTACACATGTTCCTAGTCTTGCCCCGGACAGAACTTGATGATAGCTGTATTTTTCCTTTCCTGGGCATGTGACATTCTAAACGCAATAAATAGCCAGAGTTTACAAGAACACCATCAAAGAACCTTCATTCAATCAACAATCATTAATTTTTAGTTCAGATGGTATGCAGGAAAGTGAAGTTCCAACTTCTGATCCGAGAAACAATGTCCTTTTTGGAGTTGACATTGATAACCCTCTTGGGATACCAATGCCTAGTGATCCTTTACTAGCAAAAAATATAAGCTCTGGCAAAGACTATCAGACTGATCTCACTTCAAACAACATTATTTCCAATTCCAGTGGCTCCAAGGAAACTCAAGCAGAATTCTCAACATCAATTGTTTCTCAATCTTTTGGGGTTCCAGATGTGGCATTTAATTCTAGTGACTCCACTAATGATAGCAGCTTTTTGATTGGTAGATCAATAGATATCACTCGGTCTTCGGGCAATGATGAGTTGAAGTAGGATCTTGCTCGACTGTTCAGCATACAGAGGAGAGGGGGGAGCTCTGTGGGAGGGGGGTGGAGCTTGGTGGGACGGGGAGCTCCGTGGGAGGGGGGAGGGGCATCCGAGAGGGTTCCAGTGGGGGGGAGCTCAGTGGGAGGGGGGAGGGGCATCCGAGAGGGTTCCAGTGGGGGGGGGGAGCTCTGTGGGAGGGGGGTGGGAGGGGGGGGAGCTCTGTGGGACGGGGCGCTCGGTGGGAGGGGGGAGGGGCATCCGAGAGGGTTCCAGTGGGGGGGAGCTCAGTGGGAGCAGGAGGGCGGGTGGGAGGAGGGGGAGCTTTGTGGGAGGGGCATCCGTACATGCTCCACTGAGGTTGAAAGTGATCCCATTTGAACCTTGTCTTATGATGATAAGAAGATATAGAGAAATGGAATGACCACATATCTTAAGTAGTACATATATACAAAGATGTGGATAAATGCAAAGAAATCAGAATTCTCTATAGCAATAGGTAAATACCCAAAAAATTCGTTTTGTGATTTAAAACTTTGTGGATTTTAATTGCATGTAAATATAATTTTAAATCTGATTTTAATAGAAATTTGATGTTAATTTAGCTCAAAAATGTAGATTGTTTTGCTTCGATGTTATTCATTTGAAAATTTTTGTAATTTGGGTGTTATTTAATTTGATATGTGCATAATGATAATTGCGTTGTTATTTAATTTTATGTTATATAAATGCATGGGGTATTCCCTGTGAGTTGAGGTGCGTGGGTGCGACCTAACATTACACGCACCTCAGGAGAGCGCGTTAAAACCGTGTCAATGTGCCTTCCCGTTCAAGACTTTGGGATTGATATGTATGTTCTCATTTATTTATGAGAATGTATATATCTACCTCAAAGTCTTGAATTGTCCCGTTTGGACAGTCTGTGAATGTTTGATCGCACTTAGGCAGTCATTTACTATATATGTTTGTATGGTTTGTTGAGAATTTCGGTTGCGTCTCCTCACTCTTCTCTGATATACCATTATTGATTTTGAGTGTTTTCTTAACCACTTACTTGTAAGTGTTTAAGAAAATTTCAAAATCAATAAATATATTTGGTATATCGGAGAAGTGTGGGGAGATGATGCCGAAATTTTTAGCAAATCGTGCAGCACATATAGTAAGTGATTGTGCGATCAAACCTTCATGGATGGGTTAAAAAGTGATAATCTAATCAATATTCCTCTTCCAACTGCAAATGGTCTATGATGAACGATGTGAGGAAAGGGTCGGGTGTAATATTATGAGTAATGATTTGAAAGTTAGGATGTGTATTGTCATTTATTGGGTGCAGGCAAAATGTCGACAGATCGTTCATGGATGTATCGTAGAATAGTTGACCGGGTGGTGTCAGATGACTTTAAGCTTGGGGTTGAGAGTTTCATTCAATTTGCATTGGGGAATCCAAATGCAGCAATAGATCGCGACGGTCACATTCGTTGCCCTTGTTCAAGTTGTAGAAACTTGAGGTGGTGTTCAACATGGGATGTGCAACATCATTTGTACACGAAAGGGTTCGTGGATGGTTATACGAATTGGACGTGTCATGGTGAGCAATTCGGGAGGTATGAGCCCGACAATATTGCAGGCACAAGTGGGTACGTGGATATGGTTGTAGATGCTGCTGGTCCTAGTTTTAATATTCACGATGAAGTGCCGAATAAGATAGCCGGAAGATTTTATGAACTACTTAGGGATGCTGATGAGCCGCTGTGGGATGGTTGTGAAAATCACACTCGATTGTCTGCAGTGTCACAGTTGTTGAACTTGAAATCTGAATTTCACATCAGTGAGACTTGTTTTGACCGTCTCCTCCTCTTGATCAAGAGTATGTTACCTCGAGACGAGAAGTTGCCAGAAACTTTTTACCGTGCAAAAAAGATGGTCAATGACTTAGGACTTGGATATGTGAAAATAGATGCATGTCCGAATCATTGTATGTTATATTACAAAGATGATGCAGATAAGATATCATGTTCAGTTTGTGGCCATGACAGATTCAAACCTAAGGGGGGGGTCAATTCAAAGGCAAAAGATGTACCTTACAAGGCGTTGCGATACTTCCCTCTTGTGCCTAGGCTGCAGCGACTGTATATGTCCTCAAAGACGGCTCGGCATATGACATGGCACACCGAAAGAGTACGTCGTGCCGATGATATAATCAGTCATCCTGCCGATGGTGAAGCTTGGACTCACTTTAGTCGTACTCATCTTGCCTTTTCAAGGGAGTCACGTAATGTTCGATTGGGTTTATGCACAGATGGCTTTAATCCATTCGGTGGTTCAGTGGCAGCTTATTCTTGTTGGCCAGTGTTCATGACACCGTACAACCTTCCGCCGCACATGTGCATGAAGCGAGAAAATCTGTTTTTGTCCCTAGTAATTCCTGGTCCAAAAAGTCCCGGAAAAAATTTGGACATATATCTCAGGCCGTTGATTGATGAGCTCAAAGTTTTATGGACTGATGGAGTTGTTACTTATGATGCATATAGGAAGAAAAATTTTATTATGAAGGCTGCACTGATGTGGACAATAAGTGACTTCCCTGCATATGGAATGCTATCTGGTTGGAGCACACATGGGAGGCTAGCATGTCCTTACTGTATGGAAGATACCAAATCATTTGTATTGAAACATGGGGGGAAAAGCTGCTGGTTTGATTGCCATCGGCGGTTGCTACCAAGTGACCATCCTTTTCGAAGGCAAAAAGACTCGTTTAAAAAAAATACTGTTGAAATGGATGAAGCTGACTTGCAACGGGTGTCGGGTCTACATATGGCGTCACGGGTGCACAATTTACCAGATGTAGTTCAATTGTCTGGTAGCACACGGCAACTCCCTAATTTTGGAAAGGATCACAACTGGGTCAAGAAAAGCATTTTTTGGGAATTACCTTATTGGTCAACTCTTCTTGTACGACACAATCTGGATGTCATGCATACCGAGAAGAATTTTTTTGATAATGTGTTCAATACGATCATGAATGTTAAAGGGAAAACAAAGGACAACGCCAAAGCACGTATGGATTTAAAGATGCTTTGTAGACGTCCAGAATTGGAACTACAAAGTGTCAATGGCAAAACTGTGCAGCCTAAAGCAACTTATGTGCTTCATGATACACAGATCAAGGAAGTATGCCAGTGGTTGAAACAACTGAGATTCCCAGATGGATATGCATCCAACATAGCCCGTTGTGTGAATGTTAATGAGGGGAAAATATATGGTATGAAAAGTCACGACTGTCATGTGTTCATGGAGAGGCTACTGCCCATTGCATTTCGTGATTTGTTGCCAAAGCAGATATGGGGAGCACTAGCTGAGATGAGTCAATTTTTCAAGATTTTATGTGCATCTGAACTCAGACTTCGGGATGTACAAACTATCGAACAAGATGTTGTCACAACCATTTGCAAGCTAGAGAAGATATTTCCTCCGGCATTCTTTGATTCGATGGAGCACCTGGTAGTTCATTTGCCATATGAGGCTATCGTCGGAGGTCCAGTACAATTTCGATGGATGTATCCATTTGAGAGGTATGTGACAATTTTTGTTAACTTATAAGTCGTCCATAGCCGCTACATTTTGTTGCCATCTGACTTGTTGTTGTAGGTGCATGCATGAATTAAAAATGAAAGTTCGCAACAAGGCACAGGTGGAGGGTTCGATTGCTGAGGCATACATTCTTGAAGAAATTTCGAACTTCTGTTCTATGTACTTTGAGCCAGAGATTCAAACTCGTCGTACTCGACCTCCACGTAATGATGATGGGGGAGTGGATGAATCGTCCGATCGGCTCTCCATATTTAAACATCCTGGACGTGCGTTCGGACGTTGCTTGACTCGCACGCTCGAAGATAGAGAGTTGCACGCCGCTGAGATATATATTCTTTTGAATTGCCTCGAGATTGAACCTTATGTTGAGTAAGATATTAATTCACATTTCCAGCAACTCCATAAGTCTATACATCCTCAAAGTCTATACAACATTGACTTCACAAAGTCTATACATTGGCTTCCTCAAAGTCTATACATTGGCTTCCTCAAAGTCTATACAACATTGACTTCACAAAGTCTATACATTGGCTTTATCAATTTTTTTAATCATTTTTTTTACGGGGTGCTACATTTATATTGCAGACAATTTGATTCAGAATTAGCTGAAAAATGTCCAAATATCCAGGATGTGGAGATTGAAAAAGAACGCGACAAGTTTTTTTCCAAATGGCTAAGAAACCGAGTTAGTGTGAACTCTGAATATATATGTTTGTATTTACGTATGTTGAGGTAATTGTTATTATTTTAACTACTCTAATTTGAATATAGGTTGAACAAGGTCTCATTACTGATCAAAGAGTACAACAGATAAGTTATGGCCCCTCGAACCAGACACGTGCCTATCCGGGATATATTGTGAATGGATACAAATTTCATACAAGGGATTATGGGCGAAATAAGTCTACGATGAACAGCGGCGTATGTGTGAAGGGAAATTTATACAATGAAATGGAATTGGACTACTATGGTATTATTGAAGAAGTCTTAGAACTTCAGTATTTGGGACAAGACAATCATGTATATATATTTAAGTGTCAATGGTTTGATCCTAATTCTGTTCTACATGACACAAATTATGGGATTGTCAATGTCAAGCATAGGTTTAAACTTAAGACCTATGAACCGTTCATTTTAGCCGCACAAGCCCAGCAAGTGTACTATTCAAGCTATCCATCATCCAAGAATAGAGATTGGTGGGCAGTTTGCAGGGTTAACTCAAAACTCTTTCCCACTTATGAGTTAACTATGAGTGGAGATGTCTCAGAGGTTGCTCGTGCTGAATATTATCAATCAGACGAAGTTGGCGTTGTCGGTTCCTCTAGGTTTAATATGGACGAATCTGATGAGCCACTGTCATTACGTACGCGAGATGGCGTGGAAGAAGTCGATCCGACGGAGCTAAATGTTGATGTTAGAGGGGAGGAAGAATCAGATGAAGATGAAGATTTTGAATCTCATGAGACTACTATGGATGACGAAGATGATGAAGTTGAGCTAGATATATCAACATGAGGGAGGCATGTTTTGATAATTTAGTAAGAAGATTCTTACTTTTAAGCATAATTTTAAATAACATTTGTCTAGCCTTATATAATTGTGGATTAATATGTATTAATTGTTTTGTTATTAATAAGGAAATGGTGCGAGGAGGTCGTAGTAGGGGTGGGAGGAGATCTAGCAGTGAGAGGGGCACTACTATCTCCTCGCTACCATCTTCTTCAGACACAGGTATATTTGATCAATAAGTTAGCTATATAAATATTTTATTTATTTACAAACTTAAAAGAATTTATTTATAGGTGCAAGTGTCGGCTCACCACCACTTGTACATACGCCACCACCTCCCGCTACAGGTATGTATATTTTAATTTAAATTCTTGAACATTTGTTCTACTTATGAAAATAAGTTCTTGCAGGTCTCAGTGGCCTCCCACCTGTTGTGCATACGCCACTCCCACCACCTTCCGCTGCAGGTATGTATATTTTAATTATATGTTCGCAATATTTGTATCACTCCACATGACAATAAATTCTTGCAGGTCTCAGTGGCAAAAAGACTCGAGGATCATGTATGTATATTTTAATTTAAATTCTTCAATATTTGTTCTACTTATGACAATAAATTCTTGCAGGTCTCAGTGGCCTCCCACCTGTTGTGCATACGCCACCCCCACCACCTCCCGCTGCAGGTATGTATATTTTAATTATATGTTCGCATTATATGTATCACTCCACATGACAATAAATTCTTGCAGGTCTCTGTGGCCTCCCACCTGTTGTGCATACGCCACCCCCACCACCTCCCGCTGCAGGTATGTATATTTTAATTATATGTTCGCATTATATGTATCACTCCACATGACAATAAATTCTTGCAGGTCTCAGTGGCCTCCCACATGTTGTGCATACGCCAACCCCACCACCTCCCGCTGCAGGTATGTATATTTTAATTATATGTTCGCAGTATATGTATCACTCCACATGACAATAAATTCTTGCAGGTCTCAGTGGCCTCCCACATGTTGTGCATACGCCAACCCCACCACCTCCCGCTGCAGGTATGTATATTTTAATTATATGTTCGCAGTATATGTATCACTCCACATGACAATAAATTCTTGCAGGTCTCAGTGGCCTCCCACATGTTGTGCATACGCCAACCCCACCACCTCCCGCTGCAGGTATGTATATTTTAATTATATGTTCGCAGTATATGTATCACTCCACATGACAATAAATTCTTGCAGGTCTCAGTGCCCTCCCACCACCTCCCACTTGTACAGGGCCCACCCCCACCAGTCAGCCCCTTGACGATGTCGGCAGTTGTCACGAGGGAGGCACGACCCATGATAGACGTCGCCCGTGTTGGGTATCCGGGTAAATCTATAAGGTTATATTACATTAATTAGCCCTCAACTGTGTAATATGAATATTTTGACATTTGCAATTGCAGTATGAAATTTGAACCCCACGGCGCTGTCCATCATTCCACCGAACTCATGTTGGCACATGTGCCCGGGGCAGCTTCCACTTTCAGAGATTTTCCGATGTCCGTCCGCGATTCATTGTACAACATGTTCTTAGTAAGTAATTACGTCATTTAATTCAAGTATTTCCCAAAGTCTATTTACAACTTTATACTAAGTGTGAAAAGCAATTGATTTACAGCGGTCTTTTCAATTCACATGTGGACATGACGCGGCGAGATGTCGTCGTGCCTGGGAGTCTACTATGCTCTCAAGTTACAAGAGGAAAATACATGAGGCCCGAGCACACGCTAAAAAATTGAGTGGGGGGAGTGAAGACCGACAATTGTGGAAGGCGCATCGCCCTCTATGGATGAGGCAGGAGGATTGGGAGATATCTTGTGACCATTTTGCCGACCCCAAGTGGATAGAAAAGTCCGAAAAAGCCAAAGCAAACAGGGCGTCAAAACCAGGTTCAAATTTGCATACGAGTGGGTCCATCTCTTATGCGGCTCATAAACAAAAATTGGTAAGTAATATACCAATTTATCTTCTTACAATTTATCCCAATATTTGACTTTTTTTTACTATGAATTGTATAACAGGCTGTGGAGCTTAATCGACCTCCGTCGTTCCTCGAGGTGTTCGACAGAACACACAAAAAGAAGGGGACTAATGATTTTGTGAGTGACACAGCTAAGTCAGCAGCGGTAAGTTTATCTACATATGTAACTTGTACCGTTCATTTAAATCGGCATGTAATTCATATGAAATTGACTAGTTATTTTATTCAATTTGTAGGAAACATATAGCAAAGCAGTGACAGAGAAGTACGGGGAGGGAGACACGCAGCAGCCGGAGTTCGATCCGGTGGAGTGGGTGGCAGCAGCTGGCGTACCGAAGAAAGGCCGAATATATGGTTTTGGGGAGAGCCTAGACGCAAGCGCGGTGACATCAGCGTGTGCGAGTTCTAGCTATACTTCTTCCAGTGGCAGTGCCTTCACTATACCTTCCGTTGCCCCCAGCGCTTCTGCCAGCGACATGATGGACATGGTCCGATCGCAGATTTCTGATATGCAGCGGCAGCAGCAGCATTTCCAGCAAGAGATCTCTAGCCAAGTGTCAGTATTCTTGCAGGCAATTAGTGGCCTCCTCTCCCAGAGCGGAATGGTCCCTCAGAAATCAACCACCACCACAGCACAGCCCGCACAGGTGAGTCTCTAGCCAAGTTTTTATTTTGATGGAATTACTCAATTATGTTCATTATTAATTTTAAAACTCATTTACTTCAGAATAATTGAGAAAATCCGGGGGTCTAAAATTTGAAATACCGGTCGGACGGCCGTGCCAATCATTCCAACGCGACCGGGGAGATGAAAGTGACTTGACAGAACTGACGGAATCCAAATCGGATGCCCAGTTTGATCTCGGCGCTAAAAGTTCAGTTTTAAAATACACTTAGTTTAAATGAACTACCAGGTCGGGTCCGGGGGTCTAAAATTGGAAATACAAGTCGGACGGCCATGCCGATCATTCCAACGCGACCGGGGAGATGAAAGTGACTTGTCAGAACTGACGGAATCCAAATCGGATGCCCGGTTTGAGCTCGGCACTCAAAGTTCAGTTTTAAAATAAACTTAGCTTAAATGAACTCCCAGGTCAGGTCCGGGGGTCAAAAACTTGAAATACAAGTCGGACGGCCGTGCCGATCATTCCAACACAACCGGGGAGATGAAAGTGACTTGTCAGAACTGACGGAATCCAAATCGGATGCCCGGTTTGAGCTCGGCGCTAAAAGTTCAGTTTTAAAATACACTTAGTTTAAATGAACTACCAGGTCGGGTCCGGGGGTCTAAAATTGGAAATACAAGTCGGACGGCCGTGCCGATCATTCCAACGCGACCGGGGAGATGAAAGTGACTTGTCAGAACTGACGGAATCCAAATCGGATGTCCGGTTTGAGCTCGGCACTCAAAGTTCAGTTTTAAAATAAACTTAGCTTAAATGAACTCCCAGGTCAGGTCCGGGGGTCAAAAACTTGAAATACAAGTCGGACGGCCGTGCCGATCATTCCAACACAACCGGGGAGATGAAAGTGACTTGTCAGAACTGGCGGAATCTAAATCGGATGTCCGGTTTGAGCTCGGCGCTAAAAGTTCAGTTTTAAAATACACTTAGTTTAAATGAACTACCAGGTCGGGTCCGAGGGTCTAAAATTGGAAATACAAGTCGGACGGCCGTGCCGATCATTCCAACACAGCCGGGGAGATGAAAGTGACTTGTCAGAACTGGCGGAATCCAAATCGGATGTCCGGTTTGAGCTCGGCACTCAAAGTTCAGTTTTAAAATAAACTTAGCTTAAATGAACTCCCAGGTCAGGTCCGGGGGTCAAAAACTTGAAATACAAGTCGGACGGCCGTGCCGATCATTCCAACACAACCGGGGAGATGAAAGTGACTTGTCAGAACTGGCGGAATCTAAATCGGATGTCCGGTTTGAGCTCGGCGCTAAAAGTTCAGTTTTAAAATACACTTAGTTTAAATGAACTACCAGGTCGGGTCCGAGGGTCTAAAATTGGAAATACAAGTCGGACGGCCGTGCCGATCATTCCAACACAGCCGGGGAGATGAAAGTGACTTGTCAGAACTGCGGAATCCAAATCGGATGTCCGGTTTGAGCTCGGCGCTCAAAGTTCAGTTTTAAAATACACTTAGTTTAAATGAACTACCAGGTCGGGTCGGGGGTCTAAAATTGGAAATACCGGTCGGACGGCCGTGCCGATCATTCCAACGCGACCGGGGAGATGAAAGTGACTTGTCAGAACTGACGGAATCCAAATCGGATGTCCGGTTTGAGCTCGGCACTAAAAGTTTAGTTTTAAAATACACAGTTTAAATGAACTACCAGGTCGGGTCCGGGGGTCTAAAATTGGAAATACCGATCGGACAGCCGTGCCGATCATTCCAACGCGACCGGGGAGATGAAAGTGACTTGTCAGAACTGACGGAATCCAAATCGGATGTCCGGTTTGAGCTCGGCGCTCAAAGTTCAGTTTTAAAATACACTTAGTTTAAATGAACTACCAGGTCGGGTCCGGGGGTCTAAAATTGGAAATACCGGTCGGACGGCTATGCCGATCATTCCAACGCGACCGGGGAGATGAAAGTGACTTGTCAGAACTGACGGAATCCAAATCGGATGTCCGGTTTGAGCTCGGCGCTAAAAGTTCAGTTTTAAAATACACTTAGTTTAAATGAACTACCAGGTCGGGTCCGGGGGTCTAAAATTGGAAATACCGATCGGACGGCCGTGCCGATCATTCCAACGCGACCGGGGAGATGAAAGTGACTTGTCAGAACTGACGGAATCCAAATCGGATGCCCGGTTTGAGCTCGGCGCTCAAAGTTTAGTTTTAAAATACACTTAGTTTAAATGAACTACCAGGTCGGGTCCGGGGGTCTAAAATTGGAAATACAAGTCGGACGGCCATGCCGATCATTCCAACGCGACCGGGGAGATGAAAGTGACTTGTCAGAACTGACGAAATCCAAATCGGATGTCCGGTTTGAGCTCGGCGCTAAAAGTTCAGTTTTAAAATACACTTAGTTTAAATGAACTACCAGGTCGGGTCCGGGGGTCTAAAATTGGAAATACCGGTCGGACGGCCGTGCCGATCATTCCAACGCGACCGGGGAGATGAAAGTGACTTGTCAGAACTGACGGAATCCAAATCGGATGCCCGGTTTGAGCTCGGCGCTCAAAGTTCAGTTTTAAAATACACTTAGTTTAAATGAACTACCAGGTCGGGTCCGGGGTTCTAAAATTGGAAATACAAGTCGGACGGCCATGCCGATCATTCCAACGCGACCGGGGAGATGAAAGTGACTTGTCAGAACTGACGGAATCTAAATCGGATGTCCGGTTTGAGCTCGGCGCTAAAAGTTCAGTTTTAAAATACACTTAGTTTAAATGAACTACCAGGTCGGGTCCGGGGGTCTAAAATTGGAAATACCGATCGGACGGCCGTGCCGATCATTCCAACGCGACCGGGGAGATGAAAGTGACTTGTCAGAACTGACGGAATCCAAATCGGATGCCCGGTTTGAGCTCAAAGTTCAGTTTTAAAATACACTTAGTTTAAATGAACTACCAGGTCAGGTCCGGGGGTCTAAAATTGGAAATACAAGTCGGACGGCCGTGCCGATCATTCCAACGCGACCGGGGAGATGAAAGTGACTTGTCAGAACTGACGGAATCCAAATCGGATGTCCGGTTTGAGCTCGGCACTCAAAGTTCAGTTTTAAAATAAACTTAGCTTAAATGAACTCCCAGGTCAGGTCCGGGGGTCAAAAACTTGAAATACAAGTCGGACGGCCGTGCCGATCATTCCAACACAACCGGGGAGATGAAAGTGACTTGTCAGAACTGGCGGAATCTAAATCGGATGTCCGGTTTGAGCTCGGCGCTAAAAGTTCAGTTTTAAAATACACTTAGTTTAAATGAACTACCAGGTCGGGTCCGAGGGTCTAAAATTAGAAATACAAGTCGGACGGCCGTGCCGATCATTCCAACATAGCCGGGGAGATGAAAGTGACTTGTCAGAACTGGCGGAATCCAAATCGGATGTCCGGTTTGAGCTCGGCGCTAAAAGTTCAGTTTTAAAATAAACTTAGCTTAAATGAACTCCCAGGTCAGGTCCGGGGGTCAAAAACTTGAAATACAAGTCGGACGGCCGTGTCGATCATTCCAACACAACCGGGGAGATGAAAGTGACTTGTCAGAACTGACGGAATCCAAATCGGATGCCCGGTTTGAGCTCGGCGCTAAAAGTTCAGTTTTAAAATACACTTAGTTTAAATGAACTACCAGGTCGGGTCCGGGGGTCTAAAATTGGAAATACCGGTCGGACGGCCTGTGCCGATCATTCCAACGCGACCGGGGAGATGAAAGTGACTTGTCAGAACTGACGGAATCCAAATCGGATGTCCGGTTTGAGCTCGGCGCTAAAAGTTCAGTTTTAAAATACACTTAGTTTAAATGAACTACCAGGTCGGGTCCGGGGGTCTAAAATTGGAAATACCGGTCGGACGGCCGTGCCGATCATTCCAACGCGACCGGGGAGATGAAAGTGACTTGTCAGAACTGACGGAATCAAATCGGATGCCCGGTTTGAGCTCGGCGCTCAAAGTTCAGTTTTAAAATATACTTAGTTTAAATGAACTACCAGGTCGGGTCCGGGGGTCTAAAATTGGAAATACCGGTCGGACGGCCGTGCCGATCATTCCAACGCGACCGGGGAGATGAAAGTGACTTGTCAGAACTGACGGAATCTAAATCGGATGTCCGGTTTGAGCTCGGCACTCAAAGTTCAGTTTTAAAATAAACTTAGCTTAAATGAACTCCCAGGTCAGGTCCGGGGGTCAAAAACTTGAAATACAAGTCGGACGGCCGTGCCGATCATTCCAACACAACCGGGGAGATGAAAGTGACTTGTCAGAACTGACGGAATCCAAATCGGATGCCCGGTTTGAGCTCGGCGCTAAAAGTTCAGTTTTAAAATACACTTAGTTTAAATGAACTACCAGGTCGGGTCTGGGGGTCTAAAATTGGAAATACCGGTCGGACGGCCGTGCCGATCATTCCAACACGACCGGGGAGATGAAAGTGACTTGTCAGAACTGACGGAATCTAAATCGGATGTCCGGTTTGAGCTCGGCGCTCAAAGTTCAGTTTTAAAATACACTTAGTTTAAATGAACTACCAGGTCGGGTCCGGGGGTCTAAAATTGGAAATACAAGTCGGACGGCCGTGCCGATCATTCCAACGCGACCGGGGAGATGCAAGTGACTTGTCAGAACTGACGGAATCCAAATCGGATGTCCGGTTTGAGCTCGGCGCTCAAAGCTCAGTTTTAAAATACACTTAGTTTAAATGAACTACCAGGTCGGGTCCGGGGGTCTAAAATTGGAAATACCGGTCGGACGGCCGTGCCGATCATTCCAACGCGACCGGGGAGATGAAAGTGACTTGTCAGAACTGACGGAATCCAAATCGGATGTCCGGTTTGAGCTCGGCACTCAAAGTTCAGTTTTAAAATAAACTTAGCTTAAATGAACTCCCAGGTCAGGTCCGGGGGTCTAAATATTGTTTCAAGCTAGTAGTTGATCTATAAAATCTGCAGTTATCAATTTGATATGTTTGATTTATATTTATGCTCATTTCTTCGCGCTAATTTTTTTATCTATGAATGAATGTTATTATTTTTTTAATGTAGGGGGATCCTTCTGCGGGCAGCGACAGAGGAGATGAGCAGGGCAGTGATGATATGGATGATGAGGATATTGACGATGTACCAGATATTTCTTGATGTTTAATGATATTTGTTTTATGTTATTCAGACGGATCAGCAGGGTTAATGTGTTTTTCTTTGTATTTATTTTGTCAGCATGGTGTTGAATTTTTTTATTGGTGGTGTTTATTTATTTGAACATCTATGTTATGTTGAGATTTTTTCGGTGGTGTTTATTTATTTGGGTATGTTGATGTTGAGTTTTTTTTTGTGGTTAGTTGCAATAATTTTTTTTAACAGGTTTATTAGATAAGTAAACTTAAATTTTTTAAAAAAATATTTTTTTTTCAGACGGATTTATAATCCGTCTGAAATGACGTTTGTAATAGAGACGGTAATTTCAGACGGAATTTATATCCGTCGTGAATTACGTTTTAAACACCGACGGATTTAGGACGAACAACATATGGAACCGTCGTTGGAAGTTACGACGACAAAGTAATCCGTCGTAATATCCGGCAGAAATAGAGACGGATTTCAGACAATATTTCAGACGGATTACGGACGGTATTTACAACGGATAATAAATCCGTCTTAAAAACCGTATGAAATACAGACGGAAATTTCAGACTGATAATTACATACGGAAATTTTATCGTGTGAGATTTAGACGGAATTTATGACCGAAATTATTTGTGTCTTAATTTCAGACGGAATTTCAGACCGAAAAGTTAACTGTCACAAATTTGTGACTAAGAATTTCAGACGGTCGAGTTCGGTCTTAAATCCGTCGGAAATCCGTTACAAATATGTGTTGCGACGGATTTTCAGACGGATTTGAGACGGATAACGTCCGTCTGAAATCCCACTTTTTCTGGTTGTGTCCCAGAACCTCCATTCCGACCTTCAAGTCCTACGACGGCCAGGGCGACCCGGCCGACCACTTCGACAGCTTCGACGCCCTAATGACCCTTCACGGAGCGTCCGACGCCATCAAGTGCTGAGCCTTTGCGACCACCCTAGTCCAAGGTGCCCAAGCGTGGTTCCGGGCCCTCGCCCCCGGATCCATCCGGGATTTCAAGCAATTCGGGCGAGTATTCAAGGAGAGTTTCACCGGTAGCGGCCCCCCAAGGTCGATAGGGAGGCTATTGGCTCTCAAACAGGCGCAATGGGAGAAACTCTGGGCTTACATCAACCGATTCAAGTCGGAAGCCCTGAGAATCCCCCGCCTGGATGTAGCCTCGGCCATAACCGCGCTGACAGGGGGCACCCGGGACGACCTCCACCGTGAACTTGTCCTCCACCCTCTCTCGACCCTTGCCGAGCTAGTGACTCTGGCTTTGCGCCACGCCGAGTGCGAAAAAGTGCTCAGCGCATGTCGAGGTGCAACCGGCTCGGGTCGGGAGGGGGGCAAGAAGCGGGCACTCGAGTCAAGCTCGGGTCAAGGAAAAAGGCGGAACTGAGACGGAGAACACAAGGAGTTGTCCCGGAAGTACGAGCGGTACACTCCCTTAACCACTCCGTTGTACGAGATATATGAAGACATCAAAGGCTCGGCCCTTCTCTGCCAACCCGAGCCAATGAAGTCAAAGAACCGCAATTGCAGTAAGCACTGCTTGTTCCACAGCGATCACGGGCATCATACCGGCATTGCCACCAGCTCCAGGATGAGATCGAGCGCCTCGGCCGCCAGGGACACCTGTCCCGATTCGTGGCTAGGCGTGAGGAAGACCGAGGCGCCCCAGAGGAGATCGACAACGCCACCCGCGGGGTCCACATCAACGTCATCGCCGGAGGAGCTGCATCAGGAGGAGACAATAGCCGAGGAAGGAAGCGTCATGCTGAGCGGGCGAGCCAAGCCATCGAGCCTCCCAAGGCCCCGCCAAGTGAGTCCCAGGTCATAGTCTTCTCCGACCAAGATCTGGAAGGGCTGACCACCCCGCATGACGACGCCCTAGTCATATCGGCCACAATAAACCATTGTAACGTAGACAGAATTCTAGTTGACAATGTAAGTGCCCCTAATGTATTATCTTACGAATGTTTCCATAAGATGGGGGAGAATCCGTCTAAACTCCGCCCGATCCGAACCCCCCTTTGCGGGTTCAATGGCCAGGCCACTTATCCCGAGGGAGCCCTAAGCCTGCCGGTTACTCTCGGCACCCCACCCAAAACCATTACGGTCATGGTGGACTTCATAGTGATCAAGGGTATGATAGCATACAACGCAATCTTCGGCCGAGGAATCCTTAGCCGAACGAAAGCGGTGTCCTTTACCTATCACGAAAGATGAAGTTCCCCACCAAAAATGGGATAGGGGAAGTCCGAGGTAACCAGGCGATGGCCAAAAGGTGCTATAATATCTCGGTTGAAGCCACAAGGCCGGACGGGAAGAACAAGGGTCAGGGGAAGTCGAGGAAAAACTCGCAACCTCCGAGCCTGGAGGCGAGCTGCTAACGGTTTTCCTAAACGACGACCCGACCCTAGGAGTAAAGATTGGAGCCGACCTACCATCTGAAGTTCAGCATCAATACAAAGAGTTTCTTTCCGAGTACATCCGAGTCTTTGCATGGTCTGATGACCAACTCCCCGGGATACTAGAGGAGACGGTGATGCATAAGCTCAACCTCGACCCAACCGTGAAGCCCGTACAACAACGCCGACGGAAGCATGCACCGGAGAAGCAGGTGATCATCAAGGAGCAAGTCACCAAGGGGTAAAAATTGGTCTTTTTAGACCAGTCCTGTACCCGACGTGGCTGGCCAACGTCATCCTGGTGCCAAAAGCTTCGGGAAAATGGCGAATGTGCGTGGACTTCACCGACTTGACAAGACTACACCAAAAGGACTGCTATCCATTACCGAGCATCGACCAACTGGTTGATTCAACCTTGGGCAACGAGATACTCAGTTTCTTGGACGCCTATTCAGGTTACCACCAGATCAGAATGGATCCAGAAGACATCGAAAAGACCGCCTTCATCACCGACTTCGGCGTATACTGCTACACCCGGATGCCTTTCAATTTGAAGAACACTGGAGCCACATACCAGAGGCTGGTCAATCATAAGTTCGAAGGACAGCTCGGCTGAAATGTTGAGGCCTATATTGACGACATGCTCGTCAAGACCCCCAAGGCCGAGGATCACTTCGCCGACCTAGCTGAGACCTTCAGCACCCTCCTAAGGTACAATATGAAGCTCAATCCCACCAAGTGCGCCTTCGGAGTAAGATCCGGAAAGTTTCTGGGTTTCTTACTCACCCAGCGTGGGATCGAGGCCAACCCCGACAAGGTCCAGGCCATCCTGGACATGCGCCCACCCACCTGCATCAAAGACGTTCAACATCTTACTGGGCGCATTGCCACGCTCAGCAGATTCCTGTCCCGTGCGGCCGAACGATGCCTACCCTTCTTCAAATTGTTGAGGGGGCCCAAAATGACATCTGCTACGTTTGCATGGGACAAGGAATGCCAAAGGGCATTCGCCGAGCTTATGGAGTTCCTGACTTCGCCCCCGATGCTTTCCAAGCCCGTCCCAGGTGAAGCCTTGTATCTCTATCTCTCGGCGACTCCATCTACAGTTAGCTCGGTCCTGGTCAGAAATGACTCAGGAATCGAGAGACTGGTCTACTACACTAGCAAGGTGCTCAACGAGGCCGAAAGAAGGTACCCCGCAATCGAGAAACTCGTGCTAGCGTTGGTTACCTCGGCCAAGCACCTCCGACCCTACTTCCAAGGGCATTCCATCACCGTGCTGACCGGTGAACCACTGAAGAGGATCCTCGCTCACCCTGAAGCCTCGAGACGCCTCATCAAGTGGGCCATCATGCTCAGGGCCTATGATATATCATACCGGCCTCGCTCGGCTATCAAAGGACAGGCGCTCGCTGACTTCATCGCCGAGAGCACTATCCCGACCAAAGAAAAGTCTCCGTCCGCGCCCGGGCCAACCTAGGAACTGTTCGTCGACGGATCCTCCAACTCGGCCGGAAGCGGCGCTAGAATCCTCCTAAAGTCCCCCAAAGGAGCAGAGCTACAATACGCCTTGAAGTTCAACTTCCAGGCATCCAACAACGCTTCCGAGTACGAAGCCCTTATCTCGAGAGCCCGCATGGCCCGGCGGCTGAGGGCTGAGCGAGTCAGAATTCACACTGACTCCCAACTAGTCGCTAGTCAGGTCAACGGCAATTATGAAGCTCGAGAAGCACCGATGGTCAAATACCTCCAACTGGTCAGAGCCGTGGCACAACAGTTCGAGAGTTTTGAGGTAGTCTGAATAGCTTGGGAAGAAAACTCCCGAGCGGACGCCCTCTCTCGGCTGGCCTCCTTTCTTGACCCTGAGGGAACTCGATCGGTCCTTCTCGAAGAGCTAGAGCGACCGAGCATTGATTCGGAGCTCCTGGCTGTTGACCAGGCCTCCCCAAGTGACTGGCGCACCCCTAACCTATCGTGGCTCCAAGACTCTCAGGAGCCTCCCAACCCACAGGAAGCTTGGAGATTGAAGTACCAAGCTCGGCGATTTGTTATTCTGGACGGTACTCTCTACCAAAGATCCTTCTCCGATCCTCTCCTAAAGTGCCTCAGTACCGACGAAGCCAACCGAGAGATTCAAGAAGTTCACGAAGGCCGGTGCGGAGCGCATTTGGGAGGAAGGTCACTCTCCAGGATCTTGCTACGGCAAGGTTATTGGTGGCCCACTCTGCAGCACGACTGCTCAACCTACGTATAGCACTGCGACCAATGCCAGCGATTTGACCACTTGGTCCATCAGCCGACAACGGAGCTCGTTACCCTTGCCGAGCCATATCCTTTCGCTCGCTGGGGAATCGACATCCTTGGGCCGTTCCCTACAGCTCAGGCCCAGAAGAAGTTCATCATCGTTGCCATCGACTACTTCACCAAATGGATCGAGGCCGAAGTCACAGCAAGGATCACCGAGACAGTCGTCTGGAGTTTCATCTGGAAGTCGATCATCTGTCGCTACGGCAATCCCCGGGTGATAGTGAGCGATAATGGTCGGCAATTTGATTCTTGTTATTTCCGAGACAGATGCGCCGACCTAAATATTCGCAATCACTTCACCTCGGTCGCCCACCCTCAGGCTAACAGACTGGTCAAAAATGCCAATAAGACTATCTTAAAAGGCATCAAGACCAGGCTCGACAAAGCCAAGGGCATCTGGCTTGAGGAATTGCCGAACGTACTTTGGTCACACAGAATGACTCCCAGAACGGCAACCGGTGAAAGTCCTTTTCAGTTGGTGTACGGTGCCGAGGCCGTCATCCCATTAGAGATTGCCAATCCTTCCCTCCGAGTCATCTGTTTCTCGCCCGAGGCAAATGATCAGAAACTTCCCGAAAACCTCGACCTAACATATGAACTCCGAGAGATTGCCGGCATCCGAGCAACGGAATACCATCACCGTCTCACTCGATACTACAACGCCAATATCCGAGATAGACACTTTCAACCGGGAGATTTCATGCTCAGGAAAGTCGAAGCCTCTTGACCACTTGAGACGACGGGCAAGCTATCCCCTAATTGGGAAGGCCCCTACCGAGTGGTCGAGATGCTCGGGAAAGGAGCATACCGACTATCCACGATGGAAGGAGAGCCCATCCCTCGGACCTGGAACGCGACTACACTACGCAAGTTCTATTTCTGAACGCCGAGCATTGTGTAAGCGATATGAAAATAAACAAAAGTTTCCCTTCCTTTTTTATTCAAACAACTCGCTTGTACATCAGAAAGGCCAAAGCCAAGAAAATACATGTCAAAAAAGCAAAAAATCCATCTGGCGCCGCCGTATGAGCCCATCACTCAGCTGACTCGGTTGACCTTCCTGCGTCCAGCCACTGACTCTGCCTTGTGCAGAAATTGGCTCGGATAAAGGGTAGTCAACCCCGTTGGCTCGGGTAGCCCAGGACAAAGGTGACAGAGGGATTCGGAAGGAGAAGGCTACCTTCCAAGTTGAACTTGGAAGAGGAAGGGGAGAGGGAATGCATATGAAGGCATCCTCCCCACCAATCTGCCAACTCTTTGGAAGGAAGAGAGTGTAGGCACCCTCCGAAGAGTGAAAGAAATGATGAGAAGAGCAGAAGAGGGAGAAAGAGACTGCGAGAGGGAAAAAGAAACCAGCAGAGCTGGACGAGGAGGCAGGGGAAAGCCCAGAAAGGAGGGAGCTTAATTGGCTTCCTCTTCCCCTCCACGGAGCGAGCAGGAAGGGACGGGCGGCAGGGATGCCAGATGCCCCCATCCGTCCACCATCTCTCCCCCTCGCAAGCGCCGTCGGAACTAATAAAAAGAAGACGACGTGCCTCCGCACGTCGAACCTTCTTGAAACCTGTCCGCCGACCGTCGAACCTCCTTCAAACTTGAAGTAGCAAGGACCCTCTGCCCTCCGTCATCGGCAGCTTCATCTTCCGGAGCGTCTTCCATGCTTCAAATATAACGGCACAACGCTACGTGAAGAAAGAATGAGGAAAGACTGTCGGGAAAAACCCTAAGCGGTGGAGAAGAAGGGACGCCCTTCAGACCTTTTATAGGCGAAGGGAGGCTATTTGCCTTAAATGATTCTCTCCTCGAAAACACGCCAAAGGGGTCTCTCCCTACGAATGGTCACCTCAAACTTCTCGTTTCCGCCCCAGCGGGACACACGAAGCGGCCAAGCATTCAAAGCATGAGAAAATGGAAAGACATCCTATCAGATGCTCACCCAACCATCAGGCGAGATCTACGCAAAAAGTATCGACACTTTCCAACCACTACAGATACGCCAAACAAAACACGGCAATGGCGATACGAAATAGTTAAGTCTTCATCATAATGCTACTGCTTTACTTTTTTCCCTATACAGCAAGGAAAGTCTTCCTTCGAAAAAGGAAAAAGACATATAAAAAGAGAAAGCAAAGCGGATACATTAGGCCTCTAGTCCACCCTAAAGCTCGGAAGTGGAAGGGTCAGACGGTCTGCCCCCGGCACCCTCGGTGACGGCCGACCCTGGCACTGACCCCACCGGAGTGGGAACTGCCTCGGTTGCGCGCCCTCCCGAGGCATCCGGAGTTGGCGACCCCTCGGACGAAGAGCCCCCCTGATCTTCTTCCTCCGACACATATGAACCAGAGGATGACAAGTCTGAGTCATAGCATTGCCCGGACGGGAAATTGATTGTCTCGGATGCCTGCTCTTCTACATAAGAGACGGACCGGTCGTAGCCTTGTTTGAACCCCTTGCGGATGCCTCGGCGAAGTCCCAACTCGTAGTAGGGGAGGGCAGCCTCCTTAAGGTCGACCCGGTAGGCCTCCGAGTGTTTGTACTGCTCGAGCGCCTCCGCCCCGGCCGATCCCACCCTACCAGCTAGCTCGACCTTCTCCCGCTCCGCCTCGGCTAACCTCCGTCTGGCCTCATCCCTCTGCTTCTCGGCCTCCGCCGCCCGCTTGTGGATGTAGATCATGATAAATCCACACATATGGAACAAACCACTCATATGAGATATGTAAAATGATGGAGAGATGATGATAAAGACAAAAGAAAGCACGTGGTGCTATAAAGGAGAGTGATCGCCAGAGGGGTTACGTCAATAAGAATCAAAGAAGATCGCGAATACCTGGTGAAAAGTGGGATGCGGGATGAATTGTGAATTCCTTCCTCCTCCTTCTATCGGCCGGCCGACGAAGGGGGTTTTTCTTGTTGATTACCCTTGCAAAAGACAAAGAAACAAGCAAATAGAAGTGGATCAGTCAAGAGCATATAGTATCAATCCCAAATAGATGATGTGATGATGAAGAGAGAACAAAACATGCGCACCTTTTTTTTGTTTGTTTTAAAACCCCTAAGAGTTAGGGAAGGAAAAGGATGTAATACTAATGCCAGGAAGAAAACCGTGCGACAGATGATATGGATGATGTGATGCAAAACAAGGCAAAACGAACAGACAAAAGACCCCTTATGCCGTCCCTGTAAACAGTAAAGGGGAAGAAACCACTTGGAAGCTACGGTTCGGCTGCAGCAACAGAGAAGAAGAGAAAGCCCTTGAGAGAGCCCTCAAAGAGAGAGATCGCACAGGAGGAAGATGAAGATGGCGTATGCTCTTTCTGTATATCTACGTAACTCTCTCTAATAGCCAGCACCGTCGTTGTTGTTGTAACCCCTCACAAGATTGACCAGAGCCCTCTTATATAGGGTTTTAACCGAAGATAATCTCAAATTTAGGAAGATAAGGACGGGCAATGGTTATCAAAGGCAGGACTCTAGTTCCAATTCGAGCAAGGTGACCATTGGAGGCAGGGGAACTCTTCAGGAAAGGCATACTCGAATAGGACACTAAAGAATGAAACACGCCCTTTAGAAAGGCGTCAAATCATAATTGACGACCTACCTTAGGACGTTACTCAAATACACGACCTGGTCAAAGGCGTCACTTCCTGGATTTAAATTTTGGAGATAAAGCATTCTTTATTTGAAAATTATGGAAAGACGCCTGAGAGAAAGGCGTTACTTGAAAACACGCCCTGAGATAGGACGTTACTCTTTAATTGTAATTTATTTTAAAACCAGATAATACCAGGAATTGACACCCTGAAGTTTAGTCGTCCTTTCTTTGAAAACGCCCTAGATAAGGTCGCTTTTTAAATAACGCCCCTCTTCAGGTCGCGAATCACAAAAATGCAAGAATAAATCAAAAACACACACAAAAATAGAAAAACCTCATATTATAGACATATTGAAGTTCAACTTGGGGCGTCAACATGGTGACATGAGTTTTGATTAACATAGCGTCAATTTTGGCGTGTCTACAGCTGCCCCGTCTTGGCGTCTGCTTTGGAAGAGAGTGAGACGAAATGGAGAGCAACAAAGTGCAATGAAGTGGAGCAAACTGATAAGTAGACGCCAAGGTGTGATGTGACACGCCTCAGACACTAAGCCTTAGAAATCTTTCCAAGATTCTGAATGAAACAACTCCGAGTGATTCCAAAGAAGCATCGATTTGCTGGATAAAGGAGACTAAACTAAGAAAATGTGCACGTGGGCACGACAGGGAGACACCATTGGAGAGCGGTTACCAGCCAACGTGGACGTGCTACAACCAAGGTAGATTTGCAAAAAAATAAAGAGAATTGAGACCCAGCAAAGGGACATTTTCAAGGAATCAGCCTGAGCGGCTTCAAAGAGAATAAAGTACTTGATTTGGAATGGAATATCTCATGTCAACTCAATCAAGAGCGAGTGACCTTCATTATTGCCATAATATAAAGATTTTCATCATGAAACTCAAAATCCTATATGATGCATGCCGGGCTGAAAGAAAAGATTAAAACAAACTAAAAGATAGAAAATAATCAAAGATAATATTGTTAAGCCATCTAGATTTAGTCAAGAATCCAAGTCTCTGAGCTGACACTAAGCCGAAGCCCGTTTGTCCACGCATCAACTCAGAAAGTGAAACCATCGTCCCAGACCTTTAATGACTCAACGGCCTATCCGTGTGATCAAGACTCTCCTGGAGTTATCACTGTTTTTGTTGATGAAGGGGAACTCAAATTCCAGATTCATCAGAACCACAAGGTCCTTGATATACTATAATAGTGTAGAATACCATATAGTAACAATGCTCACAGGAAACAAATACAAGACGATGTTGCTCCCATAGGGATCCAAGCGTCCCAAAACCTGCACTCTTCTGCACTTGAAAATTCATTAGTCCACATAATCAGAAATAGTCCTCAATAAAGCATGACATGATCATAAGTGCTTAATCATTAATAATTCAAACAAAGTAATAGCACTTAAGTTCATCAAAGCGCAGGGAAAACCAAATTCATAAGCCCACAAAACACGACCGGATGTAACGACGTTAAAATCATGAAAGGCGCCTGACCGCAGGGCGTCAAAAGATAAAACACGCCCTTCACTAAGGCGTGAAAAGTATCGAGAGGCCAAGAAGGAAACGACCCAGGAAAGGGCGTTAAATAAAACACGACCTCTGCCAAGTCGTCAATTAAGAAATTGACGTCCCAACAGAAGGCGTTAATTAACCTCATGCTTCCGTTTGCAATTCGAAAGCTAAACCCAGTCCTAATGGCCATCCACCTTCTAACTCCGAACAGCCTTAAACCCCTTCATCCTCCTATAAAAGGAAGTACTTCTCTTAGATCAATCAAAGCAAACCCTCAGAGTTTCTTCGTTTCTTCTGTTCTTCTATTGTTCGTGTTCTTCCTCTCGTAGGCACTGCAACTGTCTAAGCTTTTCCTGCAAACCAAAGATGGAGAGAGCGCTCAAAAGGTCCAAAACTTCCACTCCCAGGCTTACTGAGATCAACGGGCACATCAGCAATAGAATTTCCCTGAATCAGGTAAAGATTGATTCTTCTGTTCTGCTTACAGCATACCTTCACGTCTTTCTGCCTTTCTTCTGATCCTTCATGTTTCCTTCCTCTGTATGCTTATTCATCCCTTGGTCTATGCATTTTTGCTTTTCTTCCACAGGACTATCCTAATGTGCCAGGAGCCCGGAGGTTTACCAAAATCAAGTGGCTGTCACTTATCCTCTCCAAGTTCTCTTCGGATATGAGGGTCTACCTAGCAAGATGGCACCTTTTAGGTCTAGTTACCCATGCCAAACACTATGATCAAATCCACTTAGATTGGGCTGCCATAGGAGCTCTAATTGAAATATGGCACCCTTCCACTCATACATTCCTCTTCTCAACCTTTGAAGCCACCATCCTATTAGAAGAATTAGAAATGATCTTGGGCTTGAAGAGAATGAAGCATGGGGATGAGGAAAAGATGGCCATCATGCCAAAACCAATCTCCTCACATGAACTATTAACCACATTAATACCTAGCCCGAACTTAATGAATCAAATCAAGGCCACCAAGGGAATCAATCTCCTGAAGCTTGCTTCGTGGGTGTACAAGAGAGCAGATCAAGCCAAAGAAGATGAGGAGATAGAACGGATAGCAAAGGCCTTCGTGGTGTGTTTGGCAGGAGCGATATTATTCCCATCCACGGAGGACTTCCTAGAAGAGGCCCAATTAAGCGCCGTGATGAGCTTATGGGAAGGAGATAGAGTGGGACCGGCTATTCTAGCCTATCTCTATAGCAGGCTAACCTCAGCAGCAATGAGAAGGCCCATCTACGGATGCATGCTAGCACTCTCCAGTTGGGTGGATCTTCACTTCAAGTTTGATCCATGTGATGAAGCCCAACAATCCTCAAGAATCTTCTCAAAAAGCCCACTCTTTTACATGACCGGTTCACTTGGGATAAGCAATAGAGTGATGAACCGAATTCCTCAAATCAAGAAGAGAGTGGAATGGCGAGAACACCTCAAGGTGATGCCAAAGAATCTCTTTACTTGCGCCCCGGGAATACTCAAACTTCAAGAGCTCCGTGCAAGGTTCTCTCCCGGGACGGACCTTAGACTCATCGGCGCTTCAGATTTCGTGCTATACAATTCATATCGGTGCCTTCCTCAACTCGGGCTTCCACGGCAAGTGTTTGAAGATCCATCTCATCTTCCTCCAATCAAGACACGAGACCTTGGCAGCAATGAAGATGGAGCAGAATGCACCACAATCCAAGCCTTGTGGAAAATCAATAAGATTCATCAACCTGTTGAAATCTTGGAAGAAGATAAAGACCAGTGGAAATCTTATGTTATTGCTTTGAGAAACTTGAGGCCCAAAGGGACTCATTGAATGTACTGTGATCTTCCCTTTTAATGAATAACAATGATGATACCTGATTGAGCCAATTTCATAGTATTTCGGATCATATCTTCCAAAACCTGTGATTCTGTTGCAAATAACACCTCAAGGAATGTCGTGAATTCATAAAAGGACGTCTCAGCATACGCCGCTTTCAATATTCCAGCTCACAAATTTGACGCCTCCACAAATGGGCGTTAACTGAATAACGACTTAAAATAGGGCGTGAATTGATTCAAATTCCCAAAATATATTCGTTGAAATCTCAAAAGTAACGCCCTTAGCTAAGCCACGGATCATGTAAATAACGCCTCAAGCTCAGACGTTAATCATAAACATCAATTATTACTTCCATCACATCAATCAACCCATATTGAATGCGTCTGACGACGGTTATGATTCCCCATGCAAACGGAAATAACGCCTCAAGAAACGTCGTCCATTATCAAAACACGCCCAGACTGATGGGCGTCAATTCCACAAAACACGCCCTTCCTCAAGGCGTGTCTTCTTTTCGAATGCCAAAAGGCCTTTTCCCCCTTTCTTCTTCCTCCCTCCATTCAGTCTTCCCCCCCTTCTGCAAAAAACCTAACTGAAGCCTCTTCCCCCCCCGTCTCTTACTCTCTCTCTCTCATACCTCCCCCTCTCCAACCTAAACGATGGCCGGCGGTGGTTTGAAACGACAACGGGTGGCCGCCCCCGAGGTCATTGACCTGGAGGGCGAACACAATCAGGCCGAAGAGGAAGCCCCTCCCGTAGCAGCCGAAGAAATCCCAGTGGCGGTGGCCGGCGGCAAGGACGAACACGGCGACGAGGCCATAGGAGAAGAAAATGAGGAAGGTGAGGATGATGCTGGTGAAGCAGCAGAAGAAGAAGAAGGCGAAGGTGGTGAGGAACACGGTGGTGAAGAAGAAGAAGGAGGTGGTGATGAGCCACCGCCCACGGCGGCGGCTCCTCCCCGTGCCGGCCAACTACGGTGACCCAGGCAACCACGACCTCAGCCACAAGGACCAAAGCACAAGAAGGTAGGCCCCCAACCCTATTTCCATTTTTCTATATTTTATTTCCATTTTTTATGCAATTTCCATAGCCCTCGGGGTATAATCCCTGTAACTCAGAGAAAAGACGCCCCGCGTAGGGGAGTGACTTAGAAATGAAACGCCTAACCCAAGGGCGTTAATTCAATTAATTTCCTGAAAAATAATTAACCCCAATAAAACACGCCCTGCAGCATGTCGTCCATTAAAAATGTATCATTTCTCATATCATGCTGTTAATTCCATTAATTTCCATGCTTTTAATTATTTTTCCATGAATTATTCGCATGCTGTTATTTTTATTTCATTTTCTGAAAATCCTGAAAACAACGCCCCCCACCAGGGCGTTAATTCAATGAAAGACGACCAAACCAGCGGACGTCAAATCATTAATTTAAAAAATTATTATGAGGCCCCAAAACTCCCATTTGAAAATAACGTCCCACACAGGGGCGTAACTTAAGCAAAAGACGACCCTGGGATGGGCGTCTCCTAAAAAAAACTTTAAGAAATTAGAAATTAACCATCGAACCACGCCCAATACAGAGGCGTTTCTTAGATAAACAGCGACCTAGGGTAGGTCGTGAATTCAAAGCACACTTAAGAACCACGCCCCTCCCAGGGGCGCTAATTCAACAAACCACGACCCAAGGGTGGTCGCTAATTAAAATCAAACATCAACATAACCCAAGGCAATCAAAATGAGATTCAACATGAATAATCAAAATAATTAAGCGAAAATTCTTTTCTTTATGCATGCAGGGGTTGATGAGGACGTGCATCTCCTGGGTCATGGTCCGGGCAGCATACCACGGCCTCCCTGAGTTTCAGAGAGCGAGGGTAGATGCCATGGGGTTTGGGGCCTTTCTATCCATAGAGCCAGTTAGGCCAGACCTACCACTTATCCAGGTTCTACGGGAGAGATGGGACAGGACTAGCCGGGCATTCCTGATGCCCTGGGGGCATATGGTTCCTACCCTGGAGGATGTAGCCAGGATTACAGGGTTGAGGGTAGACGGAGAGGCTGTGAGTGGGATTACCTACCCTGACTACACAGGGCTTACCCAGAGGTTGCTAGGATTGGAGATGGTCTATGAGACACCCAGCGAGTGTAGGACTATCTTCCGTACCGACCTGACTACAGTGATGGGCTTAGGGGATGCTAGGCATAGGTCCGGGGAGACCCTAGAGCAATTCTAGCAGAGGCTGACTGACGGGGCTAGGGAGGTCTACTGCCAGGACCCGGCAGACAGGGAGAGAGCAGACCTTGACCTGAGGAGGTTTCTACTGCTGCTACTAGGGAGGCTATTGCTGGGGACGAAGGGAGACATCATCAACTGCCGATTCCTGGGCATTCTCGAGGACTTGGAGGCAGTTGGCAGCTACGCCTGGGGAGCAGCGCTGCTGGCGCATCTGATAGCTGACCTGTCCACAGGGACAGGGTGAGAGACGACCGTCAGTGGCTTCTCACCTTTTCTTCAGGTATGCATTTTTATTCTCTTTTATTTTTATTATGCATGTGAATGCCTCACTAATACCATACATGGATGCAGGTTTGGAGCCATCTATACATGCCCATGGGGAGTGCTGACCCACGGCCAGGAGGTGAGGGTGCTTTCCCTCTAGCACGGCGCTGGCTGCCAGTGGTTTTTGGTGCCCCACTCGGCTACGAGCTGTGGGTGCTACGGAGGGAGTTCCGGGACTTCCCTCCCTCGCTGGTATGCATGAATGTTATGCATTTTTTTTATGTTTATTAGAATTTATTATGATTATGATGGAATGATGTTGGTGACATGCATGTTCATAGATGCAGGTGCGATGGAGGCCCTACGAGGGGATGACCGACGAGGGCCAGCCATGGGTCGTAGCGGGCCGTCCTCGCTTTGAGCGTGAGCTTTGGGTTCACTGCTTGAGCGAGATCGAGCCGTTACGGCTTAGGTTGGTGATGAGGACCCTGGGCCTACACCAGGAGTGGGTAGAGGTCGGCGAGCCACGAGGGATCGGGAAGAAGACGCGCTGTCGCACAAAGGCGATCGACTGGAGAGTGCGGTTCGAGGAGCAGTACGCCGACTGGCAGCGAGGCGGGACCAGAGTCACCTCTCGGGTGACTGACAGCTTCGAGTACCTCCGGCGCTATTGGGAGGTTTACGCCGGACGGCCACAGATGAGGGTCCTAGGGGTACGTATGAATGCAATTATTTTAAATGCAAATGCTTATGTATGTCTATTATGCAACTAATGTGTAATGAATGCAGGACGCGCGTGATATTACAGCGATGGATGCACAGGCCTACCTACATAGCCTGGAGGACGAGCTAGCTGCCATGCGGGCAGACTTAGAGACCCTGGTGAGTGTTTAAATTATTTCTATATGTAAATGTGTTTTTTGTTGAATTATTGATGATTAGCCACTGACGATCTTAATGAATGCAGCGTGCCCAGTAGGGAGCAGTAAGGAGAGATCCAGGGGAGGCCTCTAGCTCGAGGGGACCCAGTGCAGAGGCGACTGCACTGGCAGAGCAGCTGGCAGGAGCGGAGGCACGGGCTGAGGCAGCAGAGCGCGAACTCGCCTCACGGGTAAATTCTAAACTCAAACTTCATTCAAATATTGATTATATATAGCATTGTGTACTGATGAAGTTGTTTTACAGACTGAGGAGCTCCGAGCCGTGCTTGCTTGCGTTGATGAGGGCTTCCGTGCGACGAGCACACAGGTGAGTGGTTCAATCATGTGTTGCTTGAATTGCTAGATTACTGAATCATTGCATTAATTGTGGAATTGATGATTTGTTTACCTGTTTGCAGGCTACTCAGCTTCAGGTGGTACGTACCGAGTTGGCAATCCGCGATCAACGGATCTTAGAGCTAGAGAGGACCTTGAGGCATCGGGAGGAGCTGCCTCAGGATGTGGCAGAGTTACGGGTCGCCCTCGAGCTGGAGAGGAGGGAGCGGGCCCGGGAGCGCGAGGAGCGTGCTCGTGAGCACGAGGAGCTGGTGGTCCTGAGGACTCAGCTAGTCCTTTCTCAGGAGCGGCTTCGAGTGTCGGAGGAGTGTCTGCAGCGAGGCCGGGAGCGGGCGCGAGCGGCAGGGTTCAGCTTGGGCGGCTCCTCTTACATGGCGGGCTCCTCTTTTCGACCGAGGAGTAAGACAGGGGACCAGGCTCGAGGTCCAGCGGCTTCACGGGGCTCCATGCCCCCTCCACCAGCACCACCTCGGGACGCCGAGGGTGAGGTTGAGAGCAGGAGAGAGGAGGGTGGAGGCGAGAGCTGAGAGACTTACTTGTACCCCTCCACCTTCACACCTGTACATGATAGACATGAGATATATATATATATATATATATATATATATATATATGAGATTTGAGCTTTTGTTTACCTGAGCACTTTGTGTGGTTGTGGACTTGTGTTTGTGTACTTTTCTCTTTCCACGTTCTTCGTTTTTGCTTCGCTTTGCCCTGTTCCTGCAACTGTAATCCACACTTTGAACAAACAGGTTAATTCATCTATTCGACTTGGCCCCTTGCTCAATAAGCAAGGGGTATCAATATTTTGACCTTAATGACGGGTCAAGGGGCCAAGCCTTTAATCAAATAAGGTAAATGAAATAACTGATAACGGGGAGATGCAACATGCAAGCACGCATGTGCAAACCATAAATAAAGATGCCCATGCAGAAATGCAAGCATACTTGGAGAATGCATTTTTTTTCTTTTCACTCATTTATATTTTTTTTGTTATTTTTCTGAAAAATGTGCCTTAGAGTAGGTCGTGATTCACATAAAAGACGCCCTAGAAGACGGCGTGAATTTGAAAAGGGAATTTGATTTTTTGAGAAAGTAACGACCTGCGCAGGGACGTTATTTGGAAAGAGACGACCTAACCAAAGATGTTAATTCTATAAAAAGTGCCTTTATCGAAGGCGTTAATTCTATAAAAAGCGCCTTTATCGAAGGCGTTAATTAACTTGAACGCGCCTTAGACAAAGACGTTAATTAAATTATTCTGCAAAAATGGGTTGACAAGGCTATCAAGACCACGGGTCCTACACGGTCACCATCTAAAATTCATTAACCTTTCTTGAGTAATTAAAAGGGAGTCGACGTGATCATAGTTGACTTGTATTCGAGATTTCGTACAGTACAATTTCTTAAGTCCGTCTTGACCATCTTGCCAGTTCATGACTTACCACATAGAAAGGATGGAAGAAAATATAAGGGAAGCCCATAAGGGATTCTGAGATGCTCGAGGTAAAGTTACCTCCCCTATCCTATGCCTGTTGGGGTTCGGTCTTTGGCATAGGGAAATTTTGTTGCCTTTTTGCATCTTTTATATTGCACGCATACGCCCAAGGTTTTCATTGCGGGGACTTTGCCCTCTTGACATGCTTTTCTTTTCACCATTTGACTTTCACTTTGCAATTGACTTGCATTGCTAAACAACCTAATTGTACTTGGGCTTTTGTGGCATTTGCTCCCTTTTGGGCCCTGACTTCCACCTACTAGGGCGGCGGATAGGCTTGGCGGGTCTACCCCGAGGTCTCCCTTCCTCCCTTATGGGCCGAAGAAGAAAAGAACGGGTATTATCTTTCACCTTTAGTCAGGTTTTGACTTTCCATCGGATTTTGCACTGCTTGAGTTCAAGAATAAAGCGTGTAGTGTGTGCGGGTGTCGACCCAATTTTAGGTTAACAAGACTGATGAATGAATTCTGAATTTTGACCTTTCGGACCTTGATCCTTCGTGTGCCATGGCACCAATTTTGAAAGCTTTTCATTTTTTTTATTTTGACTTTTTTTTGTATTTTGATTTTTTGGAGAATTTCTATTTTTTATTTGCTTTTTAGAATTTCTATTTTTTGGTTTTTTGGAAATATTCCACTTTGTTTTGGATTTTTGAATCAATTTTCATTTTTTTTAGATTTTGAAAATATTCTATATATAATTTTTTTAGATTTTTGAATCAAGGGTAGTATTTCTTAAGATACAAACCATTCCAAGGGTGAGTTAACTCTTCTTCTTCAGCATTAATCAGTTTATAAGCATTGCCCGGATAAACCTCTTTTATGACGAACGGTCCTTCCCAGTTTGGTTGGAGTTTTGAGCGGGGCCCACCAGGTTTTACGAAAATTCTCTTGATTACCATTTCACCGACTTCGAATTTTCTCTCAATTACTTTCTTTTGATAAAAACGTGAGAGCCTATTTTGATAAACGCGCGCATGCTCAGCGGCGACCAGACGCTTCTCATCTAGGAGTTCCAATTGAGCAAGGAGTGAATCACGACGCTCATCAATAGAGAGTTCCTTGTCAAATTATACTCTCAGAGAGGGAATGAGAATCTCATAAGGGACTACCGCCTCCATTCCATAAGTAAGGGCGAAAGGGGTTTGCCCAGTGGGGGTACGAATGGAAGTACGATAGGCCCAGAGAGCTTCAACTAGCTTGTCTGACCAATCCGAAAATTTATTAGCCTCACACGTCTTTTTAACAATTTTGATCAAAGTTTTATTAGTTACCTTTGCTTGGCCATTGCCCTGCGGATAATAGGGAGAAGAATGATGCAATGCAATGTTATACCTGTTGCAGAGATCCTTGAGCTCTTGAGAGATGAATTGAGGTCCATTGTCGGTGACGATGGTACTCGGGATGCCGAACCTCGTGATGATGTTCTTCATTATGAATTTGCAAACAGTTGATGCTTTAATCTCCACGTAAGCTTCCGCTTCTGCCCACTTGGTGAAGTACTCCGTTGCCGTGAGGATGAACGACTTTTGTTGGTCAAGAGGTTTGAATCACCAAGAGGTCCAATGATATCAAAAGCCCACATGGAGAAGGGCCATGGGGAGGACATAGGATGGAGTGAAGAAGCAGGAGAATGAATTTTATCGGCGTGCAGCTGGCACTTAACACACCTACGAACATAAATGGAACAATCCTCTTCTAGAGTGGGCCAATAGAAACCTAGCCTAAGAATCTTCTTAGCTAGCATCTGGCTGTTCACATGACCACCACACACTCCAGAATGCGCCTCTTCCACAACCTTCCAAGATTCATCATCATCGAGGCATCTTAATGAAACACCAGTGAGCCCTCTTCTGTAGAGCACACCTCCAACCAAAACATAACGCTGAGCCACTCTTCTAATTTCTTTCTTTTCTTCTGCAGTGGCTTCCTCGGGATAGGACTGATCATTGCAATACCTGGCAATCTCATAATACCAAGGTTTTTCTTCGTCAGCCAACTCCTCTCGCCAATCTAACAACATGACCTCTTTGCCTTTAAGAGCTTCCTTGTGTCTGTCCTTCTCGAGCACCCTATCCTTAACATCGAGAAATGCACGATCCTTAATAGCTGGAGTGTTACGCTGATGAATAAGAGGAACGTGAAAATCATGCTCGGGAGGGAAGACTAAGGCAGAAGCCAAAGAAGCGAGAGCGTCAGCTAAGATGTTCTGGCTACGAGGGACATGAACAAAGATTAACTTGGTGAAAAGTTTGGCATAAGCTGAAGCAAGCTCCTGGTAGGGTTTGAGTTTGGGATTGATAGTGCGGCATTTGACGAGCACCTGGCGTAGAATAAGCTGACTATCACCGACAATTCGCAATTGGGTGACACCATATTTATGAACGGTTTGAAGACCGGCCAAAAGAGCTTCATACTCAGCTATATTGTTGGTGACCGGGAAAGTGAGCTGAGCAGCAAACGGGATGGTGACCCCTTCTGGTGTTAAAAGAACCATGCCGATCCCTCTTCCCTAGGAATTTAGAGCTCCATCAAAATGTAACGTCCACATAGAATCGTGGGGTCGATTAATGGACATCAGTTCTTCATCTGGAAACTCTGAATTGACAGGATCAAATCGGGGAAGAGGGTGGTGAGCAAGGTGTTCGGCAATGGCGTAGCCTTTGATAGCTTTCTGTTGAATGTAAGTGATGTCAAACTGGGAGAGGAAGCTTTGCCAGCGTGCTAATCGATCAGTGAGGACAGATTTTTCAAGGAGGAATTTAATTGGATTCATGCGAGCAATGAGGTGAACCTCGTGAGCTAGGAAATAGTGTTTTAATTTCTGAACTACCCAGACCAAAGCAGCACAAGTCTTCTCCATGGCTGAGTACCTCTGCTCACAGAGGTTAAGAAGTTTAGACAAATAGTATGCTGCCCTCTCCTTACCTTCTTCATCCACTTGAGCTAGGACAGCACCTACAGAGTCATCCAGGACTGAGACATAGAGAATGAGTGGTTTGCCTGGAATTGGCGTCCTCAGGACAGGAGGATTGGCCAAATAATCCTTCAATCCGTCAAAGGCTGCCTGACACTTGACATCCCAATTAAACTTGACTCCCGGCTTAGAATCGTTGTGAGTGCTGGGAGACGAAGCGGCGAATAAATTGCAACCTCCTGATTAATCCTCGAACTTCCTTCAGATTCTTGAGAGGAGGCATATCTCTAATGGCCTTCGCCTTGTTGCGATCAACTTCAATTCCCCTCTTGCTAACAATGAAACCAAGCAACTTCCCAGATGAAACGTCAAACACGCACTTCTTGGGGTTCATCTTCAATTGGTATTCTCGTGATCTTTGCAAGACCTTAGCTAGAACCCCAGGATGCTCAATCCTTGTTCTTGATTTCACTACCAGATCATCCACATATACCTCAATATAAATATGAATCATGTCATGAAAAATCGCCATCATAGCCCTCTGGTAGGTGGCTCCGGCATTCTTGAGTCCAAAAGGCATGACCACATAACAGTATGTGCCCCACGGTGTAGTGAATGATGTTTTCTCTTGATCTTCCTCAGCTAGGCGAATCTGATTGTAGCCTGAAAAGCCATCCATGAAAGAGAGAGTCTCAAATCCTGCCGTATTATCGATTAGAACGTCAATATGAGGGAGGGGGAAGTCATCTTTAGGACACGCACGGTTGAGGTCCCGGAAGTCTATACAAATCCGAACCTTTCCATCTTTCTTCATGACCAGGACGATGTTAGCCACCCAGTTGGGGTAGAGGACAACTCTAACAAATCTAGCCTTATGGAGTTTGTCGACCTCTTCTTTCATCTTCAAAGTCATATTAGTGTGGAAACGCCTCAACCGTTGCTTGACCGGGACAGACCCTGGCTTAAGTGTAAGGCGGTGTTCAACGAGCGCAGGGTCTAATCCAGGCATATCCTCATAACTCCATGCGAACGTGTCCTTGTATTCTTGAAGAACCAAAATAAGTGCCTCCTCTTCGGAGGGCGGCAAATTCTTGCTGATGAGGACAATTCTAGGGTCTTCCTTGGTACCCAAATTAATTTCTTTGGTAGGCTCTTATACAGAGGCTGATGGTTCGTCGAATCTTTTCATGCCACTGGCAAAGGCATCAACCTCATCCTCATATCCTTCAAAACTTTCTTCCCCCTCTTCAATAGGGTCTTCATCATTCATAATCTCGTAGACACCTAAACCCTCATAAGAAACAACAGTATCCTCATATTCCAATTCTGGCAGGATAATCGGATCCTCTACAAATTCTGAGATGACTAAACAAGCACGACATCAGATAGCTAACTCAAACAAAAATCTACGGGGAATCTGCCTACCCTTAGACTTCTTATGTGAATCTCCCCCATGAATTTTATTATTAGCAAAAGAAGAGGAGGAGCAACTAGCTTTATTAGACGAAGCAGGAGGTGAGAAAGCGGATACAAGAGGTGATACAGATGAAGACCCCTCACCAGAGGGGGAGAAAAGATCTAGCGATGAATTTTGAAGGAGCGGCCCCTGGGTCGGGACGCACTCAGAAGAGAAATAGGAGGTCTCCTCAACAGAAGTGGAGGTTTGAGAAGTTGGGAATTTGGCATTTTTTTTTCGTTTTTATCTTATCCTTCATTTTTATTTTCTTTTTCAAGAAGAAAGCAGTGTGAAGGGAGAATAACAGGAGGAGTGGAAATTACGAGTTCGGAGGAAGATTGAATCAGTGACGGCCCGCGCGGGGGCGTAATGGAGAATTCAGAAAATTGCTCAAGGAGCGAGGGAGGAATTGTGAGAGCAACCTGGATTGAATCTGGAGACAAATTGATTGTAATCGGAGGCGGTCTTGGCACGCGACCAAACCAATGAGAATATAGAGAAGCAAGCACAGATGGATGCATGGAAGTGAGAGAAAAGAGGCCGGCCCACAGCCTATCCACAGTGAAACCTTCTTCAAATGGAACATCTGGCTCTCCGGTATCAGTGTAGTCACTCAGCAACTGCCTCTTGTCTGTAATCACAGCAGGTTTTTCAATCAATTCATGAATAAATGGTGGCCATTCCGGATCTGTCGGCATAAAGAGGCGGCTCAAGAAAATAGTAATGTCTTGCATATCGAACCACCTGTACCAGTCACATTCTGGATCATCCATTTTCCTTCTCTTGTCAGGCCTTAAGGATTCCAGGGCTTTATATGTGGCCAGCGGGGGAATATGACGAGCAAACTGTCTAGCATGAACATCCTGACAGTCTAGTATGGAAGTGATTATTGTAGTTTGCTCATTATTCTGAAAGTCACCCGTGACAAAATGTGTCTGCAATGTCCAGGTAAGCGGCTGGCGATCTGTCTTCAATGTAGATGTCATAACTGCCCACGGTTCATCTTCATTTTTGCCTGGCCCTTTGTAGCCCAAACCACCTCTTGCAATCAATTTCTGAGGCTTTACAGGCCTAATCTTGCCTTGACAATTGGCACCCAGACCTTTGCCATTTTGATACCCCATTTTCATTAAAATGTTCCAGCCATGGGTGTTCATCACCATTTTCTTCTTCTTCCCCTTGGAAGGCAGGGGTGTCATAGCAACTGTTGTGATAGTCTCGGATAGCATCGACTGTGGGCGAGGGACGTCCAATACAGATAACAATGGCTTATTGGCAGGCCAAATAGAAGGAACTGATGAAGCCACGTGAATATCCTCCTCTGGCAAAATTGGCATACTAGTGACTTTAATAATGCGGCCCTTGTGTGGAAATTTAAGGCATTGGTGATTTGTCGAGGGCACCGCATCGAGCTGCTGGATGTAGGGGCGTCCCAGAATGCCATTAAATGTCGGATCCATATCCAGAATGTGAAAATCTGTTGTGATGGCGGCAGGACCCAAACTTACTTTTAGTGTTATCATGCCCAGAGGAGGCTTCTTAGTGTTATCGTATGCAGTGACTGTTATGGTGGATGGCCGAATCAGATTCTCGGGAATGCCGCACATCTTCAAAGTGCTCGGCGGCAAGACATTGATGGATGCCCCAGTGTCCACCAAACACTGTTGTACAGCCACCTTATTGATATCAACTGTGATGCATAGAGCATATTTTCTTGCTGAGATTGGTGCCAGCTCATGCTCATAAAAAGTGATTGCTGGTTGACTGCCAGTAGGTGTTAAGACTGCGGTTATCTGCTCGACCGGAATGTCCTCATTGACCATGACTTTCTGCAGATATTCCTTTAGAGCCATCTGATGAGTGGTCGACCTCTTGATCAGTTCTAGAATTGAAATCGTTGCCGGAGTCCGGTCCAAATGCTTTAACAAGTCGTATTCTGTGCCTTGTATGGACTCCTGTTCATGTTCCTATTCTTGCGGCCCTTGTGCGGGCTCTAACTCTCTCTGTGGAAAAATGCGGCGGAACATCCGTCCACTGCGGAGCGGCGCCACGCCTTGACGCGCCTCTGTCGGGGCAAGTGTGGGAGGAGGGTTAGAAGAAGAAGAGGGTGTGTTAGTGTTGATAAGCGGTGGAGGGGTGTTTGAAGAAGGAGCCCCCACAGGGGGTGTTGATGAAGAGTTCAATAAAGATGCCCCCGTAGGAGGCGTAGGAGTAGAAAGGGATACCCGAATGTGGGGGGAATTGGTGGGTGGAACGAGGAGAGATCTGGGCATAAAAGGTAGGGGAGCTGATGGTGGAGGGATCCTTGCCGGTGGAGGAGTAGTGGTGATGCGGGACGAGACACGGACACGACAAGCTCGCGATCGTCCCTTAACGAGGGAAGCGTCGGACGTGCACGGTTGAGAAACCGGTAAGAGCTAGGGTGGTCGGCTCTCTCTTTCGTGCCCGGATCGGGTCACGGGACGGTAATGCTCACTCTCGCAGCAGCGGTGATACAAATAGAAAGTGAGCTAGTTACCCTATCATGCTCTCTAGCAGCGGCATAAACAAGTATATATGAAAATAAGCAAATGCTGAGTGTAGGGAGCGAGAACGATACCTCCACGCGCTCGGCGTGGGGACGACGGACCCGGCCGAAACTCGTACTCCCGGGGAACTTAACACACAATAATTACAGCAATGGGAATATGCCCACTCCACGCAGGGAGGTAAAGGGCGACACAAATGGGCCCGGGAGGACCGAATTCGGGATGACGGGCAGCTTCGTGTGTTGATTCGGCTACACGCGTAATCACGACCGTGGGGCCCACGCGCTGTCCGGAGGGGCCGTGTGGGACCCGGTGTCACCGCTGTGGTGGGGACACTGGTAGAAGCGATCCCCGGGCTGGCGGCACGCTGGAACGGCGATCGGAGGCCGGGCGGCTCCGTTCGGTACCCGTCGGAATTGCTGCCCACGGGCTGGTTGCTACTGTTTTGCAGCGCGCGCTCGGACGAAAATGGCCGCTGTGATCAGCCCCGTCGCCGGAATGCGACGAAACCAGTGCCGTTGGAAAGAGGACTCAAAATCCTCAAACGTAGGGCCAGTGGATTCCTCTGAACCTATGCGGACCAGGGCCTTAGATATTTTTCAATCTTCTGCTCCACTGCTCCAGAAATCTCAGATCAGCATATCAGATCCCTGTAAAAGGCCATTGACCGCCTACTTACATTGGGATTCGGACTTTGACCTCTTCTTCAAAGTTGTATATAATCAAACCACGGAACTGGGAAAATTTTGGGAATTGGAGTTGGAGGTGGGGGTGATTTGATATGATTTTTGGAGTGACTGGTGGTCGGATCTGGGAACAGGTGGACAGAACTGTAGATGGGACTGAGAACGATTTTTAGAAAATATGAGATGGACGAACCAAAAATTAAGAAAAATTGTGGATGAAGGGGTGGATGGAAGGAAACGCCAGTAAAATTTGTGGGATGAAAAAAACTCAAAAAGTGGGCCTAAGACCTAAAACTCAGGGCGGGTGAAAATGGAAACAGACAGCAGACAGAACAGAAGTGGAAGAGTGGACGAAAATCTAAAAATACTAAACGGGATCTGAATGACAAACCAAAATTTAGGGGATGTTCTTGACACCTATGGAACACCCAGTAAAATTCCCAGCTCGATCTGAGCTCATGGCTGAGGTGGGAATTTCGTGGAAGTTGCTGTGGTACTGCGCGGACAGAACTGCAGCGGCGGCTCGATGGCGGCACGAACGGCGGCGGCGGCGGCACCGATGATCACCGGAGGGTGGGGAAAGGAGATACCACTCTAGAATGGAGGCTTGGGAAGGGGAGAACCAGAGGAGAGAGGGCTGGGGGCGCAGCTAGCTCTTGCTCATTCAACAAAATTCTGATTTTCATTGATTTTCACATAAAAATACAATCTTTTATATGATTCCAACCAAATCAATTATCCACCCTTAGATCTAGGGATGGGGATTGAAGGGCTGGGATTGCATGCCACAAACACAAAAAAAACATTAAAAAATGAAGGGGGGGGGGCGGCCTATTGACTATGGGTAGGTTTTGAATGGAAGGTTGAATGGGGGTAGGTGGGATGGGTGTAGAATGTTGACATTCTTAACCCTTTGTCTACCCATGTGGCATATGACTAGTCCACTCATCTAGAAGGCCACCTAGGCTGGTTGACCAGCCCCACATGGTCTAGGTGGACCAATGGGAAAGGGCTGAGGGCCCCCTTGCTGGTCCCATGGGCAAATTACATAGAAACCCACATAATCTACGGGAGTGACGCATTGGCCGATAAAGCCGTACAATTGCGCGTATACTTTCCCGTGGATATAAAAATAAACTAAAGGATATAAATGCAATATGAAAAGTACTAGCTCGGCGTCGATTCCCATCAACTCTCCCCGGGTGGGAGGAACTCGACCCCGTCGAGTAGGGGTAGGGATGCTCGAGTACTCCGGCGGATCTGTCACCGTGCCAAGTAGCGCGGGTATGCTCCACTCCAAGTGATCGGTACCTGCTCATTCCATATATACGCGATATGCACAAACTGCTATGGGCTAAAGGTGGACACTCCGAGTGGGGCACTCTCAAAAGGGAAGGAAGTAGCTCGAAGACTCACTAGGAATCACCGCTGAGTCCCTGTAGGTGACTGATCCGGGTATAAAGTAGAACCGATCCCATACTCATCAAGTGAGTCCACTCGCCTCTTACTCATAAGAGACCGACAACGAGCTTGCACAAGACTCATGCAGACTAACAACACACAAACCATGCAAACAAACCACACAAAATAAACCACACAAGGAAAACACACCGACTCACATATGACCCTAGACATACCTAATGTTAGTCCGACCCGTACATGGGTGACGGCGGACCAGGACACCCGAATGTGTGCCATGCATGCATGTTATGTAACCGGAGATGGGTGGTATGGGGAACACCTAAACATCCAAGTATGACCCAGTCATGCATGGACGGCCCTTTAGATTTAGGAGACTTGAGTGGGCTAGGAAAGCCGGGTGTGGAAGAGCCGGGTGTAGGTGTATCGTGGACGGGCTTGGTGGGTATGGAGGACCCAACCCGTAGGAAAGGGGTATGAAGGTGGACTTCCCCGAAGAAGTGAAGGGAATATGAAGGGTCTAGGGATCCACTAGGGAAGGGGTCAAAGGGATCAAAGAAGGTATGACCCTTATGGTGGGTTCCAACATGACATGGAGGTGGAGGGAAGGTGATAGCTCGGGAGCTTCACTAGTGGAGGGGTCAAGAGGGTCAAAGAAGGTATGACCCCGGGAGATGGGTTCCTCCATGACACGGTCCCAATCGTGAAAATCTTGAAGGTATGAATGCTCACCTTCATCCGTCATAGTGAACGGGACAATGGTCATGTGAAGAAAATAAACTTCCTCCCTCGGGCAAAAGGAAATGAAGTCGGACTCGGCCGGCATCGGGAGGAGTAGAAGAATCTCCGTGGTGACACATCCCACGGTGCACACGGAGGTAATGGATCCTAAGGCCGGATGGGTGAAGCTAAGACTAGCGGGTTGGTCAAAGCCTCGGGCCAAAAGATGCGTCAACTCCCATTGTGAATCTAATCCCATAATAAGGTCATCCAAAGTGTCGACATGGTGACTAGACCGAAAAGTTGTGTGGTAGGAGTTGACGGACACCAAAGGTAGGGTAGGGTCCATAGACGGGTAAGGGAGTGGGACCAAGTCATCCTTGAGCCAACTAAGAAGCGGCTCGGCTATGTATAATGTACCCGTTAGAAATACGGGTGGCTCGGGATGAGGTGGCTCCAAGCGCGAATCCGAAGGTGGAGTGGGCCGCTGGGGCTGGGTGGCTGGACATACGGGGTCCCTAAGGTGATCTTACCGGGTAGGTATGGTGGGCATAAGGTGCAAGTCCTCTTGTCCCAGTCAAGATTGGCCCTTCTCTCTCCTAACCACTTTTGCCCTAAAATGATGCATGAACCAGCAAGTGTGCCGATCCTGCACCATGCGCCATCGGTGTAGAGAACAGAGCCGATCCTCTTATAGAACTCAACACAAGCAAAATCACCATCGCGGACAATCTCGCCTGTCTTGGAGAGAGACTCCACGATGTCAAGAGAAACCCAATTATCCGACTCCCTATCGGTGAAATGGAGTTCCGTTGTGGACCCGTTGGGTAGAGCGGCTTTCATAACGAGAGGGGCAAAACCAAAGGCTCGGTCCATGAGGACATTCATTTTGGCCACAAAAGTTGACCACTCGGACGTATGGTCTTGGGGATCGGCCATGGGTAGTGGACATGGACATGCATACACACGGTGACAAGACACTAGACGACCGACTATGCAAGTTTGGAATGCATGCACACTAAGGACCCTAGACGTAAACCAAGACTCGGTACGTGGCGGAGATAACCGATCCGAAGATCACTCGCACAAGTGTGCGGCCTTCCCGATAGGCGTGGCCTAACGTTCGGACAACACCTTTTGATATACCGAGTAAAGGGATGCAATGCGACCAAAAGACACTTTTTTTTGTTTTAAAAATATGATGATCTAGACTCGACGTAGACATAATGACTAGACATAAATGACACTCTTTTTTTTTTGACACCCTAGACTCAAACTCGCTCTGATACCAAATTGATGCGGGACGAGACACGGACACGACAAGCTCGCGATCGTCCCTTAACGAGGGAAGCGTCGGACGTGCGCGGTTGAGAAACCGGCAAGAGCTAGGGTGGTCGGCTCTCTCTTTCGTGCCCGGATCGGGTCACGGGACGGTAATGCTCACTCTCGCAGCAGCGGTGATACAAATAGAAAGCGAGCTAGTTACCCTATCATGCTCTCTAGCAGCGGCATAAACAAGTATATATGAAAATAAGCAAATGCCGAGTGTAGGGAGCGAGAACGATACCTCCACGCGCTCGGCGTGGGGACGACGGACCCGGCCGAAACTCGTACTCCCGGGGAACTTAACACACAATAATTACAGCAATGGGAATATGCCCACTCCACGCAGGGAGGTAAAGGGCGACACAAATGGGCCCGGGAGGACCGAATTCGGGATGACGGGCAGCTTCGTGTGTTGATTCGGCTACACGCGTAATCACGACCGTGGGGCCCACGCGCTGTCCGGAGGGGCCGTGTGGGACCCGGTGTCACCGCTGTGGTGGGGACACTGGTAGAAGCGATCCCCGGGCTGGCGGCACGCCGGAACGGCGATCGGAGGCCGGGCGGCTCCGTTCGGTACCCGTCGGAATTGCTGCCCACGGGCTGGTTGCTGCTGTTTTGCAGCGCGCGCTCGGACGAAAATGGCCGCTGTGATCAGCCCCGTCGCCGGAATGCGACGAAACCAGTGCCGTTGGAAAGAGGACTCAAAATCCTCAAACGTAGGGCCAGTGGATTCCTCTGAACCTATGCGGACCAGGGCCTTAGATATTTTTCAATCTTCTGCTCCACTGCTCCAGAAATCTCATATCAGCATATCAGATCCCTGTAAAAGGCCGTTGACCGCCTACTTACATTGGGATTCGGACTTTGAGCTCTTCTTCAAAGTTGTAGATAATCAAACCACGGAACTGGTAAAATTTTGAGAATTAGAGTTGGAGGGGGGGTGATTTGATATGATTTTTTGAGTGACTTGTGGTCGGATCTGGGAACAGGTGGATAGAACTGTAGATGGGACTGAGAACGATTTTTAAAAAATATGAGATGGACGAACCAAAAATTAAGAAAAATTTTGGATGAAGGGGTGGATGGAAGGAAACGCCAGTAAAATTTGTGGGATGAAAAAAACTCAAAAAGTGGGCCTAAGACCTAAAACTCAGGGCGGGTGAAAATGGAAACAGACAGCAGACAGAACAGAAGTGGAAGAGTGGACGAAAATCTAAAAATACTAAACGGGATCTGAATGACAAACCAAAATTTAGGAGATGTTCTTGACACCTCTGGAACACCCAGTAAAATTCCCAGCTCGATCTGAGCTCATGGCTGAGGTGGGAATTTCGTGGAAGTTGCTGTGGTACTGCGCGGACAGAACTGCAGCGGCGGCTCGATGGCGGCACGAACGGCGGCGGCGGCGGCACCGATGATCACCGGAGGGTGGGGAAAGGAGATACCACTCTAGAATGGAGGCTTGGGAAGGGGAGAACTAGAGGAGAGAGGGCTGGGGGCGCAGCTAGCTCTTGCTCATTCAACAAAATTCTGATTTTCATTGATTTTCACATAAAAATACAATCTTTTATATGATTCCAACCAAATCAATTATCCACCCTTAGATCTAGGGATGGGGATTGAAGGGCTGGGATTGCATGCCACAAACACAAAAAAAAACATTAAAAAATGAAGGGGGGGGGCGGCCTATTGACTATGGGTAGGTTTTGAATGGAAGGTTGAATGGGGGTAGGTGGGATGGGTGTAGAATGTTGACATTCTTAACCCTTTGTCTACCCATGTGGCATATGACTAGTCCACTCATCTAGAAGGCCACCTAGGCTAGTTGACCAGCCCCACATGGTCTAGGTGGACCAATGGGAAAGGGCTGAGGGCCCCCTTGCTGGTCCCATGGGCAAATTACATAGAAACCCACATAATCTACGGGAGTGACGCATTGGCCGATAAAGCCGTACAATTGCGCGTATACTTTCCCGTGGATATAAAAATAAACTAAAGGATATAAATGCAATATGAAAAGTACTAGCTCGGCGTCGATTCCCATCAACTCTCCCCGGGTGGAGGAACTCGACCCCGTCGAGTAGGGGTAGGGATGCTCGAGTACTCCGGCGGATCCGTCACCGTGCCAAGTAGCGCGGGTATGCTCCACTCCAAGTGATCGGTACCTGCTCATTCCATATATACGCGATATGCACAAACTGCTATGGGCTAAAGGTGGACACTCCGAGTGGGGCACTCTCAAAAGGGAAGGAAGTAGCTCGAAGACTCACTAGGAATCACCGCTGAGTCCCTGTAGGTGACTGATCCGGGTATAAAGTAGAACCGATCCCATACTCATCAAGTGAGTCCACTCGCCTCTTACTCATAAGAGACCGACAACGAGCTTGCACAAGACTCATGCAGACTAACAACACACAAACCATGCAAACAAACCACACAAAATAAACCACACAAGGAAAACACACCGACTCACATATGACCCTAGACATACCTAATGTTAGTCCGACCCGTACATGGGTGACGGCGGACCAGGACACCCGAATGTGTGCCATGCATGCATGTTATGTAACCGGAGATGGGTGGTATGGGGAACACCTAAACATCCAAGTATGACCCAGTCATGCATGGACGGCCCTTTAGATTTAGGAGACTTGAGTGGGCTAGGAAAGCCGGGTGTGGAAGAGCCGGGTGTAGGTGTATCGTGGACGGGCTTGGTGGGTATGGAGGACCCAACCCGTAGGAAAGGGGTATGAAGGTGGACTTCCCCGAAGAAGTGAAGGGAATATGAAGGGTCTAGGGATCCACTAGGGAAGGGGTCAAAGGGATCAAAGAAGGTATGACCCCTTATGGTGGGTTCCAACATGACATGGAGGTGGAGGAAGGTGATAGCTCGGGAGCTTCACTAGTGGAGGGGTCAAAAGGGTCAAAGAAGGTATGACCCCGGGAGATGGGTTCCTCCATGACACGGTCCCAATCGTGAAAATCTTGAAGGTATGAATGCTCACCTTCATCCGTCATAGTGAACGGGACAATGGTCATGTGAGAAAATAAACTTCCTCCCTCGGGCAAAAGGAAATGAAGTCGGACTCGGCCGGCATCGGGAGGAGTAGAAGAATCTCCGTGGTGACACACCCCACGGTGCACACGGAGGTAATGGATCCTAAGGCCGGATGGGTGAAGCTAAGACTAGCGGGTTGGTCAAAGCCTCGGGCCAAAAGATGCGTCAACTCCCATTGTGAATCTAATCCCATAATAAGGTCATCCAAAGTGTCGACATGGTGACTAGACCGAAAAGTTGTGTGGTAGGAGTTGACGGACACCAAAGGTAGGGTAGGGTCCATAGACGGGTAGGGAGTGGGACCAAGTCATCCTTGAGCCAACTAAGAAGCGGCTCGGCTATGTATAATGTACCCGTTAGAAATACGGGTGGCTCGGGATGAGGTGGCTCCAAGCGCGAATCGAAGGTGGAGTGGGCCGCTGGGGCTGGGTGGCTGGACATACGGGGTCCCTAAGGGTGATCTTACCGGGTAGGTATGGTGGGCATAAGGTGCAAGTCCTCTTGTCCCAGTCAAGATTGGCCCTTCTCTCTCCTAACCACTTTTGCCCTAAAATGATGCATGAACCAACAAGTGTGCCGATCCTGCACCATGCGCCATCGGTGTAGAGAACAGAGCCGATCCTCTTATAGAACTCAACACAAGCAAAATCACCATCGCGAACAATCTCGCATGTCTTGGAGAGAGACTCCACGATGTCAAGAGAAACCCAATTATCCGACTCCCTATCGGTGAAATGGAGTTCCGTTGTGGACCCGTTGGGTAGAGCGGCTTTCATAATGAGAGGGGCAAAACCAAAGGCTCGGTCCATGAGGACATTCATTTTGGCCACAAAAGTTGACCACTCGGACGTATGGTCTTGGGGATCGGCCATGGGTAGTGGACATGGACATGCATACACACGGTGACAAGACACTAGACCGACTATGCAAGTTTGGAATGCATGCACACTAAGGACCCTAGACGTAAATCAAGACTCGGTACGTGGCGGAGATAACCGATCCGAAGATCACTCGCACAAGTGTGCGGCCTTCCCGATAGGCGTGGCCTAACATTCGGACAACACCTTTTGATATACCGAGTAAAGGGGTGCAATGCAAAAAGACACTTTTTTTTGTTTTAAAACAATGATGACTAATGACTAGACATAAATGACACACTCTTTTTTTTTTGACACCCTAGACTCAAACTCTCTCTGATACCAAATTGATGCAGGACGAGACACGGACACGACAAGCTCGCGATCGTCCCTTAACGAGGGAAGCGTCGGACGTGCACGGTTGAGAAACCGGCAAGAGCTAGGGTGGTCAGCTCTCTCTTTCGTGCCCGGATCGGGTCACGGGACGGTAATGCTCACTCTCGCAGCAGTGGTGATACAAATAGAAAGTGAGCTAGTTACCCTATCATGCTCTCTAGCAGCGGCATAAATAAGTATATATGAAAATAAGCAAATGCCGAGTGTAGGGAGCGAGAACGATACCTCCACGCGCTCGGCGTGGGGACGACGGACCCGGCCGAAACTCGTACTCCCGGGGAACTTAACACACAATAATTACAGCAATGGGAATATGCCCACTCCACGCAGGGAGGTAAAGGGCGACACAAATGGGCCCGGGAGGACCGAATTCGGGATGACGGGCAGCTTCGTGTGTTGATTCGGCTACACGCGTAATCACGACCGTGGGGCCCACGCGCTGTCCGGAGGGGCCGTGTGGGACCCAGTGTCACCGCTGTGGTGGGGACACTGGTAGAAGCGATCCCCGGGCTGGCGGCACGCCGGAACGGCGATCGGAGGCCGGGCGGCTCCGTTCGGTACCCGTCGGAATTGCTGCCCACGGGCTGGTTGCTGCTGTTTTGCAGCGCGCGCTCGGACGAAAATGGCCGCTGTGATCAGCCCCGTCGCCGGAATGCGACGAAACCAGTGCCGTTGGAAAGAGGACTCAAAATCCTCAAACGTAGGGCCAGTGGATTCCTCTGAACCTATGCGGACCAGGGCCTTAGATATTTTTCAATCTTCTGCTCCACTGCTCCAGAAATCTCATATCAGCATATCAGATCCCTGTAAAAGGCCATTGACCGCCTACTTACATTGGGATTCGGACTTTGAGCTATTCTTCAAAGTTGTAGATAATCAAACCACGGAATTGGGACATTTTTAGGAATTGGAGTTGGAGGTGGGGGTGATTTGATATGAGTTTTGGAGTGACTGGTGGTCGGATCTGGGAACAGGTGGACAGAACTGTAGATGGGACTGAGAACGATTTTTAAAAAATATGAGATGGACGAACCAAAAATTAAGAAAAATTTTGGATGAAGGGATGGATGGAAGGAAACGCCAGTAAAATTTGTGGGATGAAAAAAACTCAAAAAGTGGGCCTAAGACCTAAAACTCAGGGCGGGTGAAAATGGAAACAGACAGCAGACAGAACAGAAGTGGAAGAGTGGAAGAAAATCTAAAAATACTAAACGGGATCTGAATGACAAACCAAAATTTAGGAGATTTTCTTGACACCTCTGGAACACCGAGTAAAATTCCCAGCTCGATCTGAGCTCATGGCTGAGGTGGGAATTTCGTGGAAGTTGCTGTGGTACTGCGCGGACAGAACTGCAGCGGCGGCTCGATGGCGGCACGAACGGCGGCGGCGGCGGCACCGATGATCACCGGAGGGTGGGGAAAGGAGATACCACTCTAGAATGGAGGCTTGGGAAGGGGAGAACTAGAGGAGAGAGGGCTGGGGGCGCAGCTAGCTCTTGCTCATTCAACAAAACTCTGATTTTCATTGATTTTCACATAAAAATACAATCTTTTATATGATTCCAACCAAATCAATTATCCACCCTTAGATCTAGGGATGGGGATTGAAGGGCTGGGATTGCATGCCACAAACACAAAAAAAAACATTAAAAAATGAAGGGGGGGCGGCCTATTGACTATGGGTAGGTTTTGAATGGAAGGTTGAATGGGGGTAGGTGGGATGGGTGTAGAATGTTGACATTCTTAACCCTTTGTCTACCCATGTGGCATATGACTAGTCCACTCATCTAGAAGGCCACCTAGGCTGGTTGACCAGCCCCACATGGTCTAGGTGGACCAATGGGAAAGGGCTGAGGGCCCCCTTGCTGGTCCCATGGGCAAATTACATAGAAACCCACATAATCTACGGGAGTGACGCATTGGCCGATAAAGCCATACAATTGCGCATATACTTTCCCGTGGATATAAAAATAAACTAAAGGATATACATGCAATATGAAAAGTACTAGCTCGGCGTCGATTCCCATCAAGTGGTGGCGGGTGCAACGGGCGTTGGCGACGGGCGGTTAAGGAGTGGCCTAGATGGCAGTGGTGAAGGGTTGGTGGTGGATGGTGTTTATTGTGGTGTAGGCTGTGGAGGTGGTAAGCGGGTAAGAAGGGGGCGAACCGGCAAGGTTGGAGAATAGGTGGGGGTAGGTGGATTAACGGGGCGCAGAAGGGATCGGCTCAATTGGGGGGTAGAAGAAGAAGAAAGGGTGCGCAAGAGGCGCGGATGTTGATTTTGATTATGATTAAATGCCCCGACAGAGGCATTTTCTTCATGCCATCCCTGCCCTCTCCCCCCTCAAGGAGAGACGTGACAGGGTTTACGTGCTGGTTTGGCGGGTGCTCCTGCAGTGGATTGTGGACAATCCCCATATCCTGCTGAGGCGCTGGAGCTTGTTGTTGCTGCTGTGGAGCTGGTTGCTGTGGCTGCTGAGCCTGTTGCTGCCGAGGAGGCCTTCTTTCTTTCATGGTGGCAATAAACTGCCTCATCTCATCCCAGTTGATGCCGCCCTGGTCATTTAGATCATAAATATAATCTCTGAAGTGGAAGCAACGATCAAGGTTGTGACCAGGTGCGCGATGGAAAGCGCAGTAACGGGATGTGTCAACATTAGCGGGCCACGCTGTTCTTGATACAAGAAATATGAAGTGATCTAGAAGGGGAGGGGATGAATAGATCACTGTTTTCAACCGATTAAAAATTACTGAAGAGTGATTCACTGAATACAAGCAATCTTGCAGATGAACCCACAAAAACCGCAGTGCGAACAATAACTCGAGTAGATAGAAGGCACACCACAAGAACCACCACAGACAATCACACAAGGGCACATAGGTTTTTAAGGTGGTTCGGCCAGATCTCCAGTCTGCCTACGTCCACCCCTCACTTCAAATCGAAGTGAGGCTTCCACTAGCACTGCTAGCAAAGCAGACTCAGTCTGCGACAACTGCTGATTCACAACTTCACCAGGGGAACATCCTCCCCTCTTCCTCCACACCCGGAGGGAACCCTAAGGACGTCAAGTCCCTAGAAACCAGGAAGTAATTTCCTCTTCCTCCAACCGGAGGGAACACTAGTGATCTGTAATCACTAGAACCAGAGACCAAGGTCTCTCTTCCTCTGAATCCCAGAGGGAACACCTCTTCTACGAGAGGGAACACTACTGCAACCTCTGTTGCAAGTAAACCAGAGAGAACACGTCTCTCTCTTCCCCTGAACACCAGGAGGTAACACCGAGAACTCTCAATCAAGAAGGAAAAACATATAAGAAACGAAAACAAGAAAGGAGGAATCCAAAATTCAGAAACTGGAAACAATGTAGCTCAAACTGAGCAGCAGACTTCGGATTTGATCCGTAAGTCAATACCCATCTTCTGATCACACTCCTGCTCTCTCTTCTCTCTCAACTGGAACACTCTAGTTTCTCAGGGAGGCTCTTTCTCTTCTGCTCTCACTTCAACTTTCTTTTCTGTAACCTCAGAGCTCCACCTTTTCGTAGATGATGAGGCAGTGCTTTTATAAGCGATCAGGACGGTGCATGCAAGGCGTGTGCTTCCCGCGCTCGGTCCAGAACCTTCTTGCCACGTGCCCTTATAGCATTGGTTCCTTTAGTATCGGATCACGTGCAGTCTAGACACCGGTGAATGTTCTTCCTCGGACCTGCAAGGAGATAAAAACCATTAAAACTGAGGGCCACAGGAACTAAAACTGCATGAGATATGTGATAGCAATACGAGATGCACTTTTCAGAGAACGACACGAGATACACAAGATTATTACAGTACGAGACAAGGAGAGAATGACACGAGATCAGATGAAAACAACACGAGGTAGAAAGAGAATGACACGAGATGCACAATAATAAAGCTGACACTAAAGAGAGCGACACGAAGTCAAATGAGAACAGCACGAGGTAAAAAGAAAGAAGTCTCACGGGGTGAAACGGTAGACAGACACGCGATCAGAGGGAACTTGGACGAAGATAGAAAGAAACAACACGCGGACATAAACACAAGAATAACACGAAGACACGAATACAAAAGCAACACGACATAACAACCAGCAAAGAGAACGGCACGAGGTGAAATGACACTTTACTAAAAGGACTTGAATACACACGAAAACAACTCGAGTACTAAGTTGCTCGAACGAACGAACGACTCGAAGACAAGGACGACACGGGCTGACAACAACTCGAAGATGAAAACAGAAACCGACACGAAGTGTGGTTTCAAAACAAGAAAGACACGAGGTCTAGGAAAAACAACACGAAGACAGAAATAACAAAGAAACAACTCGAACTAAGGACGACATGGAGACAACCTAGTCAGACTCGACTTGAGACACTTAAAGCTTGAATTTAGAGAAGAATTCACGAAGTAAAATCAACACGAAGATAGAAGACAGACACGGCTATCACGACACGAGATGAAGCAGTGAAACCAGAACAAGAGACGACTCGAGGAACAACAGTAAGTGACACGAAAACACAAGGGCAAACATAAGGGATGACTCGAGATGAGCAACTAAATACTGAGGAAATGACACGAGGTTCACAGGGAAACGACTCGAAGTTCGTCAGAACAATTAGAGCTGCTTCAGTAAACATCACGAAGTGAAGTGAACACAACCAACACGAAGTATGAAAGGAACAGTACGGACATGCAGGGTATTATCTCATAGCAGTTTTTCTTGTTAATCATGGAGAGTTCGAATGCATAACATTACTCATGATATCTGATTAAAAATGACACTATTTAACATAGTGATGCTCATCATCAAAACACTAGGGAAGTCACAAAAATCCAACAATCTCCCCCTTTTTGATGATGGCAACACTATATTAAATAACAGAGATGACGTGCAATGAGATTATATGAAGATAAGCTGTAAAGGTAAGCAATGCAGACACACAACACACTCGCCTCCTCTAACGACTCCCAAGAGCTCCCCCTGAACACAACAACTGCCTTCCTCTGACTAGATAACTCAGGACACTTATCTTTCGCTCCCCCTCAGCAAAATACAATAGTAAAACAACACAAGCAACTATCGCTCCCCCTCAGCAAAAACAGCAAAAACACTGCCTTCCTCTGACTAGATAACTCAGGGCACTTATCTTTCGCTCCCCCTCAGCAAAATACAACAGCAAAACAACACAAGCAACTATCGCTCCCCCTCAGCAAAAACAGCAAAAACACAAGCAAGACACTCTCCCCCTTTGACATCATCAAAACTAGGGGCAGGTCTGAAGATATCATGAAAAGAAACTTGCTGACAGTGGAGAGAAAACAACTGAGAGTATGGCTGATGAAGGAAAGTTATTGAGATGTTTAGGCAATTAAGAAAGCCATTAATTTTATATGAGAATTTTGAGGATCAGTTAGTCAGACTGTGTGCAAAATGGTGAATGAAGATTCGCTCCATACACAGAACCAGATTCTAAGCAAGTAAGGTACAAGATACCAGTATGGTCAGAGTGAGTCTTTACTGAGAGAGTATAAAGCAAGGAAGTCAGGAAAACAAAGATCTGTGGTATTGAAAACAAACAAACCAAGACCTACATGCTAAGTGAGCAAGATCTTGATACCAAGAGGTAGAAAAATATTTCAAAGATGGTCAAGATCAAAGGTAAATCTGTCAAGTACACCTTTGACATTAGGGAGACACCTTGTTTAGAGGCAGGAATCCCCAGTTACTTGGTGGCAAGATCACATTACCCCTTCTGACAAGAGGACAGAGATAGTATTCTAACTGGTGTTGACATTAAGGTGACACCTTTACCAGAGGCCAGACACCCCAGTTACTAACCAGATATATACCATAGCTCTGTATGATCAAGACAGCTAATTAAGCCTGATTTACTGTCATCTCATGACATGGAATTCTTTCACTTCATTGATGAAAGTCCCAGTTTCTCAATGAACAGATAACAAGATTTGTAAAAACTTCTTTCATGAATTTTCATTAAACTGCACTTGAAGCCTTGTAAATTAGTCTTGATTCAGTTTGAGAGCAATACACCAGCTCCAAAGTTTTTCAGACAAAAACACTATATACCTCATTTCGGACTCAACTAGACTAAGTAGGTATGCTATACTGGCTAGATCAGAAGTCAGTTACAGTGTAGGAAGATAGTCTTGAATTCAGATTTTGATCTCAGTGGGACTAACAGCTGAAATTCCAACAAGAAATTAGATGAACAGTCTTAACGGATAAAACATTCAAGAATTTCTTTTATCCACCTACTCAAACTGATTCTCTTATAAGGTCAGCAAAAGTCCGTTCAAAGTATGTTCAGATTTAGCCAAAAGAACATGACTCCTATTATTAATCTAGCTCCCCCTGAGACCTTGACTCCAACTCAGACTTAACCAAGACAACCTTAAAACACCTCAAAGAAAACACAGTGATATCAATCAATACGCGTGAATCAGCAAACACTCATAATGAGGTTATTTTTTAGCAACAGATAATGAGCATAGATAAGCATAAGAGCACATGACAGATTATTCAGAGATCAAATATTTAATTATGAAATCCTGTAAATACCTAATTCTCTGCGCAATGTGCTAAATTTTTCAGTATCCAGTGGCTTAGTGAAAATATCTGCAATTTGTGAGTTAGTGCCAACATGGATCAACTCAAAGGTCTTCCTAGCTACTTCGTCTCGAATAAAATGATGCCTGATTTTGATGTGTTTAGTTTGAGAGTGAAGTACAGGATTCTTTGCAATGTTTATAGCACTAGTATTATCACAAAAGATGGGAGTGTAACCTAGCTCAACAGAGTAATCCAGAAGCTGGTGTTTTATCCATATAACCTGTGTGCCACAGCTCCCTGCTGCCACATACTTAGCTTCAGCAGTAGAGAGAGCCACAGAGTGTTGCTTCTTGGATCCCCAAGAGACTAGGCACCCTCCTAAAAATTCGCAGTGACCACTAGTACTTTTCCTATCCAATTTACATCCTGCATAATCTGCATCTGTATATGCAATGAGATCTAAACTACATGATGCAGGAAACCAAAGACCTAGATCATGGGTAGCAGATAAGTATCTAAAGATTCTTTTTACAGCTCCCAAATGTAATTCAGTAGGCCTAGCCTGGTATCTGGCACACATCCCTACACTAAATTGAATGTCAAGCCTGGATGCTGTCAAGTAGAGGAGTGAACTGATCATACCTCTATATAGTTTAGCATCCACCTCTTTACCTTTTTCGTCTGAATCCAGTGAGGAGTTAGTGCCCATGGGTGTTGAGATAGTCTTGAGATTGGTCATTCCAAACCTTTTCAGCATCTCCAGAGTGTACTTGGTTTGATTTATGAAACAACCATCCTCCATCCGTTTGACCTACAGCCCAAGAAAATACTTTAGTTCGCCAACTAAACTCATTTCAAATTCACGAGACATAGATTCAGAAAATTCTTTACACAGTTTTGAATTGTTAGATCCGAAGATAATATCATCAACATATACCTGGATCATTATTAAATCCTTTCCGAGAGTTTTGGTGAAGAGGGTTTGATCAACCTTACCTCGAGTGTAGCCCTTGCTCAAGAGGAATTCAGAAAGTCTCTCATACCAGGCTCGGGGAGCCTGCTTCAATCCATAGAGGGCTTTATTCAACCTAAAAACCATGTTAGGCTGAACAGAGAAATTAAAACCTGGAGGTTGTTCAACATATACTTCTTCCTTCAATAACCCATTTAAGAATGCACTTTTGACATCCATCTGCTGCAGCCGAATGTTCCTAGAGCATGCAAATGCAAGTAGAATTCTTATAGCTTCCATCCTAGCCACTGGGGCATAGGATTCCTTAAAATCCACACCAAATTCCTGACTGTAGCCTTGAGCTACAAGTCTTGCTTTGTTTCTAGAAATAGCTCCATTCTCATCAACTTTATTCTTGAAAACTCATTTAGTGCCAATGACATGAGTGTTATCAGGTCTGGGAACTAGTTTCCATACAATATTTTTCTCAAATTGATTTAATTCCTCACACATGGCAGATACCCAAGATTCATGTTTTAAGGCTTCTTCCATAAATTTGGGTTCCACCTGAGATACCAATGCAGCTAAGTCCTGTTCTTGGACTAGTTTAAAATGAGATCTTGTCCTAGGAGGATCATGCAAATTTCCTATGACATTTTCACTAGGGTGGTCTTTGTGAAATATTATCTCACCTGAGGGTTCACCTACTTCAGCTGCTCCTTCCTGCTGTGAGTTTTCTGGTTGAGCAGCTGGCTGCATCTCTTCTTCTTCAATTCTCTCCAAGAAATCTCCCTCATTAGATGGCTCCCTGTCATCATTCATCACTTTGTTAGAGGATTCATTTTCATCAAACACTACATGCGGTGTTTCTTCAACAGTTTGAGCATCTTTATTGAACACTCTGTAAGCCCTTGAGGTTTCTGAATATCCGAGAAAAATTCCAGGTGAGCTTCTAGCTTCAAATTTGTCCAAACCATTCTTACCAGTATTGTGAATAAAACATTTTGAGCCAAAAACTTTAAAATAAGAAATGTTTGGCTGCTTACCCTTGAGAAGTTCATAAGGAGTTTTCCTATGAGTAGGTCTTACCAAGGCTCGGTTCAGAATGTAACATGCAGTATTCGCAGCTTCAGCCCAAAATCTCCTTGGAAGTCCACTCTCAATCAGCATAGTCCTGGCCATTTCAATTATTGACCTGTTTCTTCTCTCAACAATTCCGTTCTGCTCCGGTGTCCTGGGAGAAGAGAATCTGTGAGTCACTCCCTCTTTTGAGCAAAATTCAGAAAATGAAGAGTTCTCAAACTCTCCTCCGTGGTCAGACTGAATTGTAATGATATTATGTTCACCTTGCAGTTTGATTTTATTGAAAAGTTCTTCAAAGTGAACAAAAGCATCATTTTTATTTGCTAAACAAAACAACCAAGAAAATCTAGTGTAGTCATCCACTATGACTAATCCATATTTCTTACCTGACAAACTTTGTATGCGAGTAGGACCAAAGAGATCCATGTGTAAGTGCTGCAGCGGTTTAGATGAAAGACTCTCAGTTCTCAACTTAAAAACCGCACGAGTCTGTTTACCTTGTGCACAAGCATCACATAGCTTGGACCCTAACTGAAATCTTATTCTAGGCAAACCTCTAACTAGGTTATGCTTAGACAGTTTATTCATTGTTGACATACTAGCATGGCCTAGACGCCTGTGCCAGTCAAAAGTAACCTGTTCACAGTTAGCAGACATACACAAGTTAGTTTCAGGATTATCATCCAGGTCTACGATGTATACATTGTTTACTCTATGACCAATGAACATGACGTTATCAGAATTCAGCTCAAAAATAGTACAGGAATTATGGTCAAAGAGTACCTTGTGTCCTTTGTCGCAGAGTTGACTTATACTTATCAAGTTGTGCTAAAGTCCTTCTACAAGATACACATCTTTAATGGAGTTAGTAGAGGACTTACCAACTGTACCAATTCCAATTATTCTTCCTCTGTTATTTCCACCGAATTTGACCAAGCCCCCAAACTTCATTTTCAGTTTACTAAATTTGGACCGGTCTCCTGTCATGTGCCTGCTACAGCCACTGTCAAGATACCACTTGTTATGCTCGGTTGCCAGGCTAACCTGCGAGAGTTCAGACAAGGTAATGTGGGACCCAATTCAAATTGGGTCCAAAGATATTTTTCAATTTATCCAAATCACACTTAGGAACCCACATTTGTTTTACTGTTCTTTTCAGTGATTTCATGTAGTTTGATTCTTCCTTCTTGGCATTTCTTAGTGGGTGTTGAATGAGCCTATTCCTATTAAAATTTTGCTGTTTCCGAACATAAGAATTGTTGTTTGGCCTCTTAGAGGACACACGTGTGTGCTGAGCATAATTCATGTAACCATTTTTGTTCAAATGAAAATTGTGCTGAAAGTGATGCATGTTTGCATGCTTTCCTTGATAACTAGCATGCTGAAATTTCTTAGTGAAACTGTTCACATTTCTAGTGACATCAATAGGAGTGGTCGTGTGAAAGCCTTTGTTCCACAACTGTTGCACAGAAGCAGTTCTAGTCTCAGGATTTCCTGACTTAGCTTGCTGACCAGTGGATTGAATGGATTTGCTGGTCGAAACCTTTAATGTAGAGACAGATTTGGAACTGGATGGGGTTTCCAGTTTTTCTTTGCCCTTGGCAGGGCAGAACGTGACAGTTTTGAATTCAAAGGGTTTTTTACTTGTGGGATTGTATCCTAATCCCTCCCTGTTGAAGTTTACCCTCGACCCCAGAAGGACATCCAGATTGTTTCTCCCATCTGTAAATTTTTCTAGTATTTTTCCTTTGTCCTCAATCTCTTTCTGAAGTTCATTACATTGGTCCTGGAGTTCCTGATTAACTTTTCTAACCGCCTCATATTTTTCTGCAATCAGTCTAAACTCCTTTTTACTCTCTTCAGTTTTACTTTTCAGCTCATTCATCCTAGTTAGATTTTCCTCTCTTTCCATTCTAAACTTCTCGATCTCACTTCTAGCCTGATCTAGCTCAATGGCCATCTCCTTGGTTTTCATGTTGTCCGTAACAGTAATAGAGTGTTCCTCAGAAACAGAGTGAAACTTTCGTTTAAGCATTCTGTGCTCCTTGGTTAGAAAATTATATTTAGCTAACAGGTCGCCATAGGCGTCCTCCCAATCATCCAAAGTAAAATTCTCAAATAAGTTCGTTACCTCTTCCTCATGGTTGGCCATGAGGCAAGTCTTCTCTTCATCTTCACTGGACGAGGTGGCTTCTGGATCCTCCTCCTCGTCGCTCCATGTGCACAGCATGGCTTTCTTCTTCTTGTGCACCATCTTCTTCTGGTATCCGGGAGCCTTAGCTTGCAGCTCTGGACATTCACTTTTCATGTGACCAGGTTTCTGACAATGGTAGCATGTAACCTTCTTAACAAATCGGTTCTTCTCAAGTTCTCTTTCAGGAGACTTCCTTGCAGCATTGAATCTCTTTCTCCTGTAGAATTTCCCTTTAGTCCTCAGGAACTTTCTGAATTGCCTGGTGAGCATGGCCTGCTCGCTCTTGTCCAGGTCTGAGAATCCGTTAGAGTCTTCGCTGCTACCACCACTGCTGCTGCTGCTGCTGCTCTTCTTAGTATGTCGTGAAACTTTCAGAGCAACATTCTTTCCCTTTCTGTCATGTCCATTCCCTTGTTTGAAGTTCATTTCGTGGGTCATGAGAGACCCAATCAGCTGGGTTACTGACATGGTGGATAAATCTCTAGATTCCTCTATGACGGTCACCTTAGTATCCCAGATGGGAGTTAGGGACCTAAGGATCTTCCTGACAATGTCTTCTTGCTGAATCTCCTTTCCAAATCCTCTCAGACTATTGATGATCACAGACAATCTAGCATACATTTCTGTGATCGACTCTTCTGGCTTCATCTTAAACAACTCATACTGAGTTGTAAGCATATTGATCTTGGTAGCTTTCACTTGAGATGTGCCCTCATAGATTAACTGTAATTCATCCCACATATTCTTTGCAGTCTTGCACGCTGAAATCCTCAAGTACTCTTCAGGGTGGACGGCGCACTGTATGATGCTAAGAGCTATCCAATTCAGTGCAGAGAGTTTTACCTGTTCCTCTGTCCATATGTCTTCGTTCGGGGGAAGTTGGTACGGACCATCTGTAATTACTCTCCAGAGCTTGTGGCTTTGGGCCCCGATAAAGACTTCCATCCTGTTCTTCCAGAAAAAATAGTTATTACCATCGAAGAAAGGGGGACGGGTGATTGACTGCCCTTCAGCAATGTAGCTGCGAGGACCAGCAGATCCGTTTCCCTGGCCGTTGGACCACATATTGGGAAATACCCGCTCTGATACCAAGTGATACAAGAAATATGAAGTGATCTAGAAGGGGAGGGGATGAATAGATCACTATTTTCAACCGATCAAAAATTACTGAAGAGTGATTCACTGAATACAAGCAATCTCGCAGATGAACCCACAAAAACCGCAGTGCGAACAAAAACTCGAGTAGATAGAAGGCACACCACAAGAACCACCACAGACAATCACACAAGGGCACAGAGGTTTTTAAGGTGGTTCGGCCAGATCTCCAGTTTGCCTACGTCCACCCCTCACTTCAAATCGAAGTGAGGCTTCCACTAGCACTGCTAGCAAAGCAGACTCAGTCTGCGACAACTGCTGATTCACAGCTTCACCAGGGGAACATCCTCCCCTCTTCCTCCACACCCGGAGGGAACCCTAAAGACGTCAAGTCCCTAGAAACCAGGAAGCAATTTCCTCTTCCTCCAACCGGAGGGAACACTAGTGATCTGCAATCACTAGAACCAGAGACCAAGGTCTCTCTTCCTCTGAATCCCAGAGGGAACACCTCTTCTACGAGAGGGAACACTACTGCAACCTCTGTTGCAAGTAAACCAGAGAGAACACGTCTCTCTCTTCCCCTGAACACCAGGAGGTAACACCGAGAACTCTCAATCAAGAAGGAAAAACATATAAGAAACGAAAACAAGAAAGGAGGAATCCAAAATTCAGAAACTGGAAACAATGTAGCTCAAACTGAGCAGCAGACTTCGGATTTGATCCGTAAGTCAATACCCATCTTCTGATCACACTCCTGCTCTCTCTTCTCTCTCAACTGGAACACTCTAGTTTCTCAGGGAGGCTCTTTCTCTTCTGCTCTCACTTCAACTTTCTTTTCTGTAACCTCAGAGCTCCACCTTTTCGTAGATGATGAGGCAGTGCTTTTATAAGCGATCAGGACGGTGCATGCAAGGCGTGTGCTTCCCGCGCTCGATCCAGAACCTTCTTGCCACGTGCCCTTATAGCATTGGTTCCTTTAGTATCGGATCACGTGCAGTCCAGACACCGGTGAATGTTCTTCCTCGGACCTGCAAGGAGATAAAAACCATTAAAACTGAGGGCCACAGGAACTAAAACTGCATGAGGTATGTGATAGCAATACGAGATGCACTTTTCAGAGAACGACACGAGATACACAAGATTATTACAGTACGAGACAAGGAGAGAATGACACGAGGTCAGATGAAAATAGCACGAGGTAGAAAGAGAATGACACGAGATGCACAATAATAAAGCTAACACTAAAGAGAGCGACACGAAGTCAAATGAGAATAGCACGAGGTAAAAAGAAAGAAGTCTCACGGGGTGAAACGGTAGACAGACACGCGATCAGAGGGAACTTGGACGAAGATAGAAAGAAACAACACGCGGACATAAACACAAGAATAACACGAAGACACGAATACAAAAGCAACACGACATAACAACCAGCAAAGAGAACGGCACGAGGTGAAATGACACTTTACTAAAAGGACTTGAATACACACGAAAACAACTCGAGTACTAAGTTGCTCGAACGAACGAACGACTCGAAGACAAGGATGACACGGGCTGACAATAACTCGAAGATGAAAACAGAAACCGACACGAAGTGTGGTTTCAAAACAAGAAAGACACGAGATCTAGGAAAAGCAACACGAAGACAAAAATAACAAAGAAACGACTCGAACTAAGGATGACATGGAGACAACCCAGTCAGACTCGACTTGAGACACTTAAAGCTTGAATTTAGAGAAGAATGCACGAAGTAAAATCAACACGAAGACAGAAGACAGACACGGCTATCACGACACGAGATGAAGTAGTGAAACCAGAATAAGAGACGACTCGAGGAACAACAGTAAGTGACACGAAAACACAAGGGCAAACATAAAGGATGACTCGAGATGAGTAACTAAATACTGAGGAAACGACACGAGGTTCACAGGGAAACGACTCGAAGTTCGTCAGAACAATTAGAGCTGCTTCAGTAAACATCACGAAGTGAAGTGAACACAACCAACACGAAGTATGAAAGGAACAGTACGGATATGCAGGGTATTATCTCATAGCAATTTTTCTTGTTAATCATGGAGAGTTCGAATGCATAACATTACTCATGATATCTGATTAAAAATGACACTATTTAACATAGTGATGCTCATCATCAAAACACTAGGGAAGTCACAAAAATCCAACAATTCTTTCCCTTGGTAACACGAGCAAGTTGGCGGCCATTAAGGCGTTGAAAATATCCGGGAGACTTTCTGGCAGTGGAGGGTAGTGGGCTCTCTTGGGGCCAAGTGGTGGTCTCCGTTGTTGTTGTTGGCCATAGTTGGTAGGTGGTGGTACCTGGTGGTATTGTTGCGGAGCTGGAGGGTCAGCGCGGGGTGCTTGGTTTTGCGGTGGAGCAAAGGAATGTTGGGGTGCGAATTGGTGTTGTGGAGTGGAGTTGAAATGGGGGTTTTGTGGTGGAGGTGGGTTAGGCCGTGGGTTAGATTGATGGTGGGGGTGGCCAACTACGCCAACCTGCTCGTTTGCAATTGTGCCCTCAGTCGTGGGCCCGCTGTTGTTGACATTTGTACTTTTCTTAAATAGCCGTGGCTTCGGCTCAAACATGCCCATGATGGGCGAATCCTTCATCTGTGTTTGGATATAACGAGCTCTTTCATAGAGCTCCTCCATGGTTGTTAATCGGTTCATGGCCAAGATATGCCGGAACTGAGGAGTTGCATTGGAAATTATCATCTTAACTTGTTCTTGTTCCGACAGTGTATCTTTCAATTTCTCGACCATTAACCGCCATCTATCAGCAAATATTACGAAGTCCTCCTCGGGCTTCATTTTTTCTGCAACCAAATCGGTGACTGAGAGGGAGGGTCCAACCCGGTCCCTGTACTTCTGTAAAAACTTCTTTTGAACAATATCAAAATCGCTGGCATCAGCGGGATCCAATGAATAGAACCACTCAAGGGCTGGCCCCTCCAGAGATCTCCTGAATAAATAGGCCAAAGAGGCCTTGTTGTCTTGCTAGAAGGAGGTCTCGTACATAAAATCCTTCAAATGAATGAAAGGATTACCAGTCCCATTATATCGCCGAAAATTCGGCATCTCAGATGGTGGTAAGTGGAAAACTGGCAGTGTGGGGAGGGAGACCTCCGGTGCATTCTTGGCCGTAGTGACCTTCTTCAGTTGCTCTTCCATGCTGGACAACTTCTGGAGCAGTAGAACATTGGTGTCGGACTCGACTGGGGCCGGATTTTGAATGAAAGAATGCGGTATAGGCGTCTGTAGAATTCGGGGAGGTTGGAGAAACTGAGGCCTAACCGCTGAGTAGCTCGCCTGTTGGGCCGGCATGGCCGCACCGGGCGTTGGTGGACGAGAGGGGGGTTTGTGCAAGACCGCCTGGTCATTAGTGAGGTGATGGCCACTCTCGGCCGGAGGGGGATTAGAGGATGAAGAGGGAACAGACTTCCCTTTCAAAGTGGCCTGAACTGCCTGCCGCTGGGAATCATCTAACTGAGATAGAGCATTAATTAAATCCGTGACATTGAAGGATGGGGAAGGGTTCCCTGAAGTGTTGGAGGGTAAAGTCTGAGAAGAGGGCACAACCTCTTGAGGAGTGGTATCAACCACATGAACCTGAGGGTAATGAGACTGAGGAGGAGGGTAATTTCCCTCATGATAAATGGAATCTTGGAGGGGGATTTCATATTGACCAAAAACATTCTCATCCTCATCATCATAAGAATACCCGTAGCCTGCCATGTTGATGATTTTACCTGAACGGAGTTTCATGTTTAAGAAGAGAGAAAGCTTTATAAAAGGGGTTATGGCACAAAAGCACTCAATCCAAGCAAACTTTAATCAAATCAACCCAACCAAATTTATGCAATCAAGTTGAGATGGACGTAAGATTTTAATGTTATGCTTGAGATTAGAGTGGATTGATTGTAGAGTAATTCCCTCTTTTGCAAAGTGAAACCTAGTTTGGATCCAAGTGTGATCTCCGGGTCAACTAGGTTCTTTCTCTCTCCTTACCAACGATAAGTTCTCTATACTCCGGGTATTTCAAGGTTACAACCAGCCCGGCGTCCGTGAGGGAATCCACGGGTGCGGGGACTTACGGAGATCTTGGAAAAGGGATTTCCGGTCCAAAGAGACGGAATGCTCAATGGAGGGTTGTCCCGATTCCAAGAGAGGTGTGTGGAATCCTAGTGTAGAGAGAGGAGGTCTCTCAACCAAATGCCACAAGATGTAAAGTAATATGAGCAAATCACAGCAATATCATCGATCAATGTAATAATCAATCCAACTGTAAAAACGCAGGAAAGACACGACCCAGGGAAGGTCGCTATCAACAAAAGAGACGACAGTATGACTGTCGTGAAACACTGTGGGATCCCACAGGCAACGCAGAAAACACGCCTTGATGTGAGGCGCTATAAGTGAAAAGGACGCCTCAGGCAAAGGGCGTCAAATGTAAAACTGCGCCTTTATGCGAGGCGCTAAGCAAGAAAGAGACACCCTGGGGAAGGGCGTGAATTCACGGACAGCATAATTAAAGCAGGAGATGATAAAAGACGCCTTGTGAGAAGACGTAACACAGAAAGCAGACGCCCTAGATGAAGGCGTTAAAAGAAAACGCGCCTCTGGTTGAGGTGTTAATTCAGGAAATATGAGCAATCACAAACTGGCTGATCCCGGGGAGTGTACAATGCACAGTGGAGGGTGCCCGTGGGGCGCAAAGGAGGGGTACCGTGGGTACAAAGGGGAAAGGGCACACGTGGGTGCCAAAGGGGAAAGGGCACGCGTGGGTGCCAATGGGAAAGGGGGTAATCAATAGAAAAACAGTGGAAGTCTCACCCTGATCGCCAATTTGTAGATCATGAATTTATGAACACCCCCAAAATTGATGAATTTGCCTTTAGCAAGATAATCTAGCAAGATAAAAGCGCTAAAGTCGATGATAAAAGAGGGGTGAAACATGCATTAATAAGATCCGTGATCGCCACTGAGCCGGGCCGAGACGGTCGCCTCCGAGTCGTCGTTCTCTTCCACGGGAGGGGGCGTTCGCTCCTCCTCCGTGTGTGATCTTGGACGGCCGCGGACGACGCGCCGTTTTGAGCATCGCGGATGTTCACCTTCCATCGGATTAGGGCAATGGAACTTTCGGGCTGGTGAGAGGGCGAGAGAGGGAGTGGGGAGAGGGAAAAGAGTGAGTTTGAAATAATAGAAGGGGGGGCGGTTTTTGAAAACCTGCGGGTAGATGACGCGCTATATGTTCAAAGCGCGATAATGTCGCGCTATGTATATATAGCGCGATAATCAAAGTAAAGGAAAAATGAAAATAGAAGGGGGGGGGAGAAAAGAAAAGAAGATGCAGCTTGTGGATGAATAAAAATTTGCATTCTCCTGCTTACGCGTACTTGGATTTGTTCTACTTGTGCTTAACATTGTGTTTCAGGAAGAAAAATGAAGTGGCACGCCATCAGGTAAGTATTTCCTTATCCCTTCCTTTATTGCATTACTATATGTTATTTTACATTATTATATTATCTCAAGGACCGACTGGTTCTCTATATGTTTCGGAATTTGAGTTCCCCTCTACCAAAAATAGTGATGATCTAGAAACATGCAGTTAATCGTCGGATAGGCCGTTAGGTCAGACAAATTTGGGGACGATGGACTCCATCTCGCACGCCGTGGTTGCGAATAACTCTTGACCCAAGTCTGTTTGATTTAACAATATTATCCTTGAGTATCTTATATTTTATCCTTTCTTGGCATTTGTTTTAATGATTTCTTTTATTTTAGCCCTGCACGCATCATGTCTTTTTTACATCCATGAATGTTCAGTCCTTCTCGATTAAGGATCAATAATGCTTTTGTCCTTGAACAAAGAAATTCAATTCAATTCCGAATTTGAAAGATTACTCCTAGTTGGACACTAGATCTCACTGGTCGATGTGACCCTTGCCTGGAATTTGCTTATCCCCTTTCGATCCAATTCAACTTATCCTCCTTCTTTAGATCCACTCATTAGCTGTGAACCGCACGATGGCGTCGATGGATCCGCCGGCTCGCGTCTATTCCACTAATTGAGTGAAATTCGTAGTTGCTACGCGCTGCGGGTGCCTCTTTTGTGCAAGAGGTTGATCAGCTCCCTTTTCTTTGTTCCGTGCCTATCATTCTAGGCAGGAGTCACTGATGCTAGCTTGATCTTGTGGTTAGCTCGAATTTTTCTGGATTATTCATATCATCTGTTGGTTGTAATGGGTGTCTCTTTTTCCTTGATATCCACTTATCAGTCCGCTCCACTACGTTTCCACTTTGTCTCCCCGTCACTACTACTCTGTGTCGTCTCCATTTTGCCTCCGTTTCACCTCCGTTTCGCTCCCCTGCAAAGCGGATATCAAGGATGAGCATCTGTAGACACCCAATTTTGGCCGATAAATTGAGCATTTTCTTTGTTCTCCTAGTTAATGCCCCAATTGATCCTTAGTTGGTTGATTTTCTGGGATTTCTCCCCATTCTTGGCCCAACATGTCAATTCCATATCTTGGATCTCGTCTCGAGTCTGGCATCCCCGCGCTATCCGCTCTTGTCGCTTTCTTGTTCATAGCGCGTGGTGGATGTAATTGAAGTTATCATTTGAGCAGTTGTTATTGATTGACATTTGATCATTATAGCGTCCACATTGGATGTTATTCTCACTCAACATTTGATTAAATGACTGCCCAAGGATACTTCTCCTTTTTTAAATCATTTCATGGGCCTTTAATTATCGCGCTATATCGTCATAGCGCGTTCTTCATAAACGCGCTATGGAGATATAGATATGTAAAATGATGGAGAGATGATGATAAAGACAAAAGAAAGCACATGGTGCTATAAAGGAGAGTGATCGCCAGAGGGGTTACCTCAATAAGAATCAAAGAAGATCGCGAATACCTGGTGAAAAGTGGGATGCGGGATGAATTGTGAATTCCTTCCTCCTCCTTCTATCGGCCGGCCGACGAAGGGGGTTTTTCTTGTTGATTACCCTTGCAAAAGATAAAGAAATAAGCAAATAGAAGTGGATCAGCCAAGAGCGTATAGTATCAATCCCAAATAGATGATGTGATGATGAAGAGAGAACAAAACATGCGCACCTTTTTTTGTTTGTTTTAAAACCCCTAAGAGTTAGGGAAGGAAAAGGATGTAATACTAATGCCAGGAAGAAAACCGTACGACAGATGATATGGATGATGTGATGCAAAACAAGGCAAAACGAACAGACAAAAGACCCCTTATGCTGTCCCTGTAAACAGTAAAGGGGAAGAAACCACTTGGAAGCTACGGTTCGACTGCAGCAACAGAGAAGAAGAGAAAGCCCTTGAGAGAGCCCTCAAAGAGAGAGATCGCACAGGAGGAAGATGAAGATGGCGTATGCTCTTTCTGTATATCTACGTAACTCTCTCTAATAGCCAGCACCGTTGTTGTTGTTGTAACCCCTCACAAGATTGACCAGAGCCCTCTTATATAGGGTTTTAACCGAAGATAATCTCAAATTTAGGAAGATAAGGACGGGCAATGGTTATCAAAGGCAGGACTCTAGTTCCAATTCGAGCAAGGTGACCATTGGAGGCAGGGGAACTCTTCAGGAAAGGCATACTCGAACAGGACACTAAAGAATGAAACATGCCCTTTAGAAAGGCGTCAAATCATAATTGACGACCTACCTTAGGACGTTACTCAAATACACGACCTGGTCAAAGGCGTCACTTCCTGGATTTAAATTTTGGAGATAAAGCATTCTTTATTTGAAAATTATGGAAAGACGCCTGAGAGAAAGGCGTTACTTGAAAACACGCCCTGAGATAGGACGTTACTCTTTAATTGTAATTTATTTTAAAACCAGATAATACCAGGAATTGACGCCCTGAAGTTTAGTCGTCCTTTCTTTGAAAACGTCCTAGATAAGGTCGTTTTTTAAATAACGCCCCTCTTCAGGTCGCGAATCACAAAAATGCAAGAATAAATCAAAAACACACACAAAAATAGAAAAACATCATATTATAGACATATTGAAGTTCAACTTGGGGCGTCAACATGGTGACATGAGTTTTGATTAACATAGCGTCAATTTTGGCGTGTCTACAGTGGACACCAAAAAATTACACATCCAGATATCCTGCTCGGCCCAGCACCAACAAACGGCACCAAGTGAAGAAGCCCCGGAGAGACTGGTCATCCGGACTCCTCCAAATATGCACACTGTCGTGAAGCCATCCCCGGAGTCACGACAGCAAAGAGAAACCAACCCCCCAGGAAGCTCACAATCCGTGGCCCCCGAAGGAAATCAAACGAACCATAACTCGTGCTCAAAACGGGCTCAAGTCAGCCCCAGCGGCACACCCCCAGGGTGTCTCCAGCGGCACACCCCCTGGGGAGCCCCAGCGGCACACCCCCAGGGTGTCTCCAGCGGCTCACCCCCTGGGGAGCCCTAGCGGCACACCCCTAGGGTGCCTCCAGCGGCACGCCCCCTGAGGAGCCCAAGCGGCACACCCCCAGGGTGTCCCCAGTGGTACACCCCCCAGGGTGCCTCAAGCGGCACACCCCCCCAGGGTGCCTCCAGCGGCACGCCCCCCAGGCTCCCAGTGGCACACCCGCCTTGGGCTTCAGCGGCACGGTCCCAGGGCTCCAGCGGCACGCCCATCTAGGCCTTCAGCGGCACGCCCATTGGGTGCTCCCGCGGCACGCCCTTTTGGCCCTCCTGCGACACGCTCCTTGAGCCTGCCAGCGGTACAGCGTGAAGGCGTTTCAACGGCCGAACGATGTGAAGCCCATGCCGTACATATCCTTGGTGCGCAGTGAGCTGTCCGAGGTGTCAACCAACGGTTGGGCCACGCAAGCTACTCCCCTGACAGCCAAGACGGGGGAAGTCAAACCCCATCATGACCGACCGCTTCCCACCTCCGACTGCCGTGCTTGAGGGCTCCCGCTGCTGAGAGTATAAATCCCCTCCCATTCCGGAGAAGAAGGAGGAGGGACAGACAGAGAAGAGACCTAGAGGCAGAGACGAATAGAGAGAGTTGCAGACGGGAAGAAGAAGAGGAAGAGAGAAGAAAAAGGAGAGGGCTCCGGCGTGGAGTCTTCCGACAGCCATCCAAGGAACGAGGAGAGAGAGTAAGAGAGAGAGAGGGCTCGATGTAGTAGGGGAAGGTGGGGGAAAGAGCAGTGGATGATCGTCCCTGCTTCGATCCCCAACACCTCCTCCTCTTTTGTTCTTTGTTTTCCACCCTCTCCGTCCTCGCGTTCTTTGGTTTTCTTCTTTGCCTATAGCCTTGGCTCGAGCATGTTTTGTAATGTGTACAGGTGGCCACGGCCCTTGGTTACCCCATGAATGAAGATCATCCCTCTCCCATTGGGTTTTCTCTTCGTCTCGTTATTTTGGGCCACAGTGCGGTCGATTGTCTTTCCGATTTTTGCATTCATCCCTCGTCCCAACAGTTTCCACCGTATGTGGTGTCATCTTGAACGGTTTGAGGTCACGAACCTCCTCCCCTAAAGCCCAGTACCTTCATCAGTGTCTGCCCCTTGAGCCTTTCTCCCTCTTGTCGGAAGCCCCTGTGGGTTTGACCGGTCTAACATCTCGCCCCGTTAGTCAGCGGGCCAATCCCTTTTTGGAGCCATGTCCAGTGCGCCTGCACCTTCCTCCAGCGGCACACCCTTCCGGCATCATGGCCGGTACACCCTTCTCAGCCCTCAGTGGCACACCCTCCCGGCACTTGGCCGGTACACCCACAATGGCCCTCAGCGGCACACCCTTCCGGCACTTCACCGGCACGCCCATGGCAGCCCCCCAGCGGTACGCCTCCCCCCTTTTAGTGCTTCAGCGGCACGCCTGGCCTTGCCCTAGCCCAGTACACCCCTTTAAGCACCATGTGCTTGTCCTTGGCCGGCATGCCTTCACTAACTCCCAGCCCACCCTGTCCAGTCTTGGAGGTCTCTGGCTCGTTGTTTTCCCCATGTTTTCCGAGGTTTTATCAAGGTGTTGCCGCCCTCGGGTGCCCATCTCCAGTTGTCGGGTTCCGCCACTCCATGTGGGCGCGTTCCCTTATCTCCCTTACGCTCGGGCCAAGGGGAGATGCTGCCGAATTTTTGTTAGAAAATAACGACACATAAAAAAGGGCAAAAGGATGCAACAAACGAATGGGATAAGAAATACATGTCAAAAGACAACAAAACCATCAAACGAATAGAACAACAACATATTGTAAGAAGGAGGAGGAAAGATTTGTAAAAACTACGCAAAAATCAAAGAGAAGAAGAAAAGAAAAGCCTTAAAAACAAGTAACAGAGGAGTGGACCTTCATCGCCGTTCCAGCCTTCGCCAGTACACCCTATCAGCCCTTCACCGGTACACCCTATCAACCCTTTAACGGCACACCTCCTTGGCTCCTCACCGGCACACTCCTCCACCGTCTCATTCTTCCTCTCGCCGGTACACCCTATTAGCCCTCCAGCGGCACGTCCTATCAGCCCCCCCAGCGGCACACCCCATCAACCCTTCAACGACACACCTTCCCGGCCCTTCAGCGGCACACTCTTTTCACCCTCCGAAGTGGAACACACTGTATAGACTTTAGATTGATGCATGAACATAGCAATGAGCAATGTATAGACTTTGAGTTGGCCAACGTACAGACTTTGGGCTGGCCAATGTACAGACTTTGAACTGCAGCCAAGGGCCAATGTATAGACTTTGGGCTGCCTAATGTACAGACTTTGAGCTGTAATGTATAGACTTTGAGCTGTAGCCAATAAATAATGTATAGACTGTGAGTTGGCCAACGTACAGACTTTGGGCTGGCCAATGTACAGACTTTGAACTGCAGCCAAGGGTCAATGTATAGACTTTGAGCTAAACAATGTATAGACTTTGAGGTGGCCAACGTACAGACTTTGGGCTGGCCAATGTACAGACTTTGAACTGCAGCCAAGGGTCAATGCATAGACTTTGAGCTAAACAATGTATAGACTTTGAGCGGGAACAACGTGCGGAATTTGGGCGGGCCAACGTATAGACTTTGAGCAGGATGTATAGACTTTGGGCTAGCCAATGTATAGACTCTGAGCCACAGCCAATAGATAACGTACAGACTTTGAGCTGAACAATGTATAGACTTGGAGTTGGTCGATGTACAAACTTTGGGCTGGCCAATGTATAGACTTCAAACTGCAACCAAGGAATAATGTATAGACTCTAACGGATAATGTACAGACTTTGAGCCGGCCAATGTATAGACTTTAATGGCTAACGTGCAGACTCGGAGCTGAAGGATGTATAGACTTTATGTGCAGCAAACAGCCTATGTATAGACTTCGTGTCACAGTAACCCGTCAATGTATAGACTTTGAGTCTCCCCCGGCACACCCTCTTCTACCTTCGCCGGTACACTCTCCTTGGTGTCTTCCCCGGCACATTCTCTTCTCCCTTCACCGGTACACTCTCCAACCATCGCGCCAGCGGCACACCCCCTTAAGCCCTTCAACGGCACCCTCCTTAAGCCCTTCAATGGCACACATCTCCAGCCCTTCGCTGACACACTTTCTGCCCACCTTTCTTCAGCGGTACACCCCCCTTTTAGCCTTTTTTTAACCCGCCAAGGGCTCACTCCCCCCCAAAACAAAAACATACATGTATACATGTACATACCGGTATATAAAGGTAGCACTGACAAGCTAATAAAAATCATGGTGAATAAATAAACCTGAACAGATTCATAAAGAAAAAAAGATGATGAATGAAATAGGTGACAATAATAATAATGATAATAAAAAGGGTAATAACGACAAGGAGCAAGATGAGGGAAATCACCCGGAACAGATACGGAAAGAGGAATAAGCAACGGAGTAGTAAGAACAACAATGATAAATAATATAAGGTATTAATAATTCCACATTGTAGCCCCCTCTCTCCGTGACTCGACGCAGAAGGAACAATAATGCATCCCACTCAGGCCGGGCCCGAGTCTTGGGAATCATCCTGACATGGCCAGGCCCCGACCTAGTCTTGGGCCGACGTTCCAATCAGACCGGATTCGTTTCTCGCCCCTGAGCCCTTCCGGGCCGTTATTAAAATTGCCGTGCATTCGGCAGACATTTGAATGGATTCGTCCCGGTTTTCCGTCTCATTTTTATCACGGACCCGTGTCCGAATATGAAAAGGTCCATGAGTGACCGACATGGCCAGCGGCTCGAATCCTAATGCGGACTTTGGTGTGATTTATTTCTGTCTCTTTTTCGCGCAGTTAGTATTATCTCTTTCGGCCGCAGGGCCCCTAATTTCGGCAATTAATCAAGGGTGTTCCCTCGTATGGGGGATGTAAATGACGTCGTGACCTTTATGGCGCGGCGGGTTTTGGTCCCGACACGAACCACACAATCGTCTGACGAAGTCAGATCGAGCGCACCATGGGCTCTTCGGGGCCCGAATAAATCATCACTTCTTGACTGGCACGCCCACGCACTTAATAAACTAATAAATAAATAAAACCCCATCTTTTTAAGCGAAAAGTGCGTCCACAAGTCTGGCACGCCCGGTGGGACCAATCCACCCTTCATCTCTTTGCCGAAATTAGGGGCCCTACGGCCCCCTTCTTGTAATACTAATTGCGTTACTTTCTCAAATGCAGGAGAATCGCATCATGGTGCCGACAATGGCTGTCACTTGCGGCCCTCAGGTCGTTGAGAACCATGTTCGAGATGGTTACTTGGCGGTCCTCCTCAACTTCGGGAGCTTCCCTCCCACCGTGGGCTTCCCCAACTTCTTGGGGGTGGCCTTTGTCAACATCCTCGACGTGAAGGCACCTGATGAGCCCCAGACCAACGCTCCCGCTCCGGGGGCCACTGAAGCTATTATCGGCCGAGCTGTGGCCAAGAACAACAACGGCGTCCCGACAACGACGCTGAGCTGCAACGTGCACCATGTGCACCAGACTGCTGGCCCGTCCCGCCAAGGATCGGCGTCTCACCGAAGAAGGCTCCGGAGGAACAATACCGGCCCCGTCTCGGGGCGCCGCATGTCTAACTCCGGGAAATCTATGGCCGTCGGGACCCTCCGAGTCCGCCTGGACGGGCAGAGGTCCCAGGTGACGCCGGACCGCGTCGTCCCGACTGTCCCAGTCCGTAACTCTTTTCAAGGACTGGAGAAGCTGAAAGAGAAGGCGACACTCGCAACCCCGGCCGCAGCACCGAAGAATGCGTCGGCTCGTAGGTCGGCCAAACTGAAACAAGTTTGGGTCCCCAAGGAGGCCCAACCCACTGCACCTGCCCAGGCGGGACCTAGCACTTTCCGCCCGAGGAGGGCCAGAAGAAATGAAAGGGCTGGACTGACGACCCCAACCCGCCAACCAGCACCCGTCATGCCGGTGCTGTCCGAGAATGCCTACCGCCGTCGCCGTGGGCGCCGACACAATGCTGCCCGCCCGACACCCAGGGCCTACTCTCCTCCTGCCGCTGCCATCAGCACGCAACCACAGGCTGCTCTCCCCGACCAGGAGTGGGAAGGGATCGAGCAGGCCATGAGAAACTACCTCTGGGGCACAGGTAGCACTCCCTTGGGTCACCAGAGACTGCTGGGGGCAGTAGCCTCCGCTTTCCAAGAAGAAGAAGCCCGACCCGCACCCAGTGCAGAGTCGAGGAATCGCTCGGAGGAGCCGCGCCAGTCCCCTGTCCGGGAGGAAGCGCCGCTCTGACAATCGGTCTTCGATAGGCTGGTGTTCCCAGGGAGATCATCCAGGAGGGCGACGAAGAGAAACAAGAGCTGGAGAACCTTCACCTACAATATGGCAGGAGTTCGCGGTCGGTATGGGGCCTTGCCTACCGATCCTGGGGAAATGGCCAGACTCGCCGTCAGGCCGGGACCCCTCACTAGAAGAGGGAGAGCGGCAGGCAACGCGGCACAGACAGGCGCCGAAGGGACCTTCCCTGAAGAACCCCTTGCGGCCCTCACGGCCAACGTGGTCACCACCGGCGACACGAGCGGCGGACCCTCTACATCATCCGAGGACGCCCCGGCCAAAGAGACAAGGGGCATGCCCAGTCTCCCCACAGCTGACCCGGCAATGCTGCCCATGATACAACGGTTCCAGCAAGAAATTGAATCACTAAAAAAGCAACTGAATCAGCGGAACACACCACCCCCGATGTCCTGGCAGACCGAGGTTCTACCCGAAGCACCCAGGGACAGGGGGCAATCCTCAGAAGCAGCTCTTCCAGCAACCCTCAACCCTCTCGGGGGTGCGCCCCTGCAACAGGCACATTACACGGCACCGGCCCCGCCACAGGCTTTACTTTCCCAAGGGTCCCCCATGGCCCCCCAGGCGACCGTGTTGGCCACCCCGAGTGCTGATAACGCGAAAGTTCGTCGTTTAAAACACGCGTATAACAATCTTAAAATCGAACTCGCACAAAATGATCAAAAGAGAACGTAGTACTATGGCAAGCACGGGTCGAATCCACAGGGAAGAAGAGATTTTTAGAGTTAAAAACCTTAGTGTCCTTTGAAAAACACTTGTGATTTGGATTTGCTTAAAGAAAATAGTGAAATGATGAACAAACCAAACACTTAATTGAAAACACCATAACTATGCGCTTATGCTATAGAAAATAATTGCATGAAGTGGAAAGAAGATATAGAAGAAAGAGATAGAGAGGGAAGAAGAGCAAGAACTAGATCAAGAGAACAACTCCTTTCATTAACTTAAAAGAAAGAGTACATGAAATGTGAAACAAGTTTATACTAATGACACAATGAGATTACAATGAAGTGAAATATCACAAAAATAATAACACAAGAAAAGCCTGGAGTTTGGAGTTTGGAGATGGTAGCAGCAATGGTGATGATAGCGCCGTCCTCTCTTGGCCTTGGATCACGAACAACCTTGTGAAAGATGTCGTCTACGCCGGGAGGAAGTCACCTTCGTCATTGAAGCAGTCTTTGAAGGGTGAATAACTTTGAAAGCAAGATGAATTAGGGGATGCCCAAGAAGAAGAAGTTGAAGAGGAGGGAGATAGGAAGAACTTTGATGATGAACTCAGATAGAAAAAAAGAGCAAAAGAGCTTCAAAATAGAGGAATAACAAAAACTAGCACCTCGGATGAACAGTGAAATCACAAGACAACAAGTTGAAAAATGAGAAATATTTTAAAAACTAGAAAGAATTAGAAGATGGTGTAGAAGAAGAAGTTGTAGAACACTTAAAAATAAAGAACTTGCATGAAGATAGTAGGAGCAGAAAATGACTAGAAGGGGGCGAAATAAGGACAGCACAGTGGAAAATATAAAATAGCTTGAAAACCAGAAGGAATTAGAAGATTATCTAGAAGAAAAAATTGTAGAGGACTTAAAAATAAAGAACTTTTATGAAGATGACAAGAGGAGAAGAGGGACGGAAGAGGGCGAACTCAGCGGCCTAAGAAGATGTGAGAGGGAGAGGGAGAGAAAAATTGCCAAAAGAAGAACACCCTTCTCCTTCTTGTCATGGGCTATTTATAGGAAAAGTTGGGTAGATGGAGGGTGAAGATTGTATCAAAGGAGATGGATGGATAGGATTTAAGTAGAATATGATGCATGGGGAAGAGAAAAAGTAGGTGAGTACACCCTCCTTGGGCTTTGGACAACCCCTTCCCAAGACTCATCATTCCTCTCCTTTATTTCAAACTTTGAATGTCCTTTTCCTCCTTTTCAAACTTTGAACTTTGGATTCCTTCTTTTCAAACTTTGAATTCAAAATTTTGAACTTTCTTTTCCCTCCAACCAAAATATGTGCTTTTTGACTTGGTCAAAGTAGTGGTGACAATTTTGCCCCCGGCTTCTTTTGTAATTACCTTCGGTGTCCTACACACACATAATTACACTTTAGTCCATAAAAATTACCACAATGTGCACATAAATCTCAAATGCTCATGATTATGCAATAGAGAGTTAATGCTCATGGCCCTCAACTTTAATTTATTATTAAATAAGATAATCAAATTAATTAATTTACGTGAAAGCTCTAATTTAAATGCGGAGTTGAGGTTAACTATGAAATATGCATAATTACCTAATTATATGCACATAAAATGGTGTACATGCAATGAATTGTCATAAGAAATGGACACTTATCACACCTCCCAACTTACTCATTGCTAGTCCCTTAGCAATGCCAATAAATTAAATTTTAGGACTAACAAGAATTTGTAAAATTCATGCTCTCATATCCAGTTATCCCTTCATAGAATCAACCAAAGATTAGGAATCTAGAATCATTAATGTACACTAGCCTTATGTAGGAACTTAATAGTACAGGATTAAGAATTCAAATTAAAGCTCAATAGCACTTGTGCATGTGTAACTACCAAATCCACAGCTTAGATAATTGCATCCCCCATTCGCTATTCCAAGCAAATATCTTTCAACCCTGCACCTCTTAGATCAGAGCATTAAGTATATTAGCTTTTTGTCTGCCTTATTATTTTGTCCCTTTGGGATCTTTTATACCACACATGATGCTGCACTATCCTTCACTGCTCAACGTGAACCTCGACTCTTGCCTTAGGAGAAGCAGGCCTAGTTTCGCAGATCCAGGTTCCCTTTTCCGTTTTACGCGAATCTCAACACGTCTTAGGTGAAATAGGCCCGGTTACTAAGATTAGGGGCATTTTTCATGGTATTTTTTTTCTTTTTTTGCTCTTTTTTTTCATAGTGCCATTGCACTTATTTGATAGATAATTTGGCAGAAATATTTGTATAAAGATCTCTTTTCTTAAGAAGTGCAGAATATCAGACAATATACCTAAAATAGCAGAGGGCTTGTCTTGCTTGTTTCATTAGTGTGTAATGTAAATTTTTTTTTTAGTGCACATGAACTTTAAAGGGATTCTTATATCAGTTTTCCATGGCTACATTGACTAAATTTTCTATCATCCTTCTCCCTAGTCTTTTCTATTCCAGAATTACTTTTAATTTAAGCATGAATCATGAAACTCAAAATGGGGTTTACATCTTTATGCAAGATAGAACTCCTATCAGGTTGTACTATATGCATCATGAAAATTTCTCTCCCCCCCAACTTGAATGACATTGTCCTTAATGGTATGTAGAATTGAAAGTAAAAGAATAATGCATCAATAAATACTTCTGAGTGGGAAAGAGACAACCGGATATGCGGGACGAAACCTCCATCAATGTCATAGGCGGCGATGACTTCCTCTCCTTGGTCTTAACCTGACTACTAAAACACACTCAAACAAAAAACGTCAAAACAACCAAAATTGTGGGTTGCCTCTCAGAAGCGCTAAGTTTTCCGTCTTCAGCCAGACGCATGAGAGCTCACGAAGATTTTATTCCAGACCACTTAGGACAATGGATTCTTTTTGCAACTGATCATTTTCCAAATAAGATTTCAATCTTTGACCACTGATAGTGAAAATTTGACCATTTTTAGGATTCAAAATTTTGACGGCACCGTGGTCAAAAGTTTTGACAACTACAAACGGTCCATCCCATCTGGACTTGAGCTTTCCAGGGAACAAGCGCAGCCTAGAGTTAAAAAGTCATACTTTCTGATTTGGTTGAAAAGTTTTCCTTTGAATATGCTTATCATGGAAGACTTTCATTTTGGCTTTATAGATTTTTGAATTTTCATAGGCTTCATTTCTTAGTTCCTCCAATTCATTGAGTTGTAGAGATCTTTGGGCCCCGACTTGAATGAGATCAAAGTTGACTTGTTTGATGGCCCAATACGCTCTATGTTCAAACTCTACAGGCAAGTGGTAGGCTTTTCCAAAAATGAGACGGTAATGTGACATGCCAATAGGAGTCTTAAATGCAGTTCTGTAGGCCCAGAGTGCATCATCTAGTCTCTCGGACCAGTCTTTTCTATCTGGCCGAACTGTCTTATACAGAATGGTTTTTATCTCCCTGTTTGACACTTCCACCTGGCCACTGGTTTGGGGATGGTAGGGGGTAGCGAGCGTGTGAGTGACACCATATTTGCAAAGTAGAGTTCGGAATTGAAAATGAATAAAGTGAGAGCCCCCATCACTAATGATAGCTCTAGGACAACCAAATCTAGAAAAGATGTGTTTCTTCACAAACTTCATCACAACCTTGTGATCATTTGTTCTAGTAGCAACAGCTTCAATCCATTTTGAAACATAGTCCACTGCCACCAAAATGTATTCATTGCCAAATGAAGGTGGAAATGGTCCCATAAAGTCTATTCTCCAAACATCAAAAATTTCTACTACCAGAATGGGACTGAGCAACATCATATCTCTTTTTGAATTGTTTCCCACGGCTTGGCACCTTAAACATGTTTTGGAAAATTCATGAGCATCTTTGAATAATGTGGGCCAATAGAATCCGCTCTGCAACACTTTCGCCGATGTTTTCTTTCCTGAAAAATGTCCCCCACAAGCGAGATTATGATAGAAGTTCAAAACAGATTGTTGCTCCTCCTCGGGGACACATCTTATTATTATTTGATCTGGACCCATATGAAATAGCTCCGGGTCGTCCCAAAAATAGTGCCTTACCTTAGAAAAGAATCGATCCTTCTCCTGTCTAGACCACCCTTCAGGAATCTGCCCTACTGCCATGTAGTTGACTATATGAGCGAACCAAGGGGTTGTTGTATGAGAGATGGAAAGAGTTTGTTCATCAGGGAAGGAATCAGACATAGGGGCACTTTCAGGAATTACAATCCTAGACAAGTGATCAGCTAGAACATTTTCCAACTCCTTCTTGTCTCTTATTTCTAAATCAAACTCTTGTAGTAATAAAATCCACCATATGAGACGGGGTTTGGCTTCCTTCTTAGACATCAAAAATTTTAATGCTGAGTGATCGGAATAAACAATGACTTTCACCCCTAACAGATATGATCGAAACTTTTCGAGGGCAAACACAACAGCTAATAATTCCTTTTCCATGGTGGTGTAGTTCACTTGGGCATCAGCGAGGGTGCGGCTTGCGTAGTAGATCACCACGGGTTTCTTTTCAACTCTTTGACCTACGACAGCTCCTACAGCATAGTCTGAGGCATCACACATGATCTCAAAAGGGAGCGACCAATCAGGAGATTGGAGAATGGGAGCTTGTGTGAGAGCCGCTTTCAAAGAATTGAACGCCTCTAGACATGACTCATCAAGATGAAAGGGAGTGTCCTTGGCGAGCAATTGTGTAAGTGGTCGAGCAATGGTGGAGAAGTTTTGAATGAATCTGCGGTAGAATCCTGCATGGCCAAGAAAGGAACGGATCTGTTTGACAGAAGAAGGGGGAGGAAGATTAGAAATCACATCAACCTTGGCCTTGTCAACCTCTATTCCCTTCTCTGAAACTACATGGCCTAAAACGATCCCTTCTCTTACCATGAAATGGCTCTTCTCCTAGCTCAACACTAGATTCGACTCAATGCATCTTTTCAATACCCGAGTCAAATTTCCCAAACAATCATCAAATGAATCACCAAACACTGAAAAGTCATCCATAAAAACTTCCAAGTATTCCCCCACCATTTCAGAGAAAATGGACATCATACATCACTGGAATGTGGCAGGGGCATTGTAGAGCCCAAAAGGCATTCTTCTGAAAGCAAACGTGCCATAGGGGCATGTGAAGGTTGTTTTCTCTTGATCTTCTGGGAAAATTGTAACTTGGTTATACCCAGAATAGTCATCCAGAAAGTAATAATACTTCTGCCCAGCCAGTTTCTCCAAGATCTGATCAATGAATGGGAGTGGGAAATGATCTTTTTTCGTGACTGAATTTAGTTTTCTATAATTAATGCAGATTCTCCATCCAGTTGGTAATCGTGTGGGAACTTCTTCTCCTTTCTCATTTGTTACAACTGTCAGCCCTGACTTTTTGGGAACAACTTGAGTTGGGCTGACCCACTTGCTATCAGAAATGGGATATATGATCCCGGCATCCAACCATTTGACAACTTCTTTCTTCACAACCTCCTTCATACTTGGATTCAGCCGACGCTGCATCTCTCTGCTCGGTTTGGCATTATCCTCCAAGTAAATGTAATGCATACACACATCCGGACTGATACCCTTCAAATCAGCCACTGACCAACCTATCGTCCTCTTGTGCTCCTGAAGGATATCTAGGAGTTGGGATTCCTGAGTAGCATTGAGGTTGGAAGCAATGATTACGGGCAGAGTTTGATTAGGACCTAGATAAGCATACTTCAAAGGATCCGGCAGAGCCTTCAATTCTAGACTGGGCGGCTGATCCAAAGATGGAAGAATATGTTCAACTTGAAGTGGAGGGAGTGGTTCTACTCTAGAGTGGGGTGCACTAGAAAGTGGGAATCCTGGAGCATGCTACCCTCTTCTAGACATTCCTCATTAACTTCCAGACTTTCTTCAATTAGTTCTTCAAAAATATCAATGACATTACATTCCTCCTCATGGTCTGGATATTGAGATGCTTTAAACACGTTCAGAGAAACCTTCTCTCCTCCAAAGGAAATATCCATCATCCCCGTGGCACAATTTATATTGGCCTTGGCCTAGCAAGAAACGGACATTCCAAAATGATAGGTGTGTGCTTTAATTCCTGGGACGAGGCTATATCTAGAATAAGAAAGTCCACTAGGAAATAACATTCATGCATCTTCACAATCACATCTTCCAATAGTCCCCTCGGAGTCTTTACAGATCGATCTGCTAGTTGAAGGATTATAGATGTGGGTTTCAACTCCCCTAGATCAAACTCCTCATATATAAAGGTGGGTAACAAGTTCACACTGGCTCTAAGGTCCAGCAATGCTCTATCAAATGTAATTCCACCTATATCACAAGAAATCAGTGGAGCTCCGGGGTCCTTCAATTTTTTAGGTAAATGATTCATAACAACTGCACTGACATCTTCAGACAAGCGGACCTTTTGTGTTATTGCCTTTAGTTCCCTTTTTGGTGTACATAGCTCTTTTAAAAATTTTGCATATGCCGGTACATGTTTGATCGCATCCAATAGTGGAATATTGATGTTCACCTGTTTAAACAATTCCACTAGTTATTCTTGTTGGACCGGCTTTCTCTTTTGAGCTTTAGGCTTCAATGCATCAGGGAATGGGACCTTAGGAACATACTCTTGGGGTCCTTCATCAACCTTTGCTTTCCCTTTGTCCAGCTTATTTTCTCCCCCCTCTTGCCTCTTGTTTTCTTGTAAAATTGTTGGCTCCTCATCTTCACTATCACTCTCCTCGTGGGCATCTTGGCCCGAACTACTACCCACATCCCTAGCCTGATAAGGGTCATTAAGAATTTTCCCGCTCCTAAGGCTAGAGATGGCTTTGGCATTCTCGAACTGAGGGCCTATAGGAGGGGGCAGCTGAGGTTGGTTTGGCTGATTGGGTTGAGGAAGAATAGGAGCTCTTAGAGGGAAGCCTGGAGGTTGTTGATTGCGGGGGTTGGCCACCGGTTGGCTAGGGAGCTGACCTACCTCTCTTCTCATGTTATTGGCAGCAAGTTGCCCTATCTGGTTCTCCAACTTGGAAATAGATTGTGCTTGGGTAAGGATGAGTTGTTGGAGTTGTTCAAACTTGTCATCAAAAGTGGGCTGAGTAGGAGGTGGTTGATAATGTGGTTGATGTGAACGATGTGTAGGAAATTGCTGAAATTGGCCCTGAGCAAATTGAACTTGAGGATATGGGGCCTGAGCTTGATGGAAAGGTGATTGTTGATGGAAAGGAGGCTGATAAGAGAGATTTTGGTTTAACTGACTTGGCATGGAAAATAATTATTTTAAATTTGGATGGTGTGAGGGATGAGATTGGGTGGATGGGCCTTGGTTAGACTTCCAAGAAAAATTTAGATGATTTCTCCAGCCCGGATTGTAAGTGTTTAAATAAGGATCATATGTGGGCTTGGAGACACCTTGAGCAGCAAAGATTTGTTCTTGGATAAATGGGGGGAGTTGGGCTGCTGTGGGACACCCAATCACGGAATGGCTAGGGCTCGAACACAAAGCACATATTTCTTCTTGACTTGGGGTTGAGAATTGTTGAGGTTGAGGGGCAGAAGGGAAAGAGGGTTCCTGTCTAGACATGGACAACAACTGGTCTAGCTTTTGGGCAACCATATCGACCTTCTCTATCTTTTGTGCTAACAAATCTATTTTATTCAACTTTTGGGTTATGGCATTAATATCCATCTTATTCTCACACTCACCTTGGCTCTTAACTTCATAAAGTCCACCCCTCTTAGAAGGCCCAATCATTCTTTCATATGATGAAAGCGAGGTATGGCTTATGAAATTTTCACTAAGCATTTCGAATAAATCATAAGCCTCATCCTCGCTCTTACTCATGAATGCTCCCCCACATGATGCATCCACCATCTGTCTATAATTCTCCGCCAAACCCTCATAGAATGCCTGTACAATTTGCCATCTTGATAACCCATGGTGGGGGCATTTCCTCAATAAATCTTTTAGTCTATCCCATGCTTCATGGATATGTTCCCCTGGGTTTTGTGTGAATCCAGTAATTGCTCTTCTCATCGTATTGGTTCGCCCTATGGGATAGAACTTCTTCATAAATTCTTTTTGCATTTCTGCCCATGTATCAATGATCCTACCCAAGGCTCCTAACCAATATTTGGCTTTATCTTTTAGAGAGAATGGGAAGAGAGTTAGCCTAAGAGCATCATCAGAGAAATTCTAGATTTTAACAGTTGAGCAGATCTGAAGGAACTCATCAAGATATTTGTAAGGGTCTTCATTGGGATTTCCATAAAAAGATGGCAACATTTGGATGGTACTAGACTTGATTTCATAATGAACTACCTGGTTCTGAGGTGCTTGGACATAGAAAGACGGTTGGTATTGATTGGGCAAGAAATAGTCCTTCATTTGCTTTGGAGGATCGGGATTTTCGGCCATTAGATTTTGGTGGTAAGGTCCTTGATTTTCGGCCATGAGATCTTGTTGGAGATCGTTCCCTGGATACAAGACTCTCTCAATTTCTTGAATAGGTCCTAGTAGGTTTGGATGTTGAGATCGTCTACCTTGCATGAACTAGGACGAACAGAGAGATGATTTTAATTTTTTTTTATTTTAATTTTTTTTCTCTTCTTTTTTTTTGGTTTTGATACAAACTAGGACGAAGAGAGAGAAGATGAGATTTTTTTATTTTTATTTTTATTTTTATGTAAACACAAACAAGTTATCACACAAATTACTTACTGCCCTAGATGTGACCTAGACCTACAAATTGGGTTTCACAAAATGACTAAAGTGAAACTTAAGTTCACCCTCAATATTTCCACCGGCCAGGTAAGGGGTGGGGTAGTGGGAGGTTCCCCCTACTTTCGTAGGGACCTAATTATGCCAAACCACTAGCCCGCTTAAGGCGTTTGCCGTCCGACCATCTTACCTTAGGCATCAGTTTTCATAAGAGGGTAAGCCCAAATAACACAAGAATCACAGTGTGAACCTAGGGCCAATGTCTACTGGATTTTATTTAAGGTCTAGGTGATGCAAAGATGCATGGGAATTGTGGTTTATGGCTAAGGAAGGGTGATGAAATCCCCACCTTATCTTGCTTATGGGTATTGCCCTTAGAATATTTTAGAAATGATATGCAACAAACCAAGTTCAAACAAGGGGTTCTATGCAAGCATGGAAATGTATGAGCATGCTTTTGAAAAAAATAGAGTACTCACCTTGCCTCCCGCAATCTTCAATAATGTAATTAACAATAATTAAACAATAAGGAAAAATAAATTCTATCCTAAATGATGCATGACCTAAAAGATGGAAGTGTGGGTTCTACTCTTACAATGAAGATTTTTATTGAAGTTCAAGTGATGATTTTTTTGTTTTTATTTAGTGAACCTATCTAACCACAAGATATGAAATGTAGAGAAATGAAATTAAAATGAAGGAGGAAAAGTTTGGATACTTACTTGAAAAGCGTTCCCTCGTTCTTTTTTTTTTTAAATGAAATGATAAAAAGACTAAGAAAAGGGAGGAGAGCTTACCTCTTAACTGCTACTTTTTTTTCTTTTATTCTCTTTTTTATATATTTTTTTAGCTTCGATTCTTGAAGTGCGTTCCCTCGTTCTCCTTTTTTTCACCTGTAGAAATAAGAAAAAGAAAGAGATATTAGTACACTTATAAACACAAGGAAAATAAAGATTTTAAACCAAAAATCATCATTCCTCCCTGGCAACGGCGCCAAAAATTGATAACGCGAAAGTTCGTCGTTTAAAACACACGTATAACAATCTTAAAACCGAACTCGCACAAAATGATCAAAAGAGAACGTAGTACTATGGCAAGCACGGGTCGAATCCATAGGGAAGAAGATATTTTTAGAGTTAAAAACCTTAGAGCCCTTTGAAAAACACTTGTGATTTGGATTTGCTTAAAGAAAATAGTGAAATGATGAACAAACCAAACACTTAATTGAAAACACCATGACTATGCGTTTATGCTATAGAAAATAATTACATAAAGTGGAAAGAAGATATAGAAGAAAGAGATAGAGAGGGAAGAAGAGCAAGAACTAGATCAAGAGAACAACTCCTTTCATTAACTTAAAAGAAAGAGTACATGAAATGTGAAACAAGTTTATACTAATGACACAATGAGATTACAATGAAGTGAAATATCACAAAAGTAATAACACAAGAAAAACATGGAGTTTGGAGTTTGGAGATGGTAGCAACAATGGTGATGATAGCGCCGTCCTCTCTTGGCCTTGGATCACGAACAACCTTGTGGAAGATGTCGTCTACGCCGGGAGGAAGTCGCCTTCGTCGTTGAAGCAATCTTTGGAGGGTGAATAACTTTGAAACCAAGATGAATTAGGGGATGCCCAAGAAGAAGTTGAAGAGGAGGGAGAGAGGAAGAACTTTGATGAAGAACTCAGATAGAAAAGAAGAGCAGAAGAGCTTCAAAATAGAGGAATAACAAAAACTAGCACCTCGGATGAACAGTGAAATCACAGGACAGCAAGTTGAAAAATAAGAAATATTTTAAAAACCACAAAGAATTAGAAGATGGTGTAGAAGAAGAAGTTGTAGAATACTTAAAAACAAAGAACTTTCATAAAGACAGTAGGAGCAGAAAATGACTAGAAGGGGGCGAAATAAGGGGAATAACAGAAATAAACACTATTTCACAGATGAACAGGATAGCATAGTGGAAAATATAAAATAGTTTGAAAACCAGAAGAAATTAGAAGATTATCCAGAAGAAGAAATTGTAGAGGACTTAAAAACAAAGGACTTTTATAAAGACCACAAGAGGAGAAGAGGGACGAAAGAGGGCGAACTCGGCGGCCTAAGAAGATGTGAGAGGGAGAGGGAGAGAAAAATTACCAAAAGAAGAACACCCTTCTCCTTCTTGTCATGGGCTATTTATAGGAAAAGTTGGGTAGATGGAGGGTGGAGATTGTATCAAAGGAGATGGATGGATAGGATTTAAGTAGAATATGATGCATGGGGAAGAGAAAAAGTAGGTGAGTACACCCTCCTTGGGCTTTGGACAACCCCCTTCCCAAGACTCATCATTCCTCTCCTTAATTTCAAATTTTGAATGTCCTTTTCCTCCTTTTCAAACTTTGAACTTTGAATTCCTTCTTTTCAAACTTTGAATTCAAAATTTTAAACTTTCTTTTCCCTCCAACCAAAATATGTGCTTTTTGACTTGGTCAAAGTAGTGGTGACAATTTTGCCCCCGGCTTCTCTTGTAATTGCCTTCGGTGTCCTACACACACATAATTACACTTTAGTCCATAAAAATTATCACAATGTGCACATAAATCTCAAATGCTCATGATTATGCAATAGAGAGTTAATGTTCATGGCCCTCAACTTTAATTTATTATTAAATAAGACAATCAAATTAATCAATTTACGTGAAAGCTCCAATTTAAATGCGAAGTTGAGGTTAACTATGAAATATGCATAATTGCCTAATTATATGAACATAAAATGGTGTACATGCAATGAATTGTCATAAGAAATGGACACTTATCAAGTGCGCAGCCCGCTCATTTCTACCCGAGCCCGGTCGACCCAGCAGCAGTCAGCAGATTGATGCTTGAACAAATGATAGACATGAAATTGGCAGAGCGAGGCGACGGGGATCAGACGCCGTTCGACGTCTACCGGGTGCCCTACCCGGCTCATTATGCCGTGAAGAAGCTGTCGGTTGGCGTCACCAAGCCACCGAAGTTCGAAAAGTTCAATGGGCAAGGGTCTCCCAGGAAGCACATTGCTTATTATGTGAACGTCATGGGGGATCTGGCTGCTGATGAGGCCTACCTCCTGAAGTTTTTCGACTCAACACTCACCGGGCTTGCCTTCGAGTGGTACTCCAGCTTGCCACCCGAGTCTGTTGCTGACTGGCCCAACATGCAGAAGAAGTTCAAAGAAAGATTCTATGTTACAGAACGGGAAGTCACTATGGCAGAACTTTACGCCACAAGGCAGAAGAATGACGAGTCGGCCCTCGACTACATCAAAAGATGGAGGAACCTCAGCATGAGGTGCAGGCGTCCCCCGCACCAGGAGGATGCGGTGCAGATCTGCAAGTAGAACCTGAAGAAAGAAATCCTGGAAAGGATGATCGGCACCAAAGTCAAGACATTTGACCGCCTGAATAATGTGGTAGCCGAGATCGAGGCGTTTCTTGCCCGATATTCTTTCACCCCGGCTGCATCAAGCTAGAGAGCTAGACATGCCGAGAAGAAACCAGCTCCCTCTGAGGTGCACACACTAGATTTCCAGGCCTTTGAAAAACAGAAGGAGAAAGCCAAGGGGGCTGCCAGCCTTCCCCCGCCCAGAACCACAGAACGGCGGGGGGGGGGCCCTCACTGAGGGAGAAGATGAGAAACAAGCTGTATTCCTTCTCCCGAGACAAGTCAAAGCTCCTGTTTGAGTGGGCAACCAGTTACAATAAAATCACACTGCCAGAGCCAAAGAGGCCCGGAGACCTGAAGAAGAAAGATGACCCACGCTTCTGCCTGTACCACCGGATGCTCGGGCATACCATTGAGGACTACTATGTCTTCAAGGACGTTATTGAGTCCTTAATCAGGAACGGGGAGCTGGACATGGGAGAGCATAAGGTAGACCCCCCGCAACTGCATGAGTTGCCCAGCATAACCTCCACCGTCAATATGATCTCGTTATACCATGAGCTGCCTGAGGAGTGGGCGGAGGCCTGTGCCCGCGCCACTTATGAGACTTTTATCATGGCCCCGGCTCAAGACCAGCGGGGTTGGCAGACTGCGCCCAGAAAGAATAGAAGAGCGCGTGTGCCTCGGCCCACCCCGGGAGTTCATCTAAGGGATGTGACACCCCTGTCTGCACCACCCCCGGCGAGCCCGGTTTGCCATGACACGGTCCCTCGAATGGTCATGAGGCAGCCCACTCACAACAAAAAGAGTTGCGTCCCGATGCAGATGCATAAGAAGACCAGCCCGGCGGTCGAAAGGCTCCAGGCTATTATTGATGGGCTCGAAGATTATGAACAGCCCGAAATCCAGCCCATGGAGCTGAAAGAATATGTCCCCTGGGAGGAGTTCGAATCACTCGAACTGGCTCTAGGAACAGAAGCTGAAGCAGGGAAAGAGCCTCCCCTATGGGGTGAGCTTCCCCAAGAGCAGCCGCTGGCTGCAGCAGGAAAGAAGAAGAAGAAGAGGAGACCCAGAAGCAATAAGAAAAAGGAGGTCGTCATCGCCTGCAACACCCTCTCGGCGCTATTCGACACTGCCCTCTCCCTGGAAGAAAAAGAAGAAGAGCCACCCCATGAGCCGACGGAGGTGAACCAAGCTGAAGTGTCCACTTCCCAACACGCCACTAGGTCGGGAAGGAAGTGGGGGCGCCCTCCTCAGGATAACCTCAACATCATGCTCAGGGGAGAACAACCATACCAGGTCCCCGACCCTGAGGTCCGAGGCACCGAGATCCCTCCTCCGTCGGGTCTCTATCCCGGAGGGGCCAGGAGCCGAGGCGCCCCTTCATTCGCTGAATTCATGTTAGCCCGAGCAGGGGGCAGGCGCGCTCCCAGGGGTCCCCTTCGATCGGAGAAGCAAACAGTTCCCAAGCTCTACCGGCGGCAACTCCTCCTCAGCCAGAAGAAGAATTCAACGGCATCCCAAATCTCGCCGAATTCATGCAAGAAACGGAGGAGGCCCAGCATGCCCCACGGGGTCAACAGGCTGTAATAGAACCCACAAAGCAGACATCCCCTGATCTGACACCCCAGTCTCAAGGTGGGGGCAGGCGCGGCAAGGTCAAAGAGATGAAATTACTCAAGGTGTGGGCTGCCGACCGAATAGTCAGACACCTCAAGAAGATCCCGACCCGATTTACTATATGGGAGATGTTGTCTTTGGACGAAGAAACACGGCAAGCCATCATTGCCACACTCCAGACGCCAGCACACCTTGAAGCTTGCCTGGCAGAAATCTCACCTGAAGTGGCCGTGGCTTTCACAGAAGATGACATGCTCCTGCCCACCTGCAGTCATAACAGACCCCTCTACATGAAAGGGCAGTTGAACGGCTAGCCTATCAATAGGGTCCTGATCGACCTAGGGGCAGCAGTGAATATACTCCCTTACTGGGTGTACCAAAAGCACTACTTTGACGTACACCTGGTTGAGGTCAAAAATGTCAAGATTGCTGGTTTTAACCAGAAATGTGAGGTCCCCATGGGGGTTGCAGAATTCAACTTGACTTTTGATGATTTCACCACCAAGGTCTAGTTCCACATCATCAACTCCAACACTTCCTACAGGGTGTTGCTGGGACGGCCCTGGTTACACCAGAATAGAGTGGTGCCCTCCACCCTGTACCAATGCATTAAATACCCTTGCGAGGGGAAGAAAGTTAGGATCTTCGCCGACCTCCACCCGTTCGAGGTGTTCGAGTGTCATTTGTCAGATGCCAATCTGTGCTTAGAAAAGGCAAAGCAAACTCCCCAAGCCGCCCAAGACAAGGGAAAGAAGAAAGTGGAGTCGGGCGGTTGGTTTCCTCCGCCGCCCCCAGGTTATGTGGCTCCCCCACATGTACCTTTCATTGCACAAGAAGGGGGGACATTCAAGGCAGCTCCTCTCGCCATCTATTCTACACCGGGGACGCCTTGCCTAGAAGACCTGCTGGAGGATGTCAAAGTCCCGCCAGGGATCGTCAAGCCTATTACAGGAATTGAATGTCAAGCAGCTGAGCAGCTAAGAATTTTTGAAGTGCCTAACCCGGAGGGGCCACCCACTATCTTTTATGTTGCCGAGGAAAAGCCAGTCAGGGAAGACGACGATTGCCGGTTCCCTGACGAGTTGCATGACCCGTACATCCCCATTGTGGGCCTTCTCCACATGACTGACCGGGCAGCCAGAGTGGTCAAAAAGCAAAAGATTCCCCCCTATCAACCCTCCAGCCAGAAGAAAATGTTCGAAAAGATGTGGAACCCACCAAACCTGGATCGACGGCTGCTGCGAATCACCAAGCACCCCGGTCTGGGCTTTTCACTAGAAGATTATTACGAAACTGATGTGATATCGATTTCGGCCTTGTCCGGCGATGACCCCGCGGAAGCTGTAGATTTGCGGGAAGCCCACCAAGATCTGTATTTCAGGCCTCCTACTGAGGAGGCGCAAGATGAAGAAGTGTTCCTTTGGAACCCTCTCCGTCGCCGCTGCATGGGGAAGACCTCCTCTTTCTCCGAGGGACTAACCTCGAAGGGGCACACCACTGAGGCGCCCTCACTCTGGCCTGTTGGCAAAGCAAGGAGCAGTAGCATGGCCCAGGCTCCAGATTCTCCTCGATACAACCCCGTCATGTACGCCTTGTACCATAGGCAGCAACGGGAGATCAGGATGTTAAAAGTACGGTTGGCTGAGTTAACCTCGCTAGTGACCGACCTGATCCAAGGTTCTTTCCGCCCGTGGGGTGGCCATATGTCTCGGCCCCGAGACACCAGCCCTGACGCCTCCGTCCGGTCAAGAAGGGAAACAAGAGATACGGCAAGCCCATTAACCGGGCGGCCAGCCAGGCGAGGCCTGACACTCCAAGAGAAGCTGCAGAAGCCCTACTCCTTCCCAAGAGAGAAGACTCGGGGTATCTTTGATTGGGCCTACCATTACGGCAAGGTCTCCCTCCCAGGGTCCAAGAGGCCGCAGGACACCCGAAGAAGTGGGGACCCACTGTTTTGTCCCTACCACCAGATACTGGGCCACGCCATCGAAGACTGCTATGTCTTCAAAGACATTGCTCAAGACCTCATTGACAGGGACGAGCTCAGAATGGGAGACTATGTGATAGCCCCGCCACGCCCCCACGTGGCGGATAGCCCCAGAAGAGGAGCCTATACAGTGTCCATCCAGTACCAGGTGCCTGAAGATGCGACTGCCCCGGCCCCCGCCGGAGTTGTCTATGATGAGTACACAGAAGACCCCGAGGTGGCCCTGTGCCTTTCTGCACCAGCGGACCCCGCGGACCCGGCGGCTATAGTCCAGGAGGAGTGCGCAATGAATGCATCCTCCACGCCCAGTCACGAGGAACAAGAAGAGGGTGATGGCGTCCTCGAGCCCGAGGGCAATGAAGACCAAGACTTCGTCGATTTGTCACCAGCCCCGCCGGAGATTGAAAATGGCGGCCAGGCCACCGTCGACGAATTGATTGAGATCAACCTCGGCACAGAAGGTGACCCCAGGCCGACCTTTCTGAGTGCTCTTATGCCCCCACAGGAGAGAGAGCAATACACAAAGCAGCTGCAAGAATTCCGGGATTGCTTTGCCTGGAACTACAAAGAAATGCCCGGGCTCAGCCCCGAAGTGACTCAGCACATTTTGGCCATTAATCCCAAGGTGGAACCAGTGAAGCAGTCTCCCCGACGTATGAGGCCAGAATTGATCAGCCAGATCTGCAAGGAGGTCGACAAGCTTATAGACGTCGGCTTCATGGCGGAAAACCAGTACACTACTTGGTTGGCCAACATCGTACTGGTGAAGAAGAAGAATGGACAGATCAGGATTTGCGTGGATTTCCGTGACCTGAACAAAGCCTGCCCAAAAGATGACTTCCCGGTGTCTATCACCGAAGTGATGATTGATGCAACCACTGGCCACAAGGCCCTGTCTTTTATGGACGGATCGTCAGGCTATAACCAAATTTGGATAGCCGACCACGACCGGATTCACACGGCTTTCAGATCGCCCAAGGGGATATTCCACTACAAGAGGATGCCCTTCGGCCTCAAGAATGCCGGTGCTACATATCAGCGGGCGATGACCAAGATCTTCGACGAGCTGTTGTACAGCAAGGTCGAATGTTACATTGATGATCTAGTTGTCAAGATGAAGAGAAGAGATGAGCACCTGAGTGACCTTAGGGCCGTCTTCCAGAGGCTCCGGCAGTACAGGCTAAAAATGAACCCCATGAAGTGCGCCTTCGGCGTGTCTAGCGGGAAGTTCCTCGGCTTTATTTTCTGGCACAGAGGAATCGAGATTGACCCCTTCAAGATAAAAGCCATCCAGGAGTTGCCCCCTCCAAAGAGTCTGGGGGAGCTGAGGTCTCTACAGGGCCGTTTAGCTTACATCCGCAGATTCATTTCCAACCTGTCGGGGCGGTGCCAACCTTTTCACAGACTGATGATGAAGAATGCACCCTTCAGCTGGGGTCACGAATGCCAGCACGCGTTCGACCAGCTAAAGGAGTACCTGAAGACCCCGCCAGCCATGGGGGCACCTGTCAAAGGCAGACTGCTTATTCTCTACATAGCGGCCACCGAATATTCACTGGGGGCAATGCTCGCCCAGAATAATGATGAGGGAAAGGAGCAGGCTCTCTACTACCTCAGCCAGAGATTGGTGGGAGCAGAAGCCAAGTACACCCCGATTGATAAAGTTTGCCTTGCCTTGGTCTTCACAGTCAAGAAGTTGAGGCACTACATGCTGTCCCATGAAGTAAGTTTAATATCCAGAGCTGACCCCATCAAGCACATTCTCTCCCAACCAGTCCCGAAGGGGCGCCTTGGCAAGTGGGCCGTGCTGCTCATGGAGTTTGACATCACCTACGTGCCTCAGAAGGCCATTAAGGGACAAGCCGTCGCGGATTTCTTCGCAGCACACCCTGTGCCCGAAGACTCCCCGTTGGCCATAGAGCTACCCGAGGATGAGACACTGGAGGTGGATCATGTCCAACAAGCTATCTGGCAGCTATACTTTGACGGGGCCTCGAGAACAGAAGCGACCCCGTCCGGACGCGCCAAGGTACGGGCCGGAGCCGGCAACGTCCTCAAATCACCAGACGGAGAAGTGCTGCACACTTCCTGCTGTATTAGCAAGCCCTGCACAAATAATGAAGCAGAGTATGAAGCTCTGATCATCGGCCTCCAGGTGGCCCTCCAAATGGAGATCAAAATGCTCCAAGTATTCGGTGACTCGTTGCTGGTCATCAAGCAGGTCCAAGGGAAGTTCGACGTCCGAAAACCTGAGTTGCTCCCTTATCACACTAAGGCAAAGGGGCTCATGGAGCGGTTCTACCTCCTCGAGATAGGCCATGTCGCCAGAGGGGAGAATGCACAAGCTGACGCCTTGGCAAAATTGGCAAGCTCACTGGCAGTGCCTCCAGATGGGTCTCTCAATATCCAAGTAATAAATCAACGCCAAATGCCCAGTATAATAGAAGAAGAACCAGAAGAAGAAGAGCTAGAAGTCACTACAGCAGAAGCCGTCGGCCTACCTGACTAGAGAGACCCCCTGATGCAGTGGTTCAAATACCAGCGACTGCCCAAACAGAGAGAAGAGAAGATCAAGCTAACCAGAATTAATGACTCTTATGAGCTCCAAAACGGAAAATTATTCCAAATGGTGGCCGACGCCAAGCAGAAATTACTTCTCCGCTGCTTGTCCATTGAAGAAGCCTAGAGGGTCATGAAGGAGGTCCATGCCGAGACAGCTGGCGCACACCAGGCGGGACCGAAAATGAAGATTGAAATAAAGAAGCTCGGCTATTATTGGTCTGCAATGTTCGACGACTGCTGTAAATATGCTAAGTCGTGTCATAAATGTCAGGAGCATGCCACCATACCCAGAAGGCCCCCCGTGCAATTGCACCCAACGGCGCCCAGTTGGCCGTTTGCCCAATGGGGAATAGACGTCGTGGGTCCCTTACCTGCATCTTCCACAGGTTGCAAGTACATTTTGGCAGCAACCGACTACTTCTCCCGTTGGGCGGAGGCTGTCACCTTACGGGCGGTCACTGGAGAGATCGTGGTCAGCTTTGTCCGCCGCAACATTATATGCCGGTTTGGCATGCCCGACCGGATTGTGTCAGACAACGGCAGCCACTTCCGCAACCAGAAGGTCTACCGGCTGGCAGAAAAATATAAAATTGATTGGAGAACATCGACTCCTTACAATCCACAGGCTAATGGGCTGGCCGAAGCTTTTAATAAGACACTCTGCACCCTCCTGGCCAAGATTGTTAGCTCTAACAAAAGGGACTGGGAAGAGAGGATGTACGAGGCGCTATGGGCGTACCGAACCGTATACAAGACCCCAACAGGCTGCTCGCCCTTTTCTCTCGTATACGGCTCGGAGGCAATCGTCCCCGTTGAATTGGAGATACCCTCCCTCAGGGTCGCCATTCAGCATGGGCTTGTCCTTGAAGGGCAGACCAACGTCGAGCGAAGGCTCGAAGGACTTTCCAGTCTGGAAGGGAAACGGCTTCAAGCCCAACAGAACATCCAGGTCTACCACGCCCGAATAGCGCGCGCCTTTGACAGGCTCGTCAAGGGACGTGAATTCAAGAAGGGTGACCTTGTCATGGTCAAGAGAAGAGACGTTATGGCCTCCAACCCCAAAGGCAAACTAAATGAGAACTGGCTCGGACCCCACGTAGTCCAAAAAGTCTACGAAGGCGGAGCCTATGTAGTTGTCAACCACCGCGGGGAAGTTCAATTCCCACCTCTTAATGGAAAGTACTTGAGAATGTACCATGCTCCAGCACCCCCATTCAATCAATAATATTATTCTTCGCCCTATTTTGGGCGGATTTGCGTGATTGATGCCCGAACAACTTGATCCCTATACATGTTTTTAAAAAGAGAAGAAAAAAGGGGAAGAGGAAAGTAAAAAAAAGAGAAAAAACAAAAAAAGAGAAGAAAAAAAGGGGAAATAAAAAAAAGAAAAAAAGAAAAAAAAAGAAAAAAAAGAAGAAAGAAAGAAAAAAAAGGAGAAGAAAAGAGAAGGAGAGGAAAAGAAAAGAAAGAAGAAGAGAAAAGAGCAAGGGAAGAACAAGAGCCAAGAAGAATGGGGAACGCCCCCCATTTCCAGTCATCACCCCGTATCGGCAAAGATGCTAAAAACTAAATAAACTCTTCTCTTAGTCCTCCCCGGGCGATGAGTACCCCTTTGACTTAGACCTCCCGTCCAGGCCATTGACTAAACAAACTCTTCTCTCCGTCCTCCCCGGGCGATGAGTACCCCATTGGCATGGACCTCCCGTCCAGGCCATTGACTAAACAAACTCTTCTCTTCGTCCTCCCCGGGCGATGAGTACCCCTTTGGCTTGGACCTCCCGTCCAGGCCATCGACTAAACAAACTCTTCTCTCCGTCCTCCCCGGGCAGTGAGTACCCCTTTGGCGTGGACCTCCCGTCCATGCCATTGACTAAACAAAATATTCTCTCCGTCCTCCCTGGGCGATGAGTACCCCTTTGGCTTGGACCTCCCGTCCAGGCCATTGACTAAACAAACTCTTCTCTCCGTCCTCCCCGGGCGGTGAGTACCCCTATGGCGTGGACCTCCCGTCCAGGTCATTGACTAAACAAACTCTTCTCTCCGTCCTCCCCGGGCGGTGAGTACCCCTTTGGCTTGGACCTCCCGTACATGTCATTGACTAAACAAACTCTTCTCCCCATCCCCTCTGAGCAACGAGGGACCCGGTCTCTGACCGAGGTTCCCCGCCTGAGGCCAGTGCGCGGTTCCAACACTATGGCGAGACCAGCGACTCGCCCATTCGGTATGGTGGAGTGGTTCCCTCGTCCTCCCCCTGGGAGGGCGAGCACTCTCCCGTGCCCTGACATGGGTTCCTGCCTGGTTCTCCCGGAGCGAATCACCGCGAAGATTTACACCCTGCCAGTGTGTTTTGTCACAGCGAAAAGCAGGAAAGAGGAAGAAGAAGACAGTATACACAAAAGAGAAGGGAGGAGAAAAGAAATTCCCCCTGGGATGAACGCACACTGAAAGGGCATGCGAGGTAGTAAATGCTCTGTTCTATTCAAGAAAGGTTAAACTACATGTGCTTCGGGGCATACCCCTGGATTACATCTCAAAAAGGAAAGAGGAAGAGAAGAGAAAGGAGCAAGGGAGCGACGCTCAGTCAATGCCCCTGAAGATGTCCTCGAGAGGGAGGATTCCGACGCAAGGGAAGTTTGTCATGTCATGCAAGCGGCCCCTCCGTTCTTCGAGTCGAGCGAGCTCCGCCTCCACAGACGCCGTCTCGACCCGGGCAACGGCGAGAGCCTCGCCTTCCGTCTCGACCGCTCTTTCAGCTTCGGCAAGGTCAGACCTAGCCGCAGCAAGGTAGCTCTCCAATTTCGCAATTCGGCTCTTAAGGGAGTGAACATTGCTCTGGCCTTCCCCGAGAGCCTTCCCATGGCGCTCTTCATCATGGCGCCGTGCCTCCAAGGTCTGTAAATACTCGTCTGCCTGGGCATCGAGGGCGGCGCATTCGTCAGGAGCCTAGGTCTCGAGGAACTCGCAACGTTTGACATACTTCAGCAGCAACAAGACCGGCCGCGACCATTCCCCCAGTGGGCAGCCCAATACTCGCAGTGCCCCGGTCAGCTGCGTCACTATACTCTACACCTCCCGGTATGACAAAGAAAGATCGGCGAAGAGCATTGTCCGCAGTGTTACCAACATCTGTCCGACCGGTGCGCCTGACGAGGTGTGATTGACCGAGGGCACAGCCGGAGGGACGAAATCTACAGAGCTGTCCACTTCGGCCCACAGATTAGCGTTCACAGTGACTGAAGAAGATGGAAGAGCAAGGGCCAAGTCCCCGGGCCGGTGTAGCTCGACAGAAGACCCCTGGCGGGTCATCGCCAGGGGAGTGGATAAGGCCATCGCCGAATCGCTTGGCGTCGCCACCGTCTCCCCGGACGGGGATGCAGGTGCCGCTCCTACATGCAAAGGAGGGGCTTCGAGCAAAGCCGGGCCCGAAGCCATCGCTGGTCGACCTCTCTCCTGCGCTTGGGACCCCTCCAGATATGCACGGAGTCCCGTAAATATCCTCTCCAAGAGCGGGTCCTCTACCTGGCCCGGAAGCTTCGGGAGAGGCGGAAGTGGAACCATCAGCCGGGGTATGCCGCCCGCTTGCACAAATGCAGCGAGGCTCTCCACCCCCGGGTCCGAGATCGGAACCATCCCCTCCACCGCTATCGGACCAATACTTGGCCTCCGTTTGGCGACAGCCTTCCGGACACGGCCAGACGTCTCCCCTGGAGTCGGCATTACCTAATCATGGGAAGCAGAGTTAGCCATCTGCTATCTGGAACGATTTAGACAAGATCAAAATGCAGGGAAGAACCATAAGCCCCACGTGTTTACCTCGGCCACCGGGACGATGCTGCCTTCAGGCGTAATCTCCCCCTCCTCCAGAGGCTCGTTCGCCGTTCCGCGAGCACTTGAAATCTCCACAACTGGCTCCTGGTGAAGGGCTTCGAATAAAAGGGCCAGCTTGCACAGGCCCGCATCAGCTCCCGCCGGGCGGTCGACTGGCGCAGCTGGAGCAGCTTCCTCCACAGCCTCCGGCTCAATTGATTCCTAAAAATTCAGGCATAATAAGAACGAAGTCAGTGGGCGACCACAGAAGGAGCCCTGCGCGAATGAGCTTACACTTGCGGCAGCCTTCCCCGTTAAGCTTGAGGAGCCAGCAAGTAAGGGGGCCTCGAAGACCGACTTAGGCGACCCTGATGCTTCAGACACGCCCTCGCCAGAAGCCACTTCATCAGAGGAGTAATTGTAATCTACCTCTTCGGCCGACGAAGACGTCGCGCCATAGGCTCCGCCCTTGCCGACAAAGGGACCTCCGCTTCGAGGTCGATGACTGGCGCATCCTCCCGAGGGTGGGGCGAGGCTGGTACCCCATATTTCAACCTCTTCCTCACATACATGTGCGTCGCCGGGAGATGTAGGCGGTCCAATAGCCCAATGGCTACCGCTTCATCGCCTGTCGCATGAAGGAAAAAGGTGAGTCATATCAAAGCCAATGGGCTCCCAAAGAATGGAAGAAGTCAATTAAATGAACAAAGACAAACACCCCCTTCAGCCTCTACAGCACGGGGTGGCACGCGGGCTTCCTCGACGAGCAATACCCTCCCAGAGGCCACAGCCGTGCCCTTGCCCGGGGTCAGCACAGGTGTCGGATCCTCCGGACCGCCTGAAAGAAAGAAATGCAATTGTCAAAGGCACATACAAGGCCCCCCCCGGGAGGCAAATAAATCCCAAAGGACGGCGGCGGCTGGTGAGCCTCACCAGCATCGTGACTCGGCCCAGTCCGGGTGACTTCAAACCCCTTGAAAGATAAAATGGGAGCCACCGGAGAGACGGCCGCCGAAGCCGAGGAGACCTCTGCCCTCCTTCGCTTTGCCTCCTGCCGCCCAGCCACTTTGGCGACCGCCAACGCCTTCTTAACGGGCGACTTGGCCCGGGACCTCCCCTTGGCTTTGTATGGTTTCACACAGCACCTACGGGCGACGCAGTGGATAACAAAAATTTAATTTGCCCGATTTCGGTGTTATGGAAAGCTTAATCTGTGCTCAAATTGGTGTTTCTAATACCCTAATTACGGGTTGCGTGTTTCACCTTGCGCGGAACGACGCTGTCCGCTAAGCCCGATGCAGAGAAACCGAGCCGCACAGCTGTACGGTCTCTAGAGCAGATCCACACGGACCCTTGCGCAGCGACATTACCTCCCCGGCACAACTTTCCCCAGCTCTAACACCTTCTGGAGAGAGAGAGAGAGCAAGGGGGAGAAAGGGGGGAGGCTTAACCTCTCCCTTAAGCTTAATGCTTGGTTAGCTTAAGGGAAGGAAAGGAAGAAGCTAAGAGTTCGAATGAACTCACGTAGGTGCCATATATATAGAGTTTAGGCTTATTAGAAAAGGGCTCCAAAAGACCGAAACTGTATATATGTCCTATCTCATATTATACATATGTATTAAGCTCCATTTACACTCCTTTCCAAAAGGAATTAAATAGAATTAATACATACAATTGTATAATAATAAACCGTCACCCAAGAATCCAATGTGTGTGATCCTCTAGGCCCATAGTCACTCTAGTTTAAGGCCCATTAACTTCTAATTCCTAATTAGAAGTAAATTAAACGTATTATTCGCTTCTACAAGAGCCGAATAATAGTTTAATTCATTCCGAACCTTCGATCACGTTGGGTCAAGCAAATCCGCATGATCCTAGAGGACGCCGAGTTTAAACCAGCCTGTCTGGTACCTGTAAGTCCACAGTTACCACATCGATATAATCCCTCGCTCCTTCTATGAGTCTGGTACGATCGAGGGTACGGTATCTGTCAAACCCCATGATCATGCCATTTGACTATGACCTCCTTAAAGTGTATGACATCCGTTCTAAACGAAATCACACGACCCTGGCCAAGGATTTAACGGAACGTCAATGTCATGACCCATTAACTGTCTGATATATACCCGACAGTGAGCGATCCCTTTTTGACCATTGATGATCTTCACACGTATCCTGGAGTGGTTAATGACTCGGCAACTCATGACTTATGGTTAAAGTCACTTAGCTAAATAATTAAACAATTCCAATCCTCGTGTAAGATCCGATCAACGTCTCAGGTCAAAGGACCAACGATGCTACTGTGACCGTTGGATCTTCAGTTGACATTAGGTATAATCAACCATCTGAAGATCCAATAGCAGATCAGTTCAGTGCACATCCTCCAAGGACATACACCTACACATATGTGTTGGTGCCCCGCACCAATGACCATGAGACTGGTCACTGACATATCATGTGTACTGGTTTAATAGGTAATCAAAGTCCCCGAGTGATTACCCTCCAACCAGGAACAGTTTAAGGTATGTGTTCATATAAATTAAGTAAGTCTCATGTTCGAGATCTCATCTCGAGCTGACTTTACAACCACATATCCTAGGGACAACGTAAAGTAACACAATCGCATATTTACGCTCAAACACCACTTTATTAATGAACAAGATCGTACAACTATTGGGCCTACCCGACCCGAAATTGGCCTGTAGCACACCAACACTAACAATCTCTCACTTGAACTACAGCCAATTACCCACAACTTTGAGGCCCATCTTATCCCGATGACGCTCAAATACAGTCTGTGTCAAAGGCTTAGTCAGTGGATCTGCTATGTTGTCTTCTGACGGTACACGCTCTACGGTCACATCTCCACAATCAACAATCTCCCGAATAAGGTGAAAGCGCCTGAGAATATGCTGACATTTGGTGAGATCTCGGTTCCTTCGCCTGGGCGATGACCCCATTATTATCACAAAATAATGGGATGGGAGCTGTTATCTTGGGAACTACGCCAAGTTCCAAGATGAATTTCTTCATCCAGACGGCTTCTCCAACTGACTGCCCCTCCATTCAACATGAATACAAATTCAGACATGGATTTACAGTTATCTGTATCTGACTGGAAACTGGAATCTGTGTAAGCTCTAAGCTGTAGGTCATCTCCTCCATAAAGCAGAAAAAGATCCTTAGCCCTTCGCAGGTACGTAAGGATACCCTTTACTACCTTCCAGTGCTCTTCGCCTGGATTTACCTGATATCTTCTAACAATGCTTAAAGCATTGGCAACATCAGGCCGTGTACATAGCATGGCATACATGATTGACCCTATCGCCGAAGCATAGGGTACCTTATTCATGTGTGCCACCTCCTCAGAAGTTTTAGGACTCATCCCCTTGGATAGATAAATTCCATGTCTCATGGGAATGAGACCTCTCTTGGAATTTTCCATCCTAAACCTTTTGAGGATAGTGTCTATGTACATGGATTGAGATAATCCTAGCATCCTTTTAGATCTATCTCGATAGATCCTTATGCCCAGCACATAGGATGCTTCTCCCAAATCCTTCATGGAGAAGGTCTTGGACAACCAAGACTTAGTTGATGTCAACATCCCTACATCATTCCCAATGAGTAAGATGTCATTAACATAAAGGACCAAGAAGGTCACTGAGCTCCCACTGACCTTCTTGTAAACACAGGGTTCATCCTCATTCCGAATGAAGTTGAAAGATTTGACAGCCTCGTCAAATCTTAAGTTCCAGCTTCTAGATGCTTGCTTTAATCCATAAATGGACCTTTGAAGTTTGCATACCTTATTAGGATATGGCTTGGAGGTGAATCCCTCAGGCTGTACCATGTACACCTCTTCTGACAGGTTTCCATTAAGAAAAGTTGTCTTCACATCCATTTGCCAGATCTCATAATCTAGGTATGCAGCAATGGCAAGGAGGATTCTGATTGACTTAACCATGGCTACCGGCGAAAACGTCTCGTCATAGTCAATGCCTTACCTTTGACGATATCCTTTCGCCACTAGTCTAGCCTTGTATGTGTCAACCTATCCATCTGCACCGATTTTCCTTTTGAAAATCTATTTGCAGCCGATAGGGACCTTCCCTTCGGGTACATCAACTAAGTTCCAAACTTTATTGGTGTACATGGACTGGATTTCTGAATCCATTGTCTCTTGCCATTTCTCGGAGTCTACACTACGGATCGCCTCCTGGTACGACTGAGGATCATCATCCTCATCGATACATACCTTAGAGGACCCCTCTGAGACATGTCCAACATATCTCTCAGATTCTCTCGGTAGTCTACCAGATCTCCGTAGTGTCAGTGTTTCACCTTGAATAGGATCAACCGATACCGTCTCATCTAATGAGTTTGTGTCTATGGGTTGTGGTTCTTGGACCTCGTCCAATTCTATCTAACTCCCACTATTTTTCTGGAGTAGATATTCTCTTTCCAGAAATACAGCTCTCTTGGCCACTAAGACCCTTTGCTCAGAAGGGTGATAGAAATAATATCCAAACGTCTCCTTTGGATATCCCACAAACCTACACTTATCGGTTCTCGACTCAAGCTTATCACTCTCGTTCTTCTTTACATGAGCAGGATACCCCCAAATTTTAATGTGATTAAAATTTGATTTCCTGCCCTTCCATATCTCATATGGTATAGAAGGAACTGATTTACTTGAGATCCTATTCAATAAATAAGCCGCAGTCTCTAACGCATAGCCCCAGAGAGACAAGGGTAGTCCTGACATAGACATCATGGATCGGACCATGTCTAACAAGGTCCTGTTTCTCCTCTCGGATACACCATTATGTGTGGTGTATACGGTGGAGTCTACTGAGAAACTATTCCATGGTCTTTAAGATAAGAAGTGAATTCATGGCTTAAGTATTCACCTCCTCGATCCGATCGAAGAGCCTTAATACTTTTGCCAGTCTGTTTCTCTACTTCATTCTTATATTCCTTAAACTTCTCAAAAGCTTGTGACTTATGTCTCATTAAATACACATAGCCATATCTAGAGAAGTCATCAATAAAAGAAATGAAATAGAGGTAACCCCCTTTTGCTTCTATGGACATGAGTCCACACACATCCGAGTGTATGAGCTCGAGAAGGTCAACAGCCCTCTCACCATGTCCACCAAAGGGAGCCTTGGCCATTTTTCCCATGAGACACGACTCACAGGTATCAAATGGCTTATATTCGAACGAATTCAAATATCCATTTGAGTGTAAGTGAGAGACTCTTTTCTCACCTACATGACCAAGTCTGCAATGCCATAGATATGCAGAATTCACTTCATCAGCATTGGAAATTTACATAATATTAGACCGTGTATCTAATACATAAAGACCATTGACTAATGAACCATTGGCTATAATCAAACCATTATTCATTATAGAGCACCCAGTGTTATTAAAAGCCAATGTGTATCCAATGTTATATAAGCTAGAGATTGAAATAATGTTCTTAATAATATTAGAAACATAATAACAGTCATTCAGCTCCAGAATGACTCCTGAAGGTAAACTGAGGCGTGCAGTCCCGACAGCTTTGGCAGAAACTAAAGCTCCATTGCCCATCCTCAGTTCAATCTCCTTTTTGCGTAGTCGCCTTCTATTTGCCAGCACCTACACAGAATTGCAGATATGAGATGCACATCCAGTATCTAATGCCCATGATGTGGATTCCATATATGACAAATTAAGATCTATGACAAAAATACCTTCATTTAGAATTGCCTTGCAATTCCTTTTCCAATGCCCAGTTTCCCCGCATCGAAAATATTTGTCTTCCTTTTCATTCTTCTTGCCCTTCCCTTTGTCAACCTTGGCGAGCTGCTTACCCGTGGCCTTTTTCTTTCCCTTCCCTTTGTTACTCGTGGTGGATATTTGAGAGGCCTTCCTTTTCTTGTTGGCCCGGCCAATAACCATTACAGACGAAGATGGTTTATCTTTCTGCATGGTTCCTTCAACACTCTTTAACATATTGAGCAGCTCTAGGAGAGTTGCTTCAATCCTGTTCATGTTAAAGTTCATGATGAATGAAGAAAAGGAATCGGGTAATAACTGGAGTATAAGATCAATGCATAGTTCAAGATCTAATTTGAACCCCAATGCATTGAGTCTTTCAATCAACTCCATCATTTTCAGTACATGGGCCTGTACTGATGAACCCTCAGACATCCGTGTCCTGAAAAGCCTTTTTGAGATGTCATACCTCTCAATCCTACCCTGCTCCCCGAAGAGCTGGCGTAGATTGAGAAGTATACTTCTACAATCAGTCTTTTCAAATTGCTTCTGTAGCTCGGGAGCCATAGAGGCCAACATGTAACATTGGGCAAAGGAGGAGTCCTCAGACCACTTGGCATAAGCCAGTAACTCGCCCTCGTCGGCATCAGGAGCTGGCTCAGAATGAACCGTGTCCAACACGTACGCAATCTTTTCGGCTGTAAGGACTATGCGTAGATTACGCAGCCAATCCGAGTAGTTCGGTCCAGTTAAGCGGTTTGCATCCAAGATGCCGCGGAGGGGGTTGGACGACGACATTGTAATCTGGATAAGAAATAAAAGATAACTTAGCATGTGTTCAAATTCTAACTTAGATGTGGTTTTCTATCTTAGTTAGTCCCACTATTTTTCGATCGGACTATATAACCCTCAGTATATAGAACGGGAGATCAGCGAGATCTACCTAGTGGGTCGGAATCCCAACGAGACTGATGTACGACCTTGTGGAAAGCACAACAAGCCATACACCATCTCAAGGGCAATCAACAGGCACTTGCATCCAATGCAATATCCGATATTCGGCCCCCGAGAAATCATCCCCTTGTGGAAAGCACAACAAATGATATTCTCAGTTAGATCTAACCATCATTACTTCATAGCAATGAGTTCATGACCCGACCCTTGTGGAAAGCACAACAAAGCCAAGTTCAATTCCTCACCCCATTGAGGCCGAGCCTTGGAGTTTAATCCCGCCCTCAAACTCATGGACCTTGTGGAAAGCACAACAAATCCATGAAATGAAGACGTTTATTCACTCCATAATGATGGGGGCCACGACGACTCCTAAAGCCACGCTTACCAGATCTAAAATTTAAGCGCGAGGGAATTTAATTTTATCTTGATCTCACCCTAGGTGGTAATATAAATATATCCAATATAATTACCGTACCTAGTAGTTTGCACAAAATAAATGTATCCAATGCAAAATTAAACGCAAGTGATCATGGACTTTAACCCTAATGTAACTAAGACATCCGGCCCGCTTCCGAAGCAGCTGGATCGTCCTCGTCGGGTGTGCTCCGCGCTTTCAATATCTGACGCCGCATTAATTACAACTTTTACACGGCACGCAGGCTGAAAAAATTAAATTACATGTGACTCAAATTCCAGCAGCCCCTAGGGCGAGTACAACAATGGAGGAAGATAGAAGTACATTAGAATTTCAACAGAGAGAGAAAGGAGGTTCGCAGACCCCAATTAATTACATTAATCCAAATCCATGATCACTTGCCAACCCATTCAAATAAAATCAATCAAGGGTTATTTTCTGAAAATAATCCTTACTTTTGAATTTAAAAATGGGATGTGCAAACAAAAACAGGCGAGCTTTGTTTAATTTTAAAAATCAAAGCATGATTAACTAAAATTAAACACACAAGCAGGCCAATACAAGGTAAATAAAGTAGAGCACGTAAAGAATCATCATTTTCTATAGGGGCATGTAATTGAGATAATTAATTAAATTTAAATTTAAATTTAATTATCCAATAATCAAATTTAAATTCAAATTTTAAACATGCCAATAATTTAAATTTAAATTCAAACTAATTATCTAATAATTTTATTTGAAAATAAATTTAAAATAATGCAATTATCCTCAATTAGTGATTTTCTAAAATTCAAAATTTGAATTTAACAATTATCTAATAATTAAAATTCAAATAATTGAATTTTCTACATTTAACTTCAATAAAATTTAAAATTTGAATTTTTCTAATTATCTAATAATTAAAAATTCAAAAACTTAAATTTTACTGAAGTAACTTCAATTATTACCATTTTATCTCAAGGTAAATAGTAATTATCTCACCTCTGTAAATTCAAATCGGTTAAATAAAATTTACCATTCGACATTTACTTTTGAGGTAACACTATTTAACTTAATAGATAAAATTCTAATTAATTCACTGAGCATTTTAATATATATATCTAATATATATATTAATATATGCACCAATAAATTAAAAATAAGCAAATTTTTTTTAAAAAAAAATAATAAAAAAAACCCCCGCAAGGGGGGGTGGCGCGGCCGCCCACGTGGATGGCATGGGCGGGCCCGCCCGCGTCCGCACGCGGGCGCCCGCGTGGCGGGCGCTTGCGTTGCGGGCGCCGCCCCGCCCGCCCCCGCGCTCTGATACCACTGTAAGGTTTCACACAGCACCTATGGGCGACGCAGCGGATAACAAAATTTTAATTTACCCGATTCCGGTGTTATGGAAAGCTTAATCTGTGCTCTAATCGGTGTTTCTAATACCCTAATTACGGGTTGCGTGTTTCACCTTGCGCGGAACGACGCTGTCCGCTAAGTCCGATGCAGAGAAACCGAGCCGCACAGCTGTACGGCCTCTAGAACAGATCCACACGGACCCTTGCGCAGCGACGGTACCTTCCCGGCACAACTTTTCCCGGCTCTAACACCTTCTGGAGAGAGAGAGAGAGCAAGGGGGAGAAAGGGGGGAGGCTTAACCTCTCCCTTAAGCTTAATGCTTGGTTAGCTTAAGGGAAGGAAAGGAAGAAGCTAAGAGTTCAAATGAACTCACGTAGGTGCCATATATATAGAGTTTAGGCTTATTAGAAAAGGGCTCCAAAAGACCGAAACTGTATATATGTCCTATCTCATATTATACATATGTATTAAGCTCCATTTACACTCCTTTCCAAAAAGAATTAAATAGAATTAATACATACAATTGTATAATAATAAATCGTCACCCAAGAATCCAATGTGTGTGATCCTCTAGGCCCATAGTCACTCTAGTTTAAGGCACATTAACTTCTAATTCCTAATTAGAAGTAAATTAAACGTATTATTCGCTTCTACAAGAGCCGAATAATAGTTTAATTCATTCCGAACCTTCGATCACGTTGGGTCAAGCAAATCCGCGTGATCCTAGAGGACGCCGGGTTTAAACCAGCATGTCTGGTACCTATAAGTCCACAGTTACCACATCGATATAATCCCTCGCTCCTTCTATGAGTCTAGTACGATCGAGGGTACGGTATCTGTCAAACCCCATGATCGTGCCATTTGACTATGACCTCCTTAAAGTGTATGACGTCCGTTCTAAACGAACTCACACGACCCTTGCCAGGGATTTAACGGAGCGTCAATGTCATGACCCATTAACTGTCTGATATATACCCGACAGTGAGCCATCCCTTCTTGACCATTGATGATCTTCACACGTATCCTGGAGTGGTTAATGACTCGGCAACTCATGACTTATGGTTAAAGTCACTTAGCTAAATAATTAAACCATTCCAATCCTCGTGTAAGATCCGATCAATGTCTCAGGTCAAAGGACCAACGATGCTACTGTGACCGTTGGATCTTCAGTTGACATTAGGTATAATCAACCATCTGAAGATCCAATAGCGGATCAGTTCAGTGCACATCCTCCAAGGACATACACCTACACATATGTGTTGGTGCCCCGCACCAATGACCATGAGACTGGTCACTGACACATCATGTGTACTGGTTTAATAGGTAATCAAAGTCCCCGAGTGATTACTCTCCAACCAGAAACAGTTTAAGGTATGTGTTCATGTAAAGCAAGTCTCATGTTCGAGATCACATCTCGAGCTGACTTTACAACCACATATCCTAGGGACAACGTAAAGTAACACAATCGCATATTTACGCTCAAACACCACTTTATTAATGAATAAGACCGTACAACTATTGGGCCTATCCGACCCGAAATTGGCCTGTAGCACACCAACACTAACAGGCTTGTGGTGGGGGAGTCAGAGTTGGCACCGAGGTCGCCCCTGCCACGGCCGCAGCTTCACCCATATCGGGGACGGGCGCAGGAACCGGCTCCTCCACGTCAGGAATGGGCATGTGCGCGGGCTCTTCCACAGAGACTGAGACAAAAAGAGACATTCAGGTGTCAAAACCTTGCCTCAAAATGAAAGTAAAACCTTAAGGTACACTAATGGTTGGAGAGGCTAACCGGCAGGTTGGCTCGGCTCGGTCCGGGTGACCTCAAACTCCTCAAAAGACTGAACTCGTGACGCCGGAGGAGCAGTCGTCGAAGCCTTAGTCGCCTCAATTTTTCGCCGCTTCGCGTCCCGCTGCTTGGCCGCTTTAGCAGCATCTACCTCCTTCTTCACAGGCGATTTGGCCCGGGACCTCTTCGCAGCCTTGGGCAGGGGAGCCGTAGTCGGAGCTAGCAGTGCCGCCTCAAAATAGGCGGGCTTCTGGACGAGCCGAAGGAAGTTCCGGTACGTAACCATTTGCACGCTGTCGGGATGGTCTGTCAAAATAGACACACGCATATGATTAGCATCCGATAACCTGCTAAGGTCGCAGCAATGAGAATAAAGGAGGTGGAAAGGTTAAATACCGTGAGGACCGGTGTACAACCGATGTGTTATTGGCCAGTAGCTCAGGGACGGCTCCTTGTCCCGACGTGCCGCCTCTCGGACCAGCCAGCATACATCCTCGACCTTCTGGCACCGGTCTGTAAGGGCAGCCAGATCTGCATGCTTCTTCGAGGAGAGGTGGCAGAAAAGATTGAAGTGGTCCATGCCCCACCCGTCGGCATAATAGTATGGGACGTGCAGGCGCTTGCTCAGGATGGCAGCCGTCTGATCCTCAATCCTCAGCCCATTCACCCGCAGCAGGAGATACAGCCATGTGGTGTCCTTATAATTCTCGGGCTTCCTCTCTTCCCGCTTCATAAACATGCGGTATGGGCAGATCGGGTCCCTCTCTAGACGCCAGCTCTTTGCGGGGGTGCCCTCCTCCTCCATGGGGAGCGGATAATTAATGAGCTCCAGGCGGTCACTCCCTATCCGGCAAAGGTCCCTCAATGTTTTCTTATAGTTATCCTTCGCCACCGGGGGTAACTCCACTTTCGACGTCGGCCTCGCTTCCCGAGCTTCGCGGCGGGCGGCCAGATATGCCACTACCTCCTTCTCCTGCACGTTCTTGAGACGGAGTAGATGCTCCGGCTCAATATCCAATACCGGTACCGGCTACCTGCTCAGGAATTTCCTCTCGGCCCCGTCCCAGCAATCGGTCTTGTGTAGCCGATAGAAGGCCATCCGGGCGTTCCACCACTTTATATACTCTGGAGTCACTCGGGGGATGCGACCGGGGGCTGGCACTCTAAAGGTGGCAGAGTCCGCCCGGTGGAAGAAATCCCACCAACTTCTGGCATGCTCGGCGACTGAACTTCCCCGGAGATTTCGGGAAGGCAAGCCGAACTGTGCATGATAGACAGGGATATGCTGATCATATCCGAAGTTTCGGCCAAACCGGAAGGGGTAATATGGCTCCAGCAGCACATTGTCCCCCTTCCTAAATGCCAGCACACTTGGGCGAATAGACAGCGCCCAGTCTCTCAGCTCAGGCTCAAGCAATGGGCGAACCACGTTCTCCTGGCTGATGGGGTGGACGTACTTCTCCACCTGATCGTCTTTGCATTCCCTCTTATTATTCACCAGAGGGCTTGAGTGCGCGGCCAGCGTCCAGAAGTGAATGGTGCCGGCCGCATCCCGGGGAACCATTGTCAACCGGCCCCGAATGTCATACATCCGCATGGAAGTAGAGCCTGGCTCTGTGTGACGACCCAGAGCTCAGGATACCGATATACCGATAACATCGATACACCGATACCAAGAACTGGGGAAGCCACCCAAGAGGCTAATGAGACCCCTAAAGGGTTAGTGAAGTGTTGTCGAGGAAGTGCATAACGAATTACAATTTGGAACGCACATATTACAATTAAGTAATAAAATGAACACGAGTGCGGAAGCAATTCAAAATAACCAGAGTGATATATATACTAGTCCAGATAAACAAGAGTACTAGTCCACAAAGGTACAACTACACGGGGCATACCCCGGCAAAAGTACAACGAAGCCTCAAAAGGCGACCCATCTATAGCTGGCTACTATGCACGGTCCCCAAAACAGCTCACGAAGCACCGGGAGACGATGGGCGCGGCTCACCTGAAAAGAGAAGGGTGAGTCACAGCCAGACTCAGTAGGGGTCACGCGGATCCCTACCTCGCACTAAACATGCATTCATGCAAAAATAAAGGCAATTAGAGCATGCATTTAAATAAAATAACAGGCATTGGCATGATTAACTAATCATAAGAAAGCTGTAAACTCTAACTAAGCATGTATAACAGCTAACGCATGCCAATAATCAGTAAATGCAAGCGCTAAAACTAAATCTACCAAATAGAATGAGCCTCAGCTAATCCAAGCAGTAGGGAGTAGGATAACCACTGGAGCAGAAACTAGATGCGTCCACCGACGACTTACACTGCGTCTCAAGCACTCGCAGTCGGTAAACGACAAGCTGAGCACGAAAACAGTACCAAACCAAGTGACCAGTCGGAGTGGCACCCGTCGGTGTCAGTCCACAGTCTCCGACCACGTGTGCACACACTGACTCTAGCCTGAGCCAGGCCCTCTAGCTAGTTTTCTTCCTTGGTAGGATGCTACCATTGGCTGGGAGCCCACGGAACTAGCTTACAAACCGTGTACGGGAAACACCCCTCCGCTATCCCCAAGCGGGTCGGCACTCAACAGACCTTAGGGCAACAACAGTGGCTCTATTGCAAGGAAAGAAAAGCTACTCTATTGGGACTAGAAACATGCCATTATAAAATAGAACAACGTAAACATGGCATATAAACGTAATGGAACGCATAACGAAAAGGCCGGCACCGAATTCCAACCAACAGGCATGTGGCGGTCTGCTGCCCATGCGCTACTTGCATGTAACGGTCGGGGACTGGCGCGTCACATCAAAAATAACGCGTCTGCCTCCATCCGTTACATCCACCGGAGTTCTAGCTCAAGAAGCCCCAAAAGAGAATGTAACGGTAGGGGCTCAGCGCGTTACATCCATATAACGCGTTAGAGTCCCGCTGTTACATCCACCCGAGGCCAAAAACCAACGTGCCGCGGTCAAAAACCCACAACAGGCGAAGTAACGCGCCTGCCTAGGCGCGTCGGGTTGACCTGACGGCCGGCCGACTGGCCGTCGGGTTAACCGCCTGACCGGGTCAACGCAAACCAACGAGAGAGTGACGGATGGGAGCCCCACCATTACTCTCGAAATAACGCCCCCTCAACGGGCCGTTATAATGAAGCAACGCGTCCTTTAAGGACCACCAGGCGTGTGACGGTTCCTGGAAGGACCGTCACACCACCTGGGACACGGGCGGGTTCGGTTTGAAAACCGGAGCCCTCCCGGACGATGGAAATCGTCTGGTAACGTCGAAAAACCTGCTTTCCTGTCAATCCATACAACTCAAACAACAATATAACACCTAAAAACATCACATGCAATGCCTATTAAGCATTAAACTCAAGAAATCAAGCATGAACACCATAAATGGAAAACTACCATTTAGCATGCTATAGGTGCCTAAACAAGGAAATGAGCTACAGGAAATGATCCTAGCAAGCTCAGGATTCCATCCCCCTACCTCTTGCAAGCCGAAATGGTCGAAAAGGCCGCATGCAAGGAGGAAGGGTCACGGGGCCTTCACGCTCCACCTCGCTCCCACAATCACCGAACCACGCCGAAATGGGTACCCACGCGTTCCTCTCGACGCGAGGAATCCAACGGCGCCAACCACGCCTCAATCCGACCTCGTTCCGCCCGAAATCCCTAGGAGGGGGAAACGGCGATCGCACGAAGGAGAGAGAGAGGGGGGTGAGAAATGAGATCGACGGGGGAGAGAGAGAGAGGGTGAGAGTTATAAAAAAAATAAAATTAATATATATATAATATACTCATTATATATATAAACATCTTTTTAATATTAATAACCCTCAATAACTCCAAATAAATCCGAAAAAATACCATAAAAATTCTTAAAAATCTAGAAAAATAGCCAGAAATTCCAGAACAAATACTAGACCAAAACCACTAAGGATCCATTAAGGCACGGGCCTTACAGTCTCTCCCTCCTAATAAAAATTTCGCCCTCGAAATTTACAACAATAAGGATAAGGAGGAAACTGAGAAAGGGCATATACCTCACTGGAATAAGAAAGGAAAAAGCTGACGCATCTCATCTTCGCGTTCCCTAGTAGACTCATTACTAGAGTGACACTACCAAGCAACTCTTACCAGAGGAATAACCTTGTTTCTCAACTGCTACTCACGACGGTCTTCAATTCTGAGAGGAAACTCTGGCGTAGACAAATCAGCAGTCACCTCAGGCCACACTGAATCATCGAGAACATGAGAAGCATCCGACACATATTTCCTCAACTGAGACACGTGGAATACATCATGAATAGCTTGCATAGCCGCTGGTAGTTGCAGACGATAAGCCACCTGACCAATAGCTTCAACAATCGGAAAAGGGCCAACATACCGCGGACTAAGCTTTCCACGTTTCCCAAACCTGGAAACACCTTTCATCTGAGATATTTTAACAAACACCATATCTCCTGGCTCAAATTGTAGTGGACGTCTGCGCTGATCTGCATAGCTTTTATGTCGACTCTGGGCTGTCAACAATCTCTGCCTAATCAGACGAACCACATCAGAACACTGCTGTACCATGTCAGGTCCTGTCAACAATCTGTCCCCAACATCAAACCAGTTCAAGGGAGTACGACAAGGATGACCATACAGTGCTTCATAAGGAGCCATACCAATACTGGAGTGAAAACTGTTATTATAAGTAAATTCAACAAGTGGCAAATGCTGACTCCACGAACCCTGCCAGTCAAGGCAACACAATCTCAGCATGTCCTTCAGAGTCTGAATAGTCCTCTCTGACTGTCCATCTGACTGTGGGTGATATGCTGAACTGAACGCTAACTCAGTGTCCAAAGCTTTCTGGTAACTACGCCAGAAGCCGGAGGTAAAATGTGGATCACGATCTGACACAAGTGAAATAGGAATTCCATGCAGTGGCACGATCTTCTGCACATATAGCTCGGCCAATCTCTGCACACTCCAAGCAACCTTAATTGGCAACAATATGGCAGTTTTAGTCAATCGATCGACAAGCAACCAGATACCATCAAAACTCTGAGAAGTTCGAGGTAAACCCATCACAAAATCTGTAGTAACATGATCCCATTTCCACATTGGAATCTCTAGTGGCTGATGCAATCCACCTGCTTTTGATGTTCAGCTTTAACCTACTGACAAGTCAAGCACTTAGAAACAAATACAGCCACGTCTGACTTCATACCTGGCCACCAGAACTACTTTTTCAAATTCTGATACATCTTAGTGACACCTGGGTGAATAGCAAAACGGGAACCATGGGCTTCACTCAGAATCTCATGCCTCAAATCATCATCAGCGGGAACATACCATCTGCCCTGAAAACTAACAACCAGCTCGTCATCAAATTCCACATCATACCTTGATATAACACGGGCCAAATCAGAATCCGCTTGCTGAGCTTCTTTAATCTGCTGATACAAAGCTGAACCCAAAACCAAGCTAGCACAAACTGCCATCCTCGGATCGGCAGGAATCTCCACGCTGAATGCCTCACTCGGAAGTCATTCCCACAATTTCCATTCATGAAGCAACAAATGATTGACTTGTACTTTCCTGCTCAGAGCATCAGCCACAACATTCATTTTACCCGGCTGATAGGAGAGTGTAAAGTCATAATCTTTCATGAATTCCATCCATCGCCTCTGCCTGAGATTCAGATCTTTCTGGGAGAATATATACTGTAAACTCTGATGATCAGTAAGAATCTGAAATTTCTCACCATACAGATAATGTCTCCATATCTTTAAGACAAAAATAACTGCAGCCAGCTCCAGATCATTAGTGGGATAATTCTCTTCATGTTGTTTCAATTACCGAGATGGATATGCGATAACTTTACCATGTTGCATCAGCACTGCACCCAAACCTACTCGAGAAGCATCTGTACAAACAAGAAAATCACCCGAGTCGGAAGGCAAAGTCAACACTGGAGAAGAAGTCAATAGCCTTTTCAATTCAACAAAGCTAGCCTCACACTGATCCGACCAGACAAAAGGTACATCTTTACGAGTCAGTCTAGTCATAGGTGCTGCAATCTTCGCAAAATCCTGGATGAATCTGCGATAATACCCAGCCAAACCTAGGAAGCTTCTTATCTCTGTTACAGTTCTCGGTCTCTGCCAACTCAAAACAGCATCAATCTTTGCAGGGTCTACTGCCACTCCGTCACCAGAAATCACGTGGCCAAGAAAATGAATTTCCCGAAGCCAGAATTCACATTTACTGAACTTCGAATAGAGCTCGTGATCTCTTAGAGTCTGCAGAACGATTCTCAAATGCTGCACATGATCTTCATCAGAGGCAGAATAGATCAAAATATCATCAACAAAGATCACCACGAACTGATCAAGAAATGAATGAAAGATACGCTGCATTAGGTCCATGAAAGCTGCTGGGGCATTAGTCAAACCAAACGGCATTACCAGAAATTCAAAGTGACCATATCGAGTGTTGAAAGCTGTCTTCTCCACATCAGATTCTCGGATCCGCAATTGAAAGTAGCCAGACCGGAGATCAATCCGCGAAAAGATAGTAGCAGACTGTAACTGGTCAAACAAATCATCAATTCTGGGAAGCGGGTATTTATTCTTAATAGTCACCTGATTTAGCTGTCTGTAATCAATACAAAGCCTCAGGCTTCCATCTTTCTTCTTCACAAACAACACTGGGGCACTCCACGGAGAAAAACTGGGGTGAATATAGCCTTTTTTCAGTAATTCAAGTAGTTGTGCTCGCAGTACTTTAAGTTCAGCTGGAGCCATACGGTACGGCGCCTTTGCTAATGGGCCGATACCTGGAATCAGTTCAATCACCATCTCTATCTCTCGCTCTGGGGGTAAGCCTGGCAACTCGTCAGGAAACACATCAGGGAACTCACAAACAACAGGAATATCACTGACATCCCGTCGTGGTTTCTCAACAGCAACCACAGAAGCTAAGAATCCCTAGCAACCTGCACTAAGCAACCTAAAGGCTCGAATAGCAGAAATAATCATACGAGAAGATCGGGATCGAATACCTTGGAAATAGAAAGCTGACTTTCCCTGTGGCTGAAAATAGACTTTCTTCGATCTGCAGTCAACCACAGCTCCATAACGCTCCAACCAATCCATTCCCAGAATAACATCATAATCTGTCAGCTGTAACGCATACAATCTCGCCGGCAACTGGTGATTATCAATCATAATAGGAGACTCTTCCAAACACAGAGGTGTAATCATGAAATCTCCCGAAGGCATCTCAACATACATCTCACAAGTTATCTCTGAAGTTGGTTCCTCAATACATGCCATGAAATTCTCAGAAATAAAAGAGTGAGAAGCACCAGAATCAAATAAGACACGAGCTGAATGACCATAAAGCATAATCATACCTTCCACAAGATGGGACGCAACAGCATCAGCTCTAGTCATATGAGTAACCTTGCCTTTCTGCTTCTTTGATCCGGCTGAGGATTGCTGAGAAGACGCCGACGCTTGAGAAAAGAACTGTTGTTGAGCCTGCGGTACAGGAGGAGGTCTGAATTGCGACTGTTGAGGTTAAGAAAATTGAGGAGCTTGCAACTGCTTTGGCCTCAGCGGGCAATCCCGAACCACATGACCAGGCTGGTCACATCGAAATCAAACAACAGGCAAAGAACACGGTTGGCCCTTGTGATGACCACCGCATCTCCGACACGTCCACGGCTGACTGACAGCTGAGCTCTGGCGAATCTGAGTAGAAGGTGCTATCGGCTGCTGAACAGGATCTGTACCGGACGGCTGCTGAAAAAACTTCTTCTTCTTCTTGAACTTCTTAAACTTAGTCTTGGAAGGAGAAGAAGCACTGCTAACCTCTGACTGGACTGGGGGAACACCTGGCACTGGCGATCGGTAAGCCTACTGAGACTGCACCACCGGCTGAACTGACCCTGCCTGAGGATATCCACCCGGTCTCGTCATCTCCTGATCAAGTGCCACAGCTATCTGGCATGCACTATCAATATCCGCAACGCGACTTGCAATCAGGGGCATCTTCAACTCTGGCCGCAAACCTCGCAAGAATTACTGAGTTTTCAACGCTTCATTTGCCAGCACATGGGGCGCATATTGACCCAATTCCATAAATTTATTCCGATACTGGAGCACCGACATACTACCTTGAGTCAGCTCCATGAATTGATACATCTTAGCCATGTGTAAACAGGCAGGAGTGTAGGCGCGCTCAAAAGCAGCAACAAACTCTGCCCAAGTAATTTGCCGAAGAGGTCTAGAATGAAAGGCGATCTGTCACTCGGCTTTCCACCACGTGATGGCTGTACCCTGGAGTTGAAACGCGGCAAGCATAACCTTCTCATCTTCAGCACACTCCAACGAGACAAATACATGCTCAATCGTAGCTAACCACTGCCTCGCCACCTCTGGATCAGCTTGACCATCGAAAGCAGGCGGATTGAACATCAGGAATTCTTTCAAAGTCTTGCCTCGACTGCCAGGCACTTCAATAGGAGGAGCAATAATAGGCGCTGGAGGAGGAACAATCGGAACAGCAGGAACTGTAGGAGGAGGTGCAGAACCACTATCTTCCCTGGGCGCATCTCGAGGAGCACGAGGAACTCGAGGAGGTCTTCCTCGACGAGGCGGCATAATTACACTGCCAAAAACATAAAACAACAGAAAGATCCGTTAATCACGTAGAAAACACCCTAAGCCAGCATAGACGACACCAAGGACTAGCTCTGGACAAATTGCCAATTCCAATTCCTTACACCATTCCTCAACTCACGCTCTGATACCAACTGTGACGACCCAGAGCTCAGGATACCGATATACCGATAACATCGATACACCGATACCAAGAACTGGGGAAGCCACCCAAGAGGCTGATGAGGCCCCTGAAGGGTTAGTGAAGTGTTGTCGAGGACGTGCATAACGAATTGCAATTTGGAATGCGCATATTACAATTAAGTAATAAAATGAACACGAGTGTGGAAGCAATTCAAAATAACCAGAGTGATATATATATATACCAGTCCAGATAAACAAGAGTACTAGTCCACAAAGGTACAACTACACGGCGCATACCCCGGCAAAAGTACAACGAAGCCTCAAAAGGTGACCCGTCTATAGCTGGCTACTATGCACGGTCCCTAAAATAGCTCACGAAGCACCGGGAGACGACGGGCGCGGCTCACCTGAAAAGAGAAGGGTGAGTCACAGCCAGACTCAGTAGGGGTCACGCGGATCCCTACCTCGATCCCTACCTCGCACTAAACATGCATTCATGCAAAAATAAAGGCAATTAGAGCATGCATTTAAATAAAATAATAGGCATTGGCATGATTAACTAATCATAAGAAAGCTGTAAACTCTAACTAAGCAGGTATAACAGCTAACGCATGCCAATAATCAGTAAATGCAAGCGACTAAAACTAAATCTACCAAATAGAATGAGCCTCAGCTAATCCAAGCAGTAGGGAGTAGGACAACCACTGGAGTAGAAACCAGATGCGTCCACTGACGACTTACACTGCGTCTCAAGCACTCGCAGTCGGTAAATGACAAGCTGAGCGCGAAAACAGTACCAAACCAAGTGACCAGTCGGAGTGGCACCCGTCGGTGTCAGTCCACAGTCTCCGACCACGTGTGCACACACTGACTCTAGCCTGAGCCAGGCCCTCTAGCTAGTTTTCTCCCTTGGTAGGATGCTACCATTGGCTGGGAGCCCACGGAACTAGCTTACAAACCGTGTACGGGAAACACCCCTCCGCTATCCCCAAGCGGGTCGGCACTCAACAGACCTTAGGGCAACAACAGTGGCTCCATTGCAAGGAAAGAAAAGCTACTCTATTGGGACTAGAAACTTGCCATTATATAATAGAACAACGTAAACATGGCATATAAACGTAATGGAACGCATAACGAAAAGGCCGGCACCGAATTCCAACCAACAGGCATGTGGCGGTCTGCTGCCCATGCGCTACTTGCATGTAACGGTCGGGGACTGGCGCGTCACATCAAAAATAACGCGTCTGCCTCCATCCGTTACATCCACCGGAGTTCCAGCTCAAGAAGCCCCAAAAGAGAATGTAACGGTAGGGGCTCAGCGCGTTACATCCATATAACGCGTTAGAGTCCCGCCGTTACATCCACCCGAGGCCAAAAACCAACGTGCCGCGGTCAAAAACCCACAGCAGGCGAAGTAATGCGCCTGCCTAGGCGTGTCGGGTTGACCTGACGGCCGGCCGACTAGCCGTCGGGTTAACCGCCTGACCGGGTCAACGTAAACCAACGAGAGAGTAACGGATGGGAGCCCCACGGTTACTCTCGAAATAACGCCCCCTCAACGGGCCGTTATAATGAAGCGACGCGTCCTTTAAGGACCGCCAGGCGTGTGACGGTTCCTGGAAGGACCGTCACACCACCTGGGACACGGGCGGGTTCGGTTTGAAAACTGGAGCCCTCCCGGACGATGGAAATCGTCGGGTAACGTCGAAAAACCTGCTTTCCTGTCAATCGATACAACTCAAACAACAATATATGATACGGGACGAGACCACGGACACGACAAGCTCGTGATTGCCCCTTAACGAGGGAAGCGTCAGATGTGCGCGGTTGAGAAACCGGTAATGAGCTAGGGTGATCGGCTCTCTTTTGTGCCCGGGTCGGGTCACGGGACGGTCACGTACTCTCTCGCAGCAGCGGTAATGAACATATAAAGCGAGCTAGATATCCCTACACATGCTCTCTAGCAGCGGCATAAATAAATATATATGAAGTAAGCAAAATGCCGAGAAGGGAGCGAATGCGATACCTCCACGCGCTCGGCGTGGGGAAGACGGACCCGGCCGAAACTCGTACTCCCGGGATAAATTATACACAATGATGACAGCAATGAAATATCACCCACTCCACACAGGGAGGTAAATGGCTACACAACTGGGCCCGGGAGGACCGAATTCGGGTTGACGGGCGGCTTCTCGCGTCTCTTCGGTAGCACCCGAACTTGTGGCTGTGGGGCCCACGTGCTATCCGGAGGGACCGTGCGGGACCCGATGTCACCACTGTGGTGGGGACACTTGTGGAAGTGTTCCCTGGGCTGGCGGAATGCTGGTTCACCGGCCGGAGGCCGGGCGGCTCCGATAGGCACCGGTCGGAATAACCGGCCACGGATCTGCCGGTTCTATTTTCTGGCGCGCGCTCCGGCGAGAACGGACGCTGCGATCAGCCCCGACGTCAGAATGCAACGAAACTGGCGCCGTTGGAAAGATGCTTCAAAGGGATTCAACCAAGGTGATTACAGAAAAATAATCAAGTCTGTACTTATGATTGGCGAATTTTGAAGGTTGCTATTGTACAGTGTCTGAACTCTCAGACTAGCAGGAAACTTTCCTGAGGGTTGCCTTTGACCGATATGAAGACCTCGGATTCAGACTTCGACTTGTTCAGGAAAGTTGTAGGAAATCAAGTAAGAAAATCAGGACTATTTTTGGATCTAGATTTGGAGGTGGTGGTGATTTGTTATGATTTTAGAAGTGAAGGGTGGTCAGATCTGGGATCTGATTGAAAACACTATAGCAGAGATAGAACACGAATTTTTAAAAATGGATAGAGGGTGGATAAAAAATCAAGAAAAATGATGGATGTAGGGGATGATGGATAAAACTCTTAGCAAAATTGATAGCCCTAAAAAAAATCAAATAGAGTGTCGGAGTGAAGAAACACAGGGCTACTGTCACTGTAGACAGAGACAAAACAGAACTAGGAATGAAAGATGCACGAAAATGGGAAAATACTAAACGATGGAATTTGGGCGTGAAAATTTAGGTGGAGCTTGGGATAGAAGGGAAGAACACACCATAAAAATTCCAGACCACGAAAAGGCCGTGGCTGATAGCAAGCATTTTGGGAAGAGACCTCTATCCAGCAGGACAGAACACCGAGAACGGTTTCGCGGCGGCTCGAAGGCGGCACCGGTGATGATCAGAAGTTGAGAGGGGGAGATGGAAGATTGTTACACTCTAGAATGGGGGTTTGAGAAGAGGAAACCAGGAGGAGAGAGGAAGGGGGCGCAAGAAGCCTTCTTGGATTTCAAAAAATTTCTGATTTTTCATTGCTTTTCTCATAAAAATACAATCTTATATATGATTCCAACCAAATCCATCCTCAACCCTTGGATCTAGGGGTGTGGATTGAAGGGCTGGGATGAGGTGTGAATATCACACAAAAACTAATAAAAAAATTCAAGGGGAAGGGGGCGCACCATTGACCATGTGTAAGTTGAATGGGGTAGGTGGCCAACCTATTAGAATGTTGACCCATTTAAACACGTGTCTATATGACCAGCCCACCATTCTAGATGTCCACCTAGGAAGGTTGACCAGGCCCACATGGTGACATGGACCAATGGGAAAGGGCTGAGGGCCCCCTTACTAGTCCTACTGCATAATTGCATAAAAACCCACACACTCCATGGGAATGACTCCTTGGCTTATAAAGCCTTACATTTGCGTACATACTTTCCCAAGGATATAAACATAAACTAAAAAGACATAAATGTAATAAAAAAGGTACAGGCTCGGTGTTGATTCCCATCAACTCTCCCCGGGTGGGAGGAACTCGACCCCGTTGAGTAGGGGTAGGGATGCTCGAGTACTCCGGCGGATCCGTCACCGTGCCAAGTAGCGCGGGTATGCTCCGCTCCAAGTGATCGTCACCAGCTCATTCCATATATAATCGATATGCACAAGCTGCTATGTGCTAGAGGTGGACACTCCAGGTGGGGCACTCTCAAAAGGGAAGGGAGCAGCTCAAAGACTCACTAGGAATCACCGTTGAGTCCCTATAAGTGACTGATCCGGGTATGGATGTGGAACCGGTCCCATACTCATCAAGTGAGTCCACTCGCCTCTTTTTCATAAGAGAACGACAACGAGCTTACACAAGACGCATGCAGACAAATAAATGACACACAAGCCATGCAAACAAACCACACAAAACAAACCACACAAGAAAAAAAAACACACGGACTCATCTATGACCCTAGACACACCTAATGTTAGTCCGACCCGTACATGGGTGACGGCAGATCAGGACACCCGAATATGTGCCATGCATGCATGTTATGCAACTGGGAATGGATGGCATGGGGAACACCTATACGTCGGGTGTGGTTATGCGTGGATGGTCTTTTGTATGTGGGTGACTCGGGTGGTTTAGAAGGGCCGGGTGTAGGTGGGTCGGGATTGGTGGATGTAGATGGACCATCCCGAGGGGAAGGGGCATAAAAGTGGGCTTCCTTGAAGAAGGGGAGTATGGGTGGTAACTCGGGAAGCCTAATAGTGAAGGGGTCAACAGGGTCAAAGAAGGTATGACCCCTTGTGGTGGGTTCCCACAAGTCACGGTCCCACGTGTAGAAGGTTTGAAGATGTGGGTAGTCACCTTCTTGAATTGTAACGGGTGGGACGGGGATCGTAGGCAAGAAGTATGATTCCTCCCTCGGAAAAAAGGGTATGAATTCAGGCTCGTCCGGTAAGGGGAGGAGTAAGAGGACCTCCGTGGTGACACAACCCACGGTGCACTCGGAGGTAATGGGCCCGAAGGCCGGATGGGTGAAGATAAGACTAGCGGGTTGGTCAAAGCCTCGCGCCAAAAGATGCGTCAACTCCCATTGTGAATCCAATCCCATGACAAGATCGTCCAATGTGTCAACATGGTGACTAGATCGAAAGGTGGTATGGAATGAGTTGACTGGCACTAAAGGTAAGGTAGGGTCCATGGTTGGAAAGGGATGTGGGACCAAGCCATCCTTGAGCCAACTAAGAAGTGGCTCGGCTATGTAAAGTGTTCCCGTAAGAAACACGGGTGGCTCGGGCTTTGGTAGCTCCAAAGAAGAAGGTTCCGAATAGAGCTCGGAAGGAGCGGGTGGTGATGGAGAACCTACGAGAGGTGAAGAAGCACTTATCCTTTCCAACAAATCCGAAATCATTTTCTTGCATTCCTCAAAGGAGCGGGTTGGAGTAGAGACCTTGGGGTGGACTCGCTCCTCGTCCCTCGACCTAGGTGTGGTCCTAGGCTCGGCTATAAGCGGGGCTTCCACTCGGTTGGAGGTACTTGAGTGGGTTGGGATGGGGGTGCCAAGGGGAGGTTGGTTGGAGGTGCTTGGGCGGGCCACTAGATTGGGGTCGCTTTGTTGGGCTTGGACGGCGGTGAAGGGGTGGGATTGGGTAGCGGTGTGGCCCACTTGGTTGTGGATGAGTTGGTGGGGTGGGTGAGTGGTATGACCTCCGTGGCTGGAGGTAGGTGGGCGGGGCAAGTAGGCCCTCCTAAGCGCTCTCTTCATTTCCCACCATGACTCGATGGGCCTTAGATTTCTATCCTCCCTCCAGTATTTGATGTTCCTCCAAGTTGCGACGGCTTCACCAAAAAGTCACCTTTTGGCAACATCGACTTGCATGGGCCCGTACATAATATACACCTCAAAGTAATCGTCCATGATGGCTTCCCATTCTAGATAGACACTCGGGTCATCGGACCCATAGAAGTCCCGGGTTTCGGGCCTCGTGGGGTGGTTCGGGTGGTCCTTCCATTTGAGATAGTATCTCCACCATCCGGGTGTTTGGGAATCCATGGGGATTAGGGACTAGTGGGTGGGCATGTCGACACTAGTAGATGAACCACCTAGACAATGGACTACAACCATAAACATGACAACTAAGACTCGGTAGGTGGCGGAGATAAGCGATCCGAAGATCACTCGCGCAAGTGTGTGAGCTTCCCGATAGGCGTAGCCTAACGTTCGGACAACACCTTTTGATATACCGAACAATGGTATGCAAATGCAACACCTAAGACCGACTTGACTTACATAACTAGACTTAAATGACACTCTTTTTTTTTATTTTGACACCCTAGACTTAAACTCTCTTGATACCAAATTGATGCGGGACGAGACCACGGACACGACAAGCTCGTGATTGCCCCGTAATGAGGGAAGCGTCGGATGTGCGCGGTTGAGAAACCGGTAATGAGATAGGGTGATCGGCTCTCTTTTGTGCCCGGGTCGGGTCACGGGACGGTCACGTACTCTCTCGCAGCAGCGGTAATGAACATATAAAGCGAGCTAGATATCCCTACACATGCTCTCTAGCAGCGGCATAAAAAAATATATATGAAGTAAGCAAAATGCCGAGAAGGGAGCGAATGCGATACCTCCACGCGCTCGGCGTGGGGAAGACGGACCCGGCCGAAACTCGTACTCCCGGGATAAATATTACACAATGATGACAGTAATGAAATATCACCCACTCCACATAGGGAGGTAAAGGGCTACACAACTGGGCCCGGGAGGACCGAATTCGGGTTGACGGGCGGCTTCTCGCGTCTCTTCGGCAGCACCCGAACATGTGGCTGTGGGGCCCACACGCTATCCGGAGGGACCGTGCGGGACCCGATGTCACCACTATGGTGGGGACACTTGTGGAAGTGTTCCCTGTGCTGGCGGCACGCTGGTTCGCCGGCTGGAGGCCGGGCGGCTCCGATCGGCACCGGTCGGAATAACCGGCCACGGATCTGCCGGTTCTATTTTCTGGCGCGCGCTCCGGTGAGAACAGACGCTGCGATCAGCCCCGACGTTGGAATGCGACGAAACTGGCGCCGTTGGAAAGATGCTTCGAAGGGCTTCAACCCAAGGTAATTATAGAAAAATAATCAAGCCTGTACTTCTGATTGGCGAATTTTGAAGGTTGCTGTTGTACAGTGTCTGAACTCTCAGACTAGCAGGGAACTTTCCTGAGAGTTGCCTTTGACCGATATGAAGACCTCGGATTCAGACTTTGACTTGTTCATGAAAGTTGTAGGACATCAAGTAAGGAAACCAGGACTATTTTTGGATCTGGATTTGGAGGTGGTGGTGATTTGTTCTTATTTTGGAAGTGGAGGGTGGTCGGATCTGGGATCTGACTGAAAACACTATAGCAGAGATAGAACATGAATTTTTAAAAATGGATAGAGGGTGGATAAAAAATCAAGAACAATAGTGGATGTAGGGGATGATGGACAGAACTCTCAATAAAATTGATAGCCCTAAAAAAAATCAAATAGAGGGTTGGAGGGAAGAAACACAGGACTACTGTCACTGTAGACAGAGACAAAACAGAACTATGAATGAAAGATGCACGAAAATGGGAAAATACTAAACGATGGAATTTGGGTTTGACAATTTAGGTGGAGCTTGGGATACAAGGGAAGAACACACCATAAAAATTTCAGACCACGAAAAGGCCGTGGCTGATAGCAGGAATTTCTCCAAGAGACCTTTGTCCAGCAGGACAGAACACTGAGAATGATTTTGCGGCGGCTCGAAGGCGGCACGAACGGCGGCGGCGGCGGCGGCGGCACCGGTGATGATCAGAAGTTGAGAGGGGGAGATGGAAGATTGTTACACTCTAGAATGGGGGTTTGAGAAGAGGAAACCAGGAGGAGAGAGGAAGGGGGCGCAAGAAGCCTTCTTGGATTTCACAAATTTTCTGATTTTTCATTGCTTTTCTCATAAAAATACAAGCTTATATATGATTCCAACCAAATCCATCCTCAACCCTTGGATCTAGGGGTGTGGATTGAAGGGCTGGGATGAGGTGTGAATATCACACAAAAACTAATAAAAAAATTCAAGGGGAAGGGGGCGCACCATTGACCATGTGTAAGTTGAATGGGGTAGGTGGCCAACCTATTAGAATGTTGACCCATTTAAACACGTGTCTATATGACCAGCCCACCATTCTAGATGTCCACCTAGGAAGGTTGACCAGGCCCACATGGTGACATGGACCAATGGGAAAGGGCTGAGGGCCCCCTTGCTAGTCCTACTGCATAATTTCATAAAAATCCACACAATCCATAGGAATGACTCCTTGGCTTATAAAGCCTTACATTTGCGTACATACTTTCCCAAGGATATAAACACAAACTAAAAGGACATAAATGTAATAAAAAGGTACATGCTCGGTGTTGATTCCCATCAATATAACACCTAAAAACATCACATGCAATGCCTATTAAGCATTAAACTCAAGAAATCAAGCATGAACACCATAAATGGAAAACTACCATTTAGCATGCTATAGGTGCCTAAACAAGGAAACGAGCTATAGGAAATGATCCTAGCAAGCTCAGGATTCCATCCCCCTACCTCTTGCAAGCCGAAACGGTCGAAAAGGCCGCATGCAAGGAGGAAGGGTCACGGGGCCTTCACGCTCCACCTCGCTCTCACGATCACCGAACCACGCCAAAATGGGTACCCACGCGTTCCTCTCGATGCGAGGAATCCAACGGTGCCAACCACGCCTCAATCCAACCTCGTTTCGCCCGAAATCCCTAGGAGGGGGAAACGCCGATCGCACGAAGGAGAGAGAGAGGGGGGGTGAGAAATGAGATCGACGGGGGAGAGAGAGAGAGGGTGAGAGTTATAAAAAAAATAAAATTAATATATATATAATATAATCATTATATATATATAAATATTATTAATATTAATTACCCTCAATAACTCCAAATAAATCTGGAAAAATACCATAAAAATTCCTAAAAATCCAGAAAAATAGCCAGAAATTCCAGAACAAATACTAGACCAAAACCACTAAGGATCCATTAAGGCATGGGCCTTACACTCTGCGCTGGTAAACTCCAGCATCCTCGGCACCAGCCCCCAGTCTTGAAGAGCTCGCGGGGCAAACTCGGGGAACAGCGAGCAGACCCACGCATTGAAGAAATGCAGCGGACATATGTACCGGGCTTGTCTCGGGAACTGATGAGTGGTAATGTCTCCCAGCGCCTTGTAAATCAGACAAAGAACAGCCGGGCATAGGGACAGCTTGATTCCCCACGCCATTTGACACGCCGGGTAGATGGCATCCGGTCGAATAACTGTCTCCTCCCCGTATGGCATGGCAAATGAGCACAGCCAATACGTCAGATAGGCGGCGCAGTGTGTCGACGGGTCAACCCCCATCGGATTGGGGCCGCTCCGACGCCCCCTGGAGGGTATCTTCACGTCGAGCCTGGACTTCGTACGCTTCTTTCGAGCAACGGCGGTGCCGACACAAGGAAATTCTTCATATTGCTTCAGCCCGTCGTAGAAGTATTGCAGCCACAGGGTCATATGCACCCTCTTTCTGTCTCCACGGGGAGGCTGCCTCCCACCATGCGCTAGCTGGTACAACTCCTGGTACGCCTTCATGAGATACCGGTAGGAATATCCAAGAGAATAGTAGTCGTCCCCGTTGGTTTCATCTTTGATCAGGTCGGGGAGGCAGACCTCTTCATAAGGCTCCCCGTCGATGGGAAGGCCACTCAGCTGGCTGAGGCTCCACAGATCCAGTGAGGTTTCACCTTCCGCCGTATAAAAGGTGTTGGTCTCGGAGCTAAACACCTCTATCATCCCGCAGTAAAGGCCCCTGGAGATGGGGTAGCCGTAGCGGGAGGCGTATACGCTGTGATAGATGCCAGCTCGGACCAGCAGTGGGGCGTAGTTGAATAGCACATATTCGGTGAACTCTACTGCCCCTTCACGGAAGCTGTGGGCGTCCTGAAGCTTCAATTCTCCAAACCAGCCCAGTGCCAGCTCGTACTTGAACCTGATGGCCAGGCAGTCCAAGATGAATGGCTCCTCCCAGTAGCCCCATTTCAAGGGAGCCAAGAATAAACCGAATCGGGGTGACTCGCCCTGCACTCGCCCAGCGGACATGTCCCACTTCGCTGGGGTGAATTGAGGTGCTCGCACCAATTTATCTTCGGCCGGAAGCACCCCCTCGATCCCCAGGACGGGCTTCCACTCCTTGGCCTCTCCCACCAAGTACATTGGGACGCTCCTGGGGACACTGTATAATAAACTGTCCCGGGCATGCAGAACGGCCCGCTCGGCACCCTTCACGGCTCGAAAGTCTCGTCCCTCCCGTGAGCGAAAGTGCTTTAGAAAATGAATGAGGTGTTTGTCCTTCGGAAAGTCCTTCCTATATTCTCCCTCGGCCCGGTCGAATGTGAAGCCTCCCTCGACTCTGGCAAGCCTGCGAAAGTCCATAGTCTTCCTGTCAGACCCCGACGACTCAGCCAGGACGGCTATCTCCGCATGCTCTCGGTCCAAGTCCTCCACGTTGAGCCATGTGACGGCTGGCACCGGAGCCCGGGGAACAAGGTCGGCACCAACAGCGGCAGCAGGAGCAGAAGAACCGCTCGGGGCAGCCATTTATCTGCAAAGATACAACAAATAGAAGATCAGAATAAGCCGCAGTCAAAGAGAAATGGAAAACTGCAAAGGGGCTTTACTACAAGTAAAATGAATAAGACACTGCCAATTTCTGACGAAATTTTAGCAGAGTTTTCCCTAGGCCAGAGGCGTAAGGAAAAACACGGGTGCGCGCTCACAAGGAGTGACGACCCCAACAAAGTCATGGTGGGCCCCGAGAGGCAACACCAGAAGTCCGTCGAGCAAAGAAGTCTTCTTCCCCTACCTAAGGCCTCCCTGCCAGCACACTTCCTGGGTGCCTTCCCCGGCACACCAACTAAAGAGCCTCCCCGGCACACCCTTTGGGGTCTTCGCAGGCACGCCCGTGAGAGCCCGCCAGCGGCACACTCTGTCGGGTCGTTCCCCAACACGCTCGGCGAAACCCTCACCGGCACACTACCCACGCCCGGCCTTCCCCGGTACATCCTTGGGGGCTTCCCCGATACACTTTCTACCCTCTTCGCCGGCACACCCGTGGAGCCTTTCCCCGGCACACCTCGAGGCGTCCTCGCCGGCGCGCCCTAACCGCCGCTCCCCGGCACGCTCCGGTCGGCACCACCACTCCTCGCCGCCCTGGTCACGCCAAGAAGAAGGGAAAGGGAAGAGGGAATAAGGGAAAAGAGAAGGGGAAGAGAAGAGGGGAGGAAGGCGAAGAAGAAAAGAGGAGGAAGAGAGGGCTAGGGCCCCGTCGCCCCCACAGTGGAAGAGGGAGAGAGAAGGAGAAGAGAACGAGAGAAGAAGGGAGGAGAGGAAAAGAAAAGAGAGGACAGAGAAAGAGGAGAAAAAGGGGGGGGGGCGCGGTGGTGCCCTCACCACGACGACGGTGATGATGGCGGTGGTGCTCGCGGCGGCGTCCGGTGTCGGAGGAAGAAGAAGACGGGAGAAGGGGGGCGTTTCGTCCGAAGAGAGAGAAAAGAGAGGGAAAGGGGGGATTTCGAAGGAAGGGGGGTGGCTCACCACGCCACCCCCGTCCTTATATAAAAAAAAAAGAGAGAAGAAAAGAAAAGAGTGAAAAAGAGGAGAGAAAAGGAAAAAAAAGAAGAAAAGGGAGGAAAAGGGAGAAAAGGGAAATAAAAAGGGAGAAGAGAGGAACAGAGAAATAAAATAAAAAGGAAGAAAAAAGGGGAGGAGAGGGAAGATAAATAAAAAGGAGAAGAAAAAAGAAAGAAAAAAAAGGGGAGGAAGAGAGGAAAATAAAAAGGATGAAGAAGGAAAAGGAATAAAAGGAGAAAATAAAAAAAAGAAGAGGGAAGAAAAGAGATATATAAAATATTAGATAAATATATGTATATGTATATATATATATACATGCATATACCTTCGTACGCATCTACTCATACGTGTGGATGTGTGAGTCAATAACGTACAATAATAGGTGTCTCCGGGGAACGTTCCATCCCCACGATCTTGGGCAGACGGGCGTCCGTACTGGTGAAGACGACGTTATCCCCGCCCACAACGCACTCATGACACCACTACCCCGCCAGCAAGCAAGTCCTTCCCTGGCACGTAGCCTCGTGCCTCAGCCACCTCCCATCATACAAAATCGCCATCACGGGCCTTACGCCCGGATCGACAGAGCCCCTATACTTGCGCTGGCATTCATCCCGTGCCAGCGAATAAACCCCTTTCCGACGCAAGGCTCCGTGCCCTAGCCACCCACTCCATACAATATTGCCGTTACGGACCTTACGTCCGAAACGGTATGAATTCTCCCGTTGCGCTGGCATTCTCTTCTCGCCAACAAATGAGCCTTACCTTCCGGCGCAAGGCTTCATGCCCTAGCCGACCTTTGCGTATCACTCGCTCGTCAAAAAAAAGAAGAAAGGAAAATGGGGTTAAAAATAGAGATACCCCGCCGGACTTGCCCCTACACGGGGACAAGGGTAAAAATGGCAACAACCCGGCTGTGGTGAAAACCCAAAAGGGCGCTACAGGCAAAATCGGGTACCCCGCCGCGTGAAAACCCGAGAGGGCGCGTGGGCAAAAGCAAGAGGGGGGCCAGTATCGACGAAAACCCAAAAGGGCGCTTGTATCGGTAATGTAGTTCAAAAAAAAAGAAGAAAAAAGAAGAGAAAAGAAGAAAAGAAAAGAAGAGACAACAAACCAGGTCAGCTCTCGAAACCCTATCGGCACTGACGAAGAGACCAAGAGACAACAAACCAGGTCAGCTCCTGACACCCTGTCGGCACTGACGAAGAGACCAAGAGACAACAAACTAGGTCAGCTCCCGACGCCCTATCGGCACTGACAAAGAGATCAAGAGACAACAAACCAGGTCAGCTCCCGACACCCTGTCGGCACTGACGAAGAGACCAAGAGACAACAAACCAGGTTAGCTCCCGACATCCTGTCGGCACTGACAAAGAGACCAAGAGATAACAAACCAGGTCAGCTCCCGACGCCCTGTCGGCACTGACAAAGAGACCAAGAGACAACAAACCAGGTCAGCTCCCAACATCCTGTCGGCACTGACAAAGAGACCAAGAGACAACAAACCAGGTCAGCTCCCGACGCCCCATCGACACTGACAAAGAGACAAAGAGATCAACAAACCAGGTCAGCTCCCGACACCCTGACGGCACTGACGAAGAGACAAAAAGATCAACAAACCAGGTCAGCTCCCGACACACTGTCGGCACTGACGAAGAGAAGAAGAGACCAATAAATCAGGTCAGCTCCCAACACCATGTCGGCATTGATGAAGAGACAAAGAGGTCAATAAACTGGGCCAATGCCCAGCATCCCGCCGGCATTAGCAATGAGAAGAAGAGACAGACAAGTCACGCCGGCTCCCAACGCCCAGTCGGCACCGACGAAGAAAAAGAGAGAGACCAGTACACCCCCGGGCACCGCCCGGCTCATCCTTCGACCGCGCTACCCGTGGGAGGGGGGCATTTGTGGACACCAAAAAATTGCACATCCAGATATCCTGCTCGGCCCAGCACCAACAAACGGCACCAAGTGAAGAAGCCCCGGAGAGACTGGTCATCCGGACTCCCCTAAATATGCACACTGCCGTGAAGCCGTCCCCGGAGTCACGACAGCAAAGAGAAACCAACCCCCCGAGAAGCTCACAATCCATGGCCCCCGAAGGAAATCAAACGAACCATAACTCGTGCTCAAAATGGGCTTAAGTCAGCCCCAGCGGCACACCCCCAGGGTGTCTCCAGCGGCACACCCCCTGGGGAGCCCCAGCGGCACACCCCCAGGGTGCCTCCAGTGGCACGCCCCCTGGGGAGCCCCAGCGGCACACCCCCAGGGTGTCTCCAGTGGCACATTCCCTGGGGAGCCCTAGCGGCACACCCCCAGGGTGCCTCAAGCGGCACGCCCCCTGGGGAGCCCCAGCGGCACACCCCCAAGGTGTCCCCAAAGGCACACCCCCCTAGGGTGCCTCCAGCGGCACGCCCCCCAGGCGCCCAGTGGCACACCCGCCTTGGGCGTCAGCGGCACGGTCCCAGGGCTCCAGCGGCACGCCCATCTGGGCCTTCAGCGGCACGCCCATTTGGTGCTCCCGCGGCACGCCCTTTTGGCCCTCCTGCGGCACGCTCCTTGAGCCCGCCAGCGGTACAGCGTGAAGGCGTTTCAACGGCCGAACGATGTGAAGCCCACGCCCTACATATCCTTGGTGCGCAGTGAGCTGTCCGAGGTGTCAACCAATGGTTGGGCCACGCAAGCTACTCCCCTGACAGCCAGGACGGGGGAAGTCAAACCCCATCATGACCGGCCGGTTCCCGCCTCCGACTGCCGTGCTCGAGGGCTCCCGCTGCTGAGACTATAAATCCCCTCCCATTCCGGAGAAGAAGGAGGAGGGACAGACAGAGAAGAGACCCAGAGGCAGAGACGAATAGAGAGAGTTGCAGACGGGAAGAAGAAGAGGAAGAGAGAAGAAAAAGGAGAGGGCTCCGACGTGGAGTCTTCCGACAGCCATCCAAGGAACGAGAAGAGAGAGTAAGAGAGAGAGAGGGCTCGATGTAGTAGGGGAAGGTGGGGGAAAGAGCAGTGGACAATCGTCCCTGCTTCGATCCCTAACACCTCCTCCTCTTTTGTTCTTTGTTTTCCACCCTCTCCGTCCTCGCGTTCTTTGGTTTTCTTCCTTGCCTATAGCCTTGGCACAGGCATGTTTTGTAATGTGTACAGGTGGCCACGACCCTTGGTTACCCCATGAATGAAGATCATCCCTCTCCCATTGGGTTTTCTCTTCATCTCGTTATTTTGGGCCACAGTGTGGTCGATTGTCTTTCTGATTTTTGCATTCATCCCTCGTCCCAACGGTTTCCACCATATCTGGTGTCATCTTGAACGGTTTGAGGTCACGAACCTCCTCCCCTGAAGCCCAGTACCTTCATCAGTGTCTGCCCCTTGAGCCTTTCTCCCTCTTGTCGGAAGCCCCTGTGGGTTTGACCGGTCTAACATCTCTCCCCATTAGTCAGTGGGCCAATCCATTTTTGGAGCCCTGTCCGGTGCGCCTGCACCTTCCTCCAGCGGCACACCCTTCCAGCATCATAGCCGGTACACCCTTCTCAGCCCTCAGCGGCACACCCTCCCGGCGCTTGGCCGGTACACCCACAATGGCCCTCAGCGGCACCCTCCCGGTAGTTGGCCGGTACACTCACAGTGGCCCTCAGCGGCACACCCTTCCGGCACTTCGCAGGCACGCCCATGGCAGCCCCCCAGCAGTACGCCTCCCCCCTTTAAGTGCTTCAGCGGCACGCCTGGCCTTGCCCTAGCCCGATACACCCCTTTAAGCACCATGTGCTTGTCCTTGGCCGACACGCCTTGACTAACTCCCAGCCCACCCTGTCCAGTCTTGGAGGTCTTTGGCTCGTTGTTTTCCCCATGTTTTCTGAGGTTTTATCAAGGTGTTGCCACCCTCGGGCGCCCACCTCCAGTTGTAGGGTTCCGCCACTCCATGTGGGCGCGTTCCCTTATCTCCCTTACGCTCGGGCCAAGGGGAGATGCTGCCAAATTTTTGTTAGAAAATAACGACACATAAAAAAGGGCAAAAGGATGCAACAAACGAATGAGATAAGAAATACATGTCAAAAGACAACAAAACCATCAAACGAATAGAACAACAACAGATTGTAAGAAGAAGGAGGAAAGATTTGTATAGAACTACGCAAAAATCAAAGAGAAGAAGAAAAGAAAAGCCTTAAAAATAAGTAACAGAGGAGTGGACCTTCATCGCTGTTCCATCCTTTGCCAATACACCCTATCAGCCCTTCGCCGGCACACCCTATCAACCCTTCAACGGCACACCTCCTTGGCTCCTCACTGGCACACTCCTCCACTGTCTCATTCTTCCCCTCGCCGGTACACCCTATTAGCCCTCCAGCGGCACGTCCTATCAGCCCCCCCAGCGGCACACCCCATCAACCCTTCAACGACACACCTTCCCAGCCCTTCAGCGGCACACTCTTTTCACCCTCCGAAGTGGAACATAATGTATAGACTTTAGATTGATGCATGAACATAGCAATGAGCAATGTATAGACTTTGAGTTGGCCAACGTACAGACTTTGGGCTGGCCAATGTACAGACTTTGAACTGCAGCCAAGGGCCAATGTATAGACTTTGGGCTGCCTAATGTACAGACTTTGAGCTATAATGTATAGACTTTGAGCTGCAGCCAATAAACAATGTATAGACTGTGAGTTGGCCAACGTACAGACTTTGGGCTGGCCAATGTACAGACTTTGAACTACAGCCAAGGGCCAATGTATAGACTTTGGGCTGCCTAATGTACAGACTTTGAGCTGCAATGTATAGACTTTGAGCTGCAGCCAATGAACAATGTATAGACTTTGAGGTGGCCAACGTTCAGACTTTGGGCTGGTGGTGAGGACACACGACGCTATCCTCGACGGAGCACCCGGCACACCGCTACTTCCTTGTGGCTCGGCGATGGCGGCATCTTCTAGCTATCTTCTCTGCTTGCTCAGGCCATGTGGGCCTTGGATTAGTCCCTGCGTGGACATGTTATCTAGTTTTATTGCTATCAGACTATGTGTAGGGATAATGGGTCCTTTTTTTTCTTTTACTATTGGGCTTGGCCTTGGCCCATAGTGTTTGGATTAGGGTTAGGGTTTGGGGCGCATTCCCCCTTCCCCATCCAAGGTGGCTGCGCCACCTTCCCCACCTTGCCCCCTCTTCTTTCCTTTTTGGGCACACCCCTTTCCCATTCCACCTCCCCCACCTTTCTTCTTTGGGCGCCCCCCTCCCCTTGATCCCTCCTTGATTGGAGGAGGCTTGGCCGCCCCCCCCCCTTGAATGGGGAAGGTCCTGGTCGCACCCCTCCTCCCTTGGCTGGGTGAAACCCTAATTCCCCTCCCCCGATATATAAGGCATGTAATTTCCTTTTGTGAGAATTAATGAATGAATTTTGAAGATTGTGCTTGAAGGTGGCTGCGCCCCCCTCTCTCTTTCTCTCTTCTCCTGCGACGGGAGATCGGCGAGGTGCGACGCCTCAGCCCCCGGTGGACTCCGGGGTTCCCCTTTACCCTCTTCTTCTTCGTCTACGGTTCGTGTGCGGAAGATCAGATTTCTACACCGACTTGCAGCAGATCTCGCCCCCTCTCTTGGACGAGTTTGGCTCCCTCCTATTTTCTGGAGATACGTTGGCGGATCAGCTTCGCGTTGGCGCTGGTTTCGCGTCAATCGGAGGTCGGCACCGCCCGTACCGATTTTCTCCGTCGACCTGCGCCAGCACCCCCTTCTCTGCTCGCCCAGCAGGGAGGCCCTTCTTGCGAATTTTCCCCAGGCCTCCACGCTGCGCCTTTTACCCTGGTTTCTTCAGGGTTCGTAGATCTCCAGGTCCTCTGTCCGACGCCGCCGACGGCGTCACGTTTCGACGTCGTCACCGTCCGTGGCAGTCGTTCTAGTGGGCTTGCGCCGGCGGGCCTGCACAGTCCGGCCAGCGAATCAACACCAACTTCCAGCGGCTCCTGCGACTAGTACCGGCGTCATCTGCCCGCGCCGTTTGACCGAGGACGACTTCTACCAGTCAGCTTCCACCTCCAACCGGCCTGGACCTGTTCGGATACCAGAAGGCCGTTTTCCGGATTTTACCGTCGGCGTGCGCTGTTCTGCGACCCCAGAACCAGACCTGAGTTGCAGCAGCGCCCACGGCCACCACCGGCGGAACCAGCGCGTCCCCTCTGACCGGAGCGTACCTGCAGCAGTCAGTGACACGTCCTCCCTGACGGCACCTCATTCGGACGTCGCCTCAGTCCGTGGGACCCATCTTCGTCCAGGCGCGCGCGATACCGATTCTGCAGCATCGTGCCGTCACCGAGTGCGGCCCGTCAACCCGTGCCCGGCAACCCGAATGCTTTGTTTGTAGCCTGTTACCTCCCTGCGAGGAGTGGGCCGTTATTGGGTTGTATTTTATTGGTCTTCAGTGTATCGGGTTGTTGGTCCACGGCCGGGGTTCCTTTCCCACGCCTTGGCGTGGAGGTACGCGTTCCGACTCCTCTCCTGTTGCTTGCTCTTTTAGTATGCTTTTGACTATGCCGCGTGAGAGAGAGTAGGCGCCTAGCTATTTGTTATCATCACTGCGGATTGTGAGTGAGAGCATCCTTCCCTAGCACTAATCAAGCATCGAGTTAGGACTCGATTCCCCTAGTCTTTGGGGTTTGACTACACGCCTAGGCACGTGCGCCTCCCTCATTGGGACGGCCGCGGTCGGAGTGTCTGTTGAGAGACGTCCCTCCATCTGTGGGATATCACGGTGGTCAGCCATTTGGCGACCCTTGTGCGTACTATTGCTGGCCCAGTTAGAGTCTTTGTGACTCTTAGTCCGTGTCGGTCCCCGTCCCCCATCAAAGTGGTATCAGAGCTTAGGGAACCAGTTTGTTCTAACAAATTGGGGTCTTAGGTCTTTTGAGTCTTTAGGTTGTCTAGGGTGCATTGAGTCTCTTAGTTCATCTAGGTAACCAACCATTGCATTGTCATTTTAGGCTTGTGTCTAGTTAGAGTTTTTATCCTTGTCTCGTTGAGTCTTGCATGTCCAGCTCCCCGCCAGCCCCATGGTGGTTCCTCGTGCCCACGTGTCAGATTGGTCATCCCTGTTGGCCCGATTCGACGCTCTTATGGCACGACCCGTGGGTGTCGGCCCTACCACTCAGTCGTCGGGATACCCGATCCCTATACCGATGACCGAGTCGTTTCAGCGCCCTGTCATGTCCGTGGCCATCCTACCTAATGGGTTGCATACGGAGATCGACTTCATCAGTAAGGTTTCATATAATTGTGTCTCACAGGACATTGTTGAGTCTCTCTCTAAGACTGGGGAGATTGTTCTCCGTGATGGTTTAGCTTTTATCGAGTTTCAACGGTGGTTTGGCCCCGTTAAATATTTCGATGGCGCTTGGTGCAAGATCAGCACACTTGCTGGTCCATGCATCATTTTAGGGCGAACTTGGTTGGAGGAAAGAAGTGCGACCATCGACCTGGATAGGAGGACCTGCACCTTACACCCATCTCACCTTCCCGGTGAGTTTGTCTTCCATGACGGCGTTACGCCGACCACCTCCATGTCATCACCTGGGTTTGTTCCAGTGAGTTACGAGGCTGAACAGGAGTTGATTGAGGAGTACCTAACTGAGGTTGAGGAGTTAGGGAGTGATCCCCTCCACATCATAGAGGACTCCGTTTCCCCTCCCGAGAGAGAGGCTTCACCCTTAGACCCTCATATAGAGACATTCTTACCTTCCGAGGGTGAACTGGTCATTGGTGAGTCTTTAGCTAGCTGGCTAAGGGAGGGTCCACTTCTAGATGTCTCCATTCCTTGCTATACACCCATGGGACCAGCCCTCCCAATAATACCCCTTAACTCCTTTCACACCACTTTTCGGTCCTTCTGCTTTCTTGAAAATGTGAAGGACTTCCTTAGGAGTTTAGATTATCAATGGGAGTTGACTTATATGTTGACCTTAGGGTCTGACCAACCCTATAGTCATAGCTTTACACTCCCTGCTTTGGGGTCTATTACCTCGGTCTACACCATAGGACATATCACATCCGAGGTCCTTTTATTATTTCCCATACCCGTGGAGGTTGATTTTGTCCCCGCTTATGGTTTCACGGTCCCGAGGGAGGAACCTAGCCTTCCTTGCCTTCCTCATGAGCCTCTTGCCCCATACATGAGAGTGCCTGAAGGTGATTATCTGCACCTAGGCGAATGTCGCACATGGGCAAGTATAGTGAAGGGACCTGTCGGGAGGGGTCATCATTTCTTTGACCCTTTCGATCCCCTCCCTAGTGAGCCTCTCGACCCATATTATTTTCCCCACCTTGTCGAGGAGGTCCACTATCATACACCACCTAGGCCTTCTAGTCAACACCTCACCATGCAGGCATCCAGATGCCCGAGCTTAGGAGGCCAGGGACACATGTCTCTTCCCCATGTTTCACCATGTCCATCGTCATATAGGGGAGATGTCATGAGTAAGCTTGGGATTATTCATCCTTCTGAGTCTACCATATGTCATAGGACACATGTGCATGCTAGGTTCTACTTTGGTTGTCCAGGCCCTCCCCATGTTGTCAAGTCAGGTAGACATCATAGGCATGTTAGATCCATGTTCGGATGTCCAGGACCACCACTGCATTCACATAGGTATGAGTCAACACAGCTAGTTCGGAGTCTGCATCATCACCACCTCGAGGCCAGCAACGCACGTTACAAGGAGTTAGCTGACGCGCACAGACGCACATGTGAGTTCCGCGAGGGAGAGTACGTCATGGTCCGGGTTAGACCGGAACGGTTTCCTTCGGGAGCCGTAAAGAAGCTCCAAGACCGCGGTGCAGGACCATTCAGAGTGTTGAGGCGTATTGGGTCGAACGCGTATGAGATCGAGCTACCAGACGACTACGGGATCAGTTCGACGTTCAATGTCTCTGATCTGGTAGCTTATCGGGATTCCGCGGTGATACCCAGTGAGTTATTTGGGCCTGACCCTCCTGTTGTGAGTGATACACCTACTGAGAGTCCACCTCCTCCAGCCCCATTACATACACGCGAGCATATAGATTGCATACTGGATGAGCAGGTGACTACTACCAGGAGCGGAGCCTACCAACGCTTCCTAGTGCGTTGGAGAGGGCGCCCCGAGTCGGACAACACCTGGATTACACGTGGAGAGCTGGAGCGGATCGATCCGGACTTGCTGGAGCGGTACCTCAGCGACCGTGACCCCTACTCGACGGGGTCGAGTTCTTCCCACCCGGGGAGAATTGGTGAGGACACACGGCGCTATCCTCGACGGAGCACCCGGCACACCGCTACTTCCTTGTGGCTCGGCGATGGCGGCATCTTCTAGCTATCTTCTCTGCTTGCTCAGGCCATGTGGGCCTTGGATTAGTCCCTGCGTGGACATGTTATCTAGTTTTATTGCTATCAGACTATGTGTAGGGATAATGGGTCCTTTTTTTTCTTTTACTATTGGGCTTGGCCTTGGCCCATAGTGTTTGGATTAGGGTTAGGGTTTGGGGCGCATTCCCCCTTCCCCATCCAAGGTGGCTGCGCCACCTTCCCCACCTTGCCCCCTCTTCTTTCCTTTTTGGGCACACCCCTTTCCCATTCCACCTCCCCCACCTTTCTTCTTTGGGCGCCCCCCTCCCCTTGATCCCTCCTTGATTGGAGGAGGCTTGGCCGCCCCCCCCCCTTGAATGGGGAAGGTCCTGGTCGCACCCCTCCTCCCTTGGCTGGGTGAAACCCTAATTCCCCTCCCCCGATATATAAGGCATGTAATTTCCTTTTGTGAGAATTAATGAATGAATTTTGAAGATTGTGCTTGAAGGTGGCTGCGCCCCCCTCTCTCTTTCTCTCTTCTCCTGCGACGGGAGATCGGCGAGGTGCGACGCCTCAGCCCCCGGTGGACTCCGGGGTTCCCCTTTACCCTCTTCTTCTTCGTCTACGGTTCGTGTGCGGAAGATCAGATTTCTACACCGACTTGCAGCAGATCTCGCCCCCTCTCTTGGACGAGTTTGGCTCCCTCCTATTTTCTGGAGATACGTTGGCGGATCAGCTTCGCGTTGGCGCTGGTTTCGCGTCAATCGGAGGTCGGCACCGCCCGTACCGATTTTCTCCGTCGACCTGCGCCAGCACCCCCTTCTCTGCTCGCCCAGCAGGGAGGCCCTTCTTGCGAATTTTCCCCAGGCCTCCACGCTGCGCCTTTTACCCTGGTTTCTTCAGGGTTCGTAGATCTCCAGGTCCTCTGTCCGACGCCGCCGACGGCGTCACGTTTCGACGTCGTCACCGTCCGTGGCAGTCGTTCTAGTGGGCTTGCGCCGGCGGGCCTGCACAGTCCGGCCAGCGAATCAACACCAACTTCCAGCGGCTCCTGCGACTAGTACCGGCGTCATCTGCCCGCGCCGTTTGACCGAGGACGACTTCTACCAGTCAGCTTCCACCTCCAACCGGCCTGGACCTGTTCGGATACCAGAAGGCCGTTTTCCGGATTTTACCGTCGGCGTGCGCTGTTCTGCGACCCCAGAACCAGACCTGAGTTGCAGCAGCGCCCACGGCCACCACCGGCGGAACCAGCGCGTCCCCTCTGACCGGAGCGTACCTGCAGCAGTCAGTGACACGTCCTCCCTGACGGCACCTCATTCGGACGTCGCCTCAGTCCGTGGGACCCATCTTCGTCCAGGCGCGCGCGATACCGATTCTGCAGCATCGTGCCGTCACCGAGTGCGGCCCGTCAACCCGTGCCCGGCAATCCGAATGCTTTGTTTGTAGCCTGTTACCTCCCTGCGAGGAGTGGGCCGTTATTGGGTTGTATTTTATTGGTCTTCAGTGTATCGGGTTGTTGGTCCACGGCCGGGGTTCCTTTCCCACGCCTTGGCGTGGAGGTACGCGTTCCGACTCCTCTCCTGTTGCTTGCTCTTTTAGTATGCTTTTGACTATGCCGCGTGAGAGAGAGTAGGCGCCTAGCTATTTGTTATCATCACTGCGGATTGTGAGTGAGAGCATCCTTCCCTAGCACTAATCAAGCATCGAGTTAGGACTCGATTCCCCTAGTCTTTGGGGTTTGACTACACGCCTAGGCACGTGCGCCTCCCTCATTGGGACGGCCGCGGTCGGAGTGTCTGTTGAGAGACGTCCCTCCATCTGTGGGATATCACGGTGGTCAGCCATTTGGCGACCCTTGTGCGTACTATTGCTGGCCCAGTTAGAGTCTTTGTGACTCTTAGTCCGTGTCGGTCCCCGTCCCCCATCAGCTGGCCAATATACAGACTTTGAACTGCAGCCAAGGGTCAATGTATAGACTTTGAGCTAAACAATGTATAGACTTTGAGGTGGCCAACGTACAGACTTTGGGCTGACCAATGTACAGACTTTGAACTGCAGCCAAGGGTCAATGTATAGACTTTGACCTGAACAATGTATAGACTTTGAGCAGGAACAACGTGCAGAATTTGGGCGGGCCAACGTATAGACTTTGAGCAGGATGTCCAGACTTTGGGCTGGCCAATGTATAGACTCTGAGCCACAGCCAATAGACAACGTACAAACTTTGAGCTGAACAATGTATAGACTTGGAGTTGGTCGATGTACAGACTTTGGGCTGCCCAATGTATAGACTTCGAACTGCAACCAAGGAACAATGTATAGACTCTAACGGACAATGTACAGACTTTGAGCCGGCCAATGTATAGACTTTAATGGCTAACGTACAGACTCGGAGCCGAAGGATGTATAGACTTTGTGTGCAGCAAACAGCCGATGTATAGACTTCGTGTCGCTGTAACCCGTCAATGTATAGACTTTGAGTCTCCCCCGGCACACCCTCTTCTACCTTCGCCAGTACACTTTCCTCGGTGCCTTCCCGACACATTCTCTTCTCCCTTCACCGATACACTCTCCAACCATCGCCCCAGCGGTACACCCCCTTCAGCCCTTCAGTGGCGCCCTCCTTAAGCCCTTCAACGGCACACATCTCCAGCCCTTCGCCGGCACACTTTCTGCCCACCTTTCTTCAGCAGTACACCCCCCTTTTAGCCTTTTTTTAACCCGCCAAGGGCTCACTCCCCCCAAAACAAAAACATACTTGTATACATGTACATACCGGTATATAAAGGTAGCACTGACAAGCTAATAAAAATCATGGTGAATAAATAAACCTGAACAGATTCATAAAGAAAAAAAGATGATGATTGAAATAGGTGACAATAATAATAATGATAATAAAAAGGGTAATAACGACAAGGAGCAAGATGAGGGAAATCACCCGGAACAGATACGGAAAGAGGAATAAGCAACGGAGTAGTAAGAACAACAATGATAAAACAATATAAGGTATTAATAATTCCACATTGCAGCCCCCTCTCTCCGTGACTCGACGCAAAAGGAACAATAATGCAGCCCACTCAGGCCGGGCCCGAGTCTTGGGAATCATCCTGACATGGCCAGGCCCCGACCTAGTCTTGGGCCGACATTCCAATCAGACTGGATTCGTTTCTCGCCCCTGAGCCCTTCCGGGCCGTTATTAAAATTGCCGTGCATTCGGCAGACATTTGAATGGATTCATCCCGGTTTTCTGTCTCATTTTTATCACGGACCCGTGTCCGAATATGAAAAGGTCCATGAGTGACTGACATGGCCAGCGGCTCGAATCCTAATGCGGACTTTGGTGTGATTTATTCCTGTCTCTTTTTCGCGCAGTTAGTATTATCTCTTTCGGCCGCAGGGCCCCTAATTTCGGCAATTAATCAAGGGTGTTCCCTCGTATGGGGGATGTAAATGACGTCGTGACCTTTATGGCGCGGCGGGTTTGGGTCCCGACACGAACCACACAATCGTCTGACGAAGTCAGATCGAGCGCACCATGGGCTCTTCGGGGCCCGAATAAATCGTCACTTCATGACTGGCACGCCCATGCACTTAATAAGCCAATAAATAAATAAAACCCCATCTTTTTAAGTGAAAAGTGCATCAACATCGCTTCTTCGCCTCGGCCCGATCAGCCTCGGCCTCCCGCCGAAGGCGTTCGGCTTCCTCCGCTCGGTCCACCAGCTCGGCACGCTCGGCCTCGCACCGGCCATCTATCTAGGTGCGAGCAACACGCTCCTCTTCAAGAAGCCTGCTCTTCCTCTCGAGCGATTCGCGGACCTTAGCTAGTTGCTCGGTCAATGCCCGAGCCTCCACCTGGCTCGCCCGCGCCAGCTCCCTAACTAAGGAAACCACACACCGAAGCCCATCACGCTCCTCGGCTAGCTGAGCCATCTTCCTGTCAGACCCACCAAGGGTCCAGGCTAGGTTCGCCTGCTCTGACTCCGACCGAGCGTAAGCTTCAGTCAGAGTGGCCCCCATCTGAGCCAGGACCAAGCCGCCCTCCATTACCGTCTCGAGGGCCACGGACGGGGAGTGCTGCCTGTCTCCCCCCTTCACCTTCGCGGCTATACCGCGGCATATTTGATAGAGAGGGCCCTTGATGCCGAGCCTCTCCAAGGCCGCCGGAATAGAGACCCTCTCTTCGGTCGACGTCCCGTCGGACGACCCAGATCGAGCCGCAGCTTCATTCGCCCCTCGTGCCTCGGTCGGTCAGAGCTGCGTCACCTTTTCCTACGACCCTCCAGCCTGGACCGATTCGGCACCTACACCACCACCTGGAGCATCGCCCGCTTCAGTCAACGCCCCAATCTTGGCCATGGTCCCAGCATCACCTGCCTCGTCTACAGCCCCCTCGACTCCTACCGCGGGGAGAGCCGGGCCAGCACCGCTGCCAACCGCAGAAGCAGCCTCGGCCCCCTCGGCTCCGGTCGAAGGGGGAGACGAGACAGCATCGTCACCGACCGCAAGAGCAGCCCCAGCCTCCTCGGCCCTGTGGACACCAAAATTTGCACACCCATGATACCCCGCTCGGTCCAGTGACGATGACGGCCCGAGCGAATAAACCCCGGGAGAACTGTCGCAAAGCCACCGCGAGGAGTCACAACAGTGAAGAGGAACCGAGCACAAGGAGCCCCCACAATCTGTGAGCCTCGGAGAAAGCCAAATAGGACATGACTCGTGTCCCCAACGGGCTCAGAACGGGCTCAGAAACACGCCCAATTTGGCCTCCAACGGCACACCCAGGGTTGCCCAGCGGCACACCCACTTGGGGTCCAGCGGCGCACCCCTGGGGCCTTCAGCGGTACACCCCTGGGGGTGGCTTCACCGGCACACCCCTTTGGGTGCTCAGCGGCACGGCCCTTTGGGGGCTTCAGCGGCACACCCCCTGGGGGGTTCAGCGGCACATGCCCATCAGGGCCCTTCACCGGCACACCCCCGTGGGTGCTCAGCGGCACACCCCCGTGGGTGCTCAGCGGCACACCCCCTGGGGGGTTCAGCGGCACGGCCCCGTGGCCACTCAGCGGCACGCCCTTCAGGCCGTTCGGCGGCACGGCCCCGTGGCCACTCAGCGGCACGCCCTTCAGGCCATTCAGCAGCACGCCCATCAGGAGCTTCAACGGCACGCCCTTCAGGCTCCTCAGCGGCACGCCTTTTTCACTCGCCAGCAGCACAACGTTGAAGCTTTTCAACGGCAAGATGACGTGAAGCCCATGCCCTACGCATCCTTGGCGCGCAGTGAGCTCTGTGAGGTGTCAGCCATGGGTTGGGCCACGTAGGCTCCTCCACTGACAGCCAGGACATGATCAGGTCAAACCCATCATCACGGCCGGCTTCCCGCCTTCGACAGCCGTGCTCGAAGTCCCCGGTGGCTGGTGGTATAAAAGGCCTCCCGCTTCAGCAAAGAAGGGGGATCCAGAGAAAAAAAAGAGAGAGGGCGGCCAGAAGAAGCCCAGAGAGGGACATCCACAGGGAAGAGGAAGAAGAGAAGAGAGAAGAGAAGAAGAGGCACCCCGACGTGAGCTTCCTCGGGCGATCACTGGGAAGAAACAAGAGTAAGAGAGAGAGAGAGCTCGTTGTAGTGGGGGAGAGAGTTAGGAGCGGCTGGATTTTCTCCTATACTATGTTCCTCCCCCTCTCATCTCTTGTCTTTCGTTGGGTTTCCCCCTGCCCATAGCCTCGTTTTGGGCATCTTCTTTGTAATGTGTATGTAGGGCCACGCCCCTTTTGATTCCCATGAATGAAAACCACCCTCTACGGGTTTCTCTTCGGTTTCGTTGGCTTATGCTAGTTCTTGCGGTTTCCCAACGGGTTGTCCGTTCCTCCCTCCGTTCCCCCCCATTTCTCCGGTGTTCTTGGGACCTCCATGTTGATATGATTACTCTCCCATGAGCCTTGGCCTAATGGGCCCTTCAAGCCCCCACATGGTCCTCCGTTGCGTTCACTGGCTGAGAGGAGGGGGAGACCCTTACCCTCTCCCGAACACCCAGTAACCAAGTGGCCTATCTCTAGCCTTAAACTTCCCCTCTTCTTACCCTGAACGGCCTGCAAGTCCCCCAGCCCATATACTAGCCCTGTTTGAGCCTCCAGCGGTGCACATGCATGGCCATTGACCGACACACCCTGTTCAGCCCCCAGCGGCACACTCTTTGTGGCCCTCAGCGGCACACCTGTTTGGGCCCTCAGCGGCACACCTCCATCGGCCCTCAGTGGCACACCCCCCATTAGCCCTCAGCGGCACACTCACCTTGGCCCCCAGCGGCACACCTTTCAGTCTCCCAGCAGCCCACTTCTTGGCCTCGCCCCAAGCCCCTTTCCTTCACGTTTTCCGAGGCTCTATAAAGGTGTTGCTCCCCCGGGGGCCCACCTCCAGTTGTCGGGTTCCGCCACTCCATGTGGGCGCGTTCCCTTTATCTCCCCTACGCCCCGGGTCAAGGGGAGATGCTGCCGAATTTTTGTGAGAAACTAATAAACAATTAAAAGAGGCAAAAGGAGGCAACAAACGAGCAGGATAATTAATGAAGCCTTCCAACTTATCAAACCACTGCTGGCACCACAACGGGAACTGAACCGAACTAATTAACCACCCGACGGCCCGAACGTCCGACCCGCAAGAAAAGAGGCCGAACTGAACAGAACATAACAACGGAAGAGTTTTATACAAAACTACACGAAAGTTAAGATAAGAAGAAAAGAAAAGCCTTAAAAAAATAGGAAATTGAAGATTGATTGGCCCCTGGCCGACACACCCCCTTGGCCCTCAGCGGCACACCCCGTTTGGCCCTCAGCGGCACGCTTCCATTGGCCTTCAGCGGTACACTCCTTCCCTTCGCCGGTACACCCCCCAGCCAGTGTATAGACTTGGGCAGTGTATAGACTTCACACCCCAACGTACAGACTTTATGCTGGGCAATGTATAGACTTTGAGCAGCCAGCGTATAGACTTGAGCCAGCCAACATACAGACTTCATGATAGCCAGTGTATAGACTTGGGCAGTGTATAGACTTCACACCCCAACGTATAGACCTATCCAGTGTACAGACTTTGGGCAGTGTATAGACTTCACACCCCAACGTATAGACCTATCCAGTGTACAGACTTTGGGCAGTGTATAGACTTCACACCCCAACGTACAGACTTTATGCTGGGCAATGTATAGACTTTGAGCAGCCAGCGTATAGACTTGAGCCAGCCAACGTACAGACTTCATGATAGCCAGTGTATAGACTTGGGCAGTGTATAGACTTCACACCCCAACGTATAGACCTATCCAGTGTACAGACTTTGGGCAGTGTATAGACTTCACACCCCAACGTATAGACCTATCCAGTGTACAGACTTTGGGCAGTGTATAGACTTCACACCCCAACGTATAGACCTATCCAGTGTACAGACTTTGGGCAGTGTATAGACTTCACCCCCCAACGTACAGACTTTATGTTGGGCAACGTATAGACTTTGAGCAGCCAGCGTACAGACCTTGAGTCGCCAACGCACAGACTTAGTGATGGGTGAACAGGCAATGTATAGACTTAGACTTTATATATCACCCCCCCTTTGCCGACACACCCTCCAGCGGTACGCCCTTTTCAGCCCCCCAGCGGTATGCCCTTCTCAGCCCTCAGCGGTACGCCCCTTTGCCACCCAGCGGTACACCCAATACCTCAGCGGTACACCCCCGTTTTCCCCTCCGCCGGCACGCTATATGCATATACATATACAACCTGATAAGGGCATTAACAATAGCAAATAAATTAATAAAAATTACGCCAATTGAAGGACTCCGAATGCGCAATATTAATCACAATAAAAGAGGCGGGAGGGGTAATAAAAAAGGGATAAATAATAAACAAATGACAATAATAAGAATGATCATGAATAAAAAGAAGAAAAATCACCCCGGACAAAGGCACGAACAAACAGTAAACATCGAATCAGAAATCCCAGAAGATATAACTAAGAAAGCCCCAGATAAAAGACGCTAACATCCACACTGCAGCCCTCTCTCTCTCCGGGACCCGGGGCAAAAGGGAATAACGACGCTGCCCTTTCAGGTCAAGCCTGAGTCTCGAGAATTACCCCGATATGACCAGGCTCTGATCTAACCTCGGGCCGACATCCTAACCGGACCGGATTTGTTTTCTCGTTCCGGACGCCTCTCTAGTCATCATCAAAATTGCCGTATACTCGGCATACATTTGAAGGGATTCGTCCCGATTTTCCCGTCGCGTTTCCATCACGGACCCGTGTCTGAGCACGAAAAGATCCACGAGTGACTGACATGGCCGACGGTTTGTGGTCTGAATACGACCCCCAGTGTGACCTATCCCTACCTCTCTCTCGCAATTAGTATTATTCTTTTCGGCTGCGGGGCCCCTAATTTCGGCAATTAATCAGGGGTATTCCCTCGTATGGGGGATGTAAATGACGTCGTGACCTTCATGGCGCGACGGGATTCGGTCCCGACACGAACCACACAATCGTCTGACGAAGTCAGATCGAGCGCACCATGAGCTCTTCGGAGTCCGAATAAATTGTCACCTCGGTGACTGGCACGCCCACGCACTTAATAAACCAACGAACGAACCAGATAATTGTTAAATAAAAAGTGCGTCCACAGGCCCCCTCTTGCTCGGCGGGTGGGAGAGCTCGCCCATTAGGGTCGGCCCCATCATGCTCGGCGGAGGGGTGAGCCGCGGCAAGGTCACCTTTGGCTGCGAGAACAGCCCCGGCCTTCTTGGCCCGCTTCCTGGCCTTCACGGCGGCCCGGATAATGCCCTCCACGGGATCCTTGCGCTTGGACCCCCGTGGCCCAGAAGATTCACCCTGAGCCGCCCCCTTGCCCTTGTCTCTGGCTCGGGAGCGACCCGTGGGAGCAGCCAACTCATCGGCAGCCGAGTCATCACCGAGATCGATCACCTCTGTGGCCTCCTCCAAGGTCGACTGCCTGGTGTCTGCGCAGAACAAAGATGTGATCAGGAAAAGGAGATTGTCTCAACATCCGAAGAAGAAATTGATTCGTGGCGATCAAACCTACCGACTGCAGCCTCGCAAGAAGACACCGCTCGACGTTCTCCAGAGTAACCAACTCTTCCGTGGACTGACGATGCTTCAGCAAAATAGTCACGTACTCTTCCACATGCGGAGGAAACTTGTCCTGCCTCGGAGGAATATTCGGATGGAAATTGGGGATTACTTGACATTTCCAAGTCTCCTCCACTGAGAGGATCCCCACCAGAAGAATTGGGTCTTCCACCCCTTGTGCGAAGAATCCTTCGCGGCCAAGGAGATATAGCTCCTATTCCGCCTCGCCTGGATGAAATAGAAGCCCTTCTCGACCGAGGGATGCGCCTCCAACTAAAAAAAATAGTGGAAGAGGTCCAAGGAAGGAGGAACTCCGCATTGACGGCAGAGGATGCGAAAGGCAGAAAGAAGAAGATAGGAGTTGGCTACCAACTGCACGGGCACCAACTGGAAGAAATTAAGAAGTTTGAGAACAAAGGGCTCGAAGGGAAGGCAGAACCCACCCTTCCACGACAGTAGAAAGGTGCAGATGTGGCCCGTATGAGAATCCAAGCTCGACTCGTGCGGGGCAGCCGCGGTGAAGAAAAACTTGTGGGGCAAACGAAACTGGTTTTCTAGCCGTTTCACCTCTGCCTCCCCCTGTTCGCTGTAGTTTGGAGCCGTCGCCCTCACCGCAGGCTCGCCCTCCCACACTTCGGCATCCGGACGCTGGTCCGCCATGAAATCCGGAGAGGAACTTGAGGAAAGATGCTCCCGAGACCCCGAAGACTCTGGAGGAAGGGGAAGATGTTGGACCGCCTCCGTAGTTATCTCCGCCAACTTCGCGAACACCGCCGCGAGCATTTGCTCTTCCGTCGTGTCCTCACGATGCATCAAAGGTCCCCAAAAGCAAGCACGAAGGAGAGCCAAACCCTAAAACAGAGGGAGTCTGGAGCAACGATAAGCGCGTAACGCCTATATTCCCACGCGGAAGGCGGCGCGTCGTTCCGACCTCCGACAAAAGGGGGCCCCTTCAGTTCAAATATATCAGGATCATCATTATTACGGGCCCAGGTGGCCACGACACGTGGCTTACTAACACCGCCAGATCTCCACCCACCTGAGCCACGCTGGTCCAAAATCCTGAACAGCTACTCTTCCGAGCTTACTAAAGCTCGGGAGTAGGAGGGGGACAAGTGGAGAGGGGGATTTCTGTAGCCCATCTAAGAGCAGCCGAACTAGGTTCGTCAGGACCGAACGAGGCCCAGCTCATCCAAGTGACAGCCCCACAGGGCCCACTTAGGATAAAAAGCCCAATAAGATTACTCGGGATCAAACCCTTCCTCGGCGGCCCTTAGTCACGGAAGGCCCGAACGTCAGTCAGAACAGAGGAAGACCCATGCCCGAGTTATCCCTTCAACGGGATAGAGGCAAGCGCCCAGCGCCCACTCCGACCTACCTTCATCCGAGCTATGCCTATCATCCGGACAGGGTTGGCACCCTTCATGCTTGGATCGACCGACGATTGCTTATCCACGCTGCCGTTGAGAAACCCATTATGAGCAGAAGTTTAAAAGGATAAGGGACACATGACTCCTCAGGGCTATAAAGATCCCACGATGACGACGTAAAGAGCCCACGTTGAGGACTTAACTCCGGCCTGAAACTCCTCAGCTTACGGGACTCATGAGGCCAGTGCACTATTTAAACTTAGGACTCCCGCCAGCGAAAGGTAAGGCCCAACACATGCCTAAAATTCCCTGAGCAGGAACCACTTCACCTTCTTGGTGTAGAGGGATCTCGCGCCTCTTTTCCTTCTCCCTTCATAGCTTCCACCATTGCTCTACTGAATTAGGAATCGGAGGGTTTTCCCTAGGGAACCATCCCTGGACCCCCTGATCCATTTCCCTTTCTTGCAGTTCACTATTCGGTGATCATCGCCCAGCTCAGGTCCAGCGCGAGATCACGCCTCTTCAGCATGATATATGCTACATGAGCATCCAACTCATGATCTCACAGGCATGAAAGAAACCCTCATTGCATATTGCATGCATGAATCCCAAAGAAATCTCAGTTGCAGAGCTCAGAAATAATACATTTCTGCATTTCCCATTGGCACATTTGCATAGTTCAGAAAAATGCATGAAGATGATCTGATGAACAATCATGATGAAAGTTGCATGAATGAAGATTGAGAATGGGTCCAATTGCATGAACGAAAGAAAGAATGAACCCAAAAAAAATTAAGTCAAAGCATTATTGGAATTCCTGCCCAGCTTGGGATTGGTCGACCTATCTTTGGCCATGTGTCAACCCATTTGTATTTGTATGCTGGCATGCCTCCAGTTGGTGTCGACCTGCCCTCAGCATGTGTCGACCTCCCTTCAACCCAAGTGGACCTGTCCCTTGGCTAGCCTGTTGGACTCACCATCCCTCCCTCCTTCCATGCATACACACGCATATGCATACATCATCATACGAAAGGGGGTGAGAAGGCATATCAAACACATATATGAAAATAAAGGGTGAGGGTTCACCAAGAAAACAACAAAATTAATAAATAAAAACATAAGGAGTCAAAGATGAAGAGAAGAAGAGAAGAAGCAAAAAGTGGTGGATGAAGAAATTCTTTGAAACATTAAATTGATAAGGTTTTTAACTCCCTCCATCTCACCATATCCACCTATTTGAGGCCTCATGGCAGCAAGCGTGACAGCCACTTCAGCAGCAGCCCATGCAACGAAAAAAGGGTTCGGTCGGCCGAAAGCTCGCTCCCTCCATTTCACCATATCCACCTGTTTGAGGCCTCATGGCAGCAAGCGTGACAGCCACTTCAGCAATAGCCATGCAATGAAAAAAGGGTTCGGTCGACCGAACCGAGCTTTCGGTCGACCGAACTCCCCTTCCCACTAAAAAAATAAAATAAAACAAATCGAACAATTGATCAACAAAACCAACAATAAACAACAAGAACGAATCTAAACAAACAATGATGAACAAAAAAGGACAAAGAAAATGAACTTGAATGTCATTCTTAAGGAATTAACTGCGTTTGATCCGAAAGTGTTCGCCTCTTTAGACCCGACGAGGGGAATATCAAAGATGTCCTTACGAGGCTTGCTTGACCCTAGGGGTCATCCCCATCATGGCCGGTCATGTTGTGGCCTCGTTTCAGGCCGATAACCCTCTGAATTTGAACCGTTTTGATCGGGATTTAATCGTATCTCCTCATTTCTCAACTATCAAATTTGTCGTATCCTGACGTATATTTGCCCCGGTATTACACATATACTTGGGACATCTTCAACCCAGACATTAGTCCGAACATGAAATGGTCGATATACGATCGACATAATTTCAAATACCCTTTTGCACCCTAATATGGGGGATTTTAATGCTCTTTGACATATCTTTCACTCATTCCATGAAATTTGATTTTCAGGCCATGAGGCCCCTTATCTTGGCGATTAATCAAAGGTTTTTCCCTCTCTGAGGGGATGTAATTAACGTCGTGACCTTTATGGCACGGCGGGTCTCCAGTTATGACCCGATACCTACCATCGTTTGATTGGTCAGACGGAGCGCACCCCGAGTTTTGGATCACTCCAGTCTCAAAACCCAAACAAATCGTCACATATGAGACTGGCACACCCTTGCACTCAATAAAACGTACAAATATAAAAATGATAAAACAAAAAGAATCAACAAATAAAAAGATGAATATCCAGAGTGCGTCCAACAAGTTTGCACGCCCGATGGGATTGGACCACCTTTCATCTTTTCGCCAAGATCTGGGGCCTCATAGCCGCTTCTTAAAATTCTAACTCTTCCTCAATTTAAAATTACAGGTTGAATTCTGAAGAAAACAATGGCAGTCACATTCGGACCGCTCGTGGTTGCTAGCCATGATGAGCATGGCTACCTCGCCATTTCGGTCCAATTCGGCAGCTTCTCAGCCATTGTTGGCTTCCCCAACTTCTTGGGGGCGGCCTTCATGGATCTCCTGGACGTCCAAGAGAACAACTCCGTCACCGCTACAACGGTGACACCAAAGAAGATCGAAGTAGTGGGCAACCACGTCCACCACACTCACCACCTCGCCTCAAGCAACGAGAGGCACACCCCGACTGCCAGACGGGCGGCCAAGAAGAACGCCAGCACATTGCGAAGCCGGCTCTCTACTTTGGGTAAATACGTACTGATCGGAGCCGTCCGAGTTTTTCTGAATGGCTGGTAGGCCAAGATCACGCCTGACAGGACAGTCCCGATGGTGCCAATACACAACTCCTTCCAAGTGCTGGCCCAAGAGAAACCGGACCACTTCGGGTCCAAATCAAAGGGAGGGTTGGCCCCAAAGCCAACCAAATTCAAACATATTCGGGTGCCCAAGCGAACTTGGCCCCGAGCCCCAACTCGTCCAGGCGAGGTGTTGCGAACCCTCGTTGAAGAAATTAGCCGGGATGAGACTGTGGCGGTCGTCACTGTCAACGTAATCACGGCTAAAGATGACGGCGGTGTTGACACCCGTTTTTTGCCTATGAGTTGGGTCATTCTTCTTACCATTATTTGTCGATGCCTCGAGTTATCCATTACTCATTGGGCTATTTTCAGGCATGCTTTGGGCTTGTTTTATAGGTATCTCCTTCCCTGGCAAGGTTTGCTCTCAGGTTCGGGCTTAATGAGCCTCGATTTCGCTTGGTTTTGGGTTAAATGGGCTTATTTATCTCATTTTATCAATTTTAGATGCCCAGGCTTTACGCGGTCTATCGGCTGGCCGCTCCGTGCTTGCGCGGTCTTCTTTGAACCGTTTAATGATTTAATGGATATTTATTTGATTTTCTGAATTTCCACCGACAAGTCCTTGCACGGTCTGAAGATAGCCGTTTATATCATTACACGGCCTGTCATTAGACCGTCCAGCTCCCAGAGTCCTAAGCTCGTTGGTTTTTAAGATAATTATCTATTTATCTAATTTATTTGGATTTATCACCGACATGCACTATACGGTTGGGCTTGGGCCGCCTCATTCATTGAGTGGTCTAGCATTCGACCGTTCAATCCTCAGGAGTCCACCGGCGAAATCGTCAGTCAGTTTGATGGATATTTTGATAATATTTCTGATTTATTTAATTTCCACCAACAGCCTTGGACGGTCTGATATTAGACCGTGTAACTCATTGGGCGGTCTATCGCGTGACCGTTTACATGCTCGAAACCTGTGGATTATGTGGGTTTTCACTCTCTATCCATGGTTAATCCTCCACCTTCCTCCACCATTTTCTTCACGGTTTCTCAACCAAATGGGGTTCTGTTTGATCCTGGTGGAAGATAAAAGGTTTATCTACGATTTTTGTTTTATCATCTCGGATTAATATTCACTGGAAAATCCAATTTTGAGATTGGACTTTTAGGGCTCTATAAATAGAACCTGTAGTCTAAGCTTGAAAAGAGAGATCCAACATCGACGGTGAAGCTCTGCCAAACTTTCGAACAAACTATAGCCAGGGAGGGAGGCTTTCTACATCCTCTTAAGCCTCCGGTTCAGGGAGTAATCGTTGTTTTGTGTTCTAATCCAGTCTTTTGAGTCTTCTTTTCATTCATTGCACGCTTGTTTTCCCCATTTCTTCCCACGCTTTTGCATTACTCCACGTCATTTCACACCCTCCCATTTGTTTTTTGATGCCCTATAGGGGTTTAAAAACCTCCCAGGTATCGCCCCTTCCAAGTCATTATGTCGATTTTCCATTTCGTTCTATGGCTACTACACGTTTTAGGGCTAATTTGGGTGTAGTTTTCTTGTCTTTCACGTTGTTTTGTAGGTCAGCATCAGCATAGCACGAGCCACATCCCCTCTGGCTGGCCGGAAGGGGTGGAGGATCAAATCCCACAACCTTGGAGTCTGGCGCTTTGAACGGTCGTCTTCCGTCTGTTTGCAGATTAGAGCGGTCCTCGGAGAGCCGTTTAGATCCTATAAGCGGCTGTTTTGGAACCGTTCTATCGCCAGATCTATCTTCGTCCCGCTTCCTCCTTTGGCGCTGTGAGCAGTCTGTCGGGCGATCGTTCTATCCACTGAGCGGTTCTTCCAGGACAGTGTATACCTGCAGCTAGCGCTGTGTTTTTTTGGGCGAGTGCTTTCTCCCTCCTTCCAAGGTACGTCTTCTCATCCGGTACCCGTGTCTTGGTGGCGATCACGATCACATACACTTCCCCACCCCTTTCTTTCTTACCTTTGTTTTGCTTGTCTTTACATTTTGTTCTTTGAAAAGGCAAGGTAAGAAGAAGGAAAAGGTGGGAAAACATGTCAACATCCCTTTTTTTGGCAATCACGGTGGGACGCCTAGTGCCCATCATGCTATTATTCTGCCGATCTGCGTTTCCCTGTGCTTGGTTAGGTTTTTGTTAAGTGATTTCAGGTTGCTATTTCGTCCATCTGGGTTTCTATCCTCGGAGGTGTACGCGGTTCTCCCAGGGCCGTTCACGTCTCCCCACGGTCTGGAGATAGACCGTTCTGACCCAGTCGCAGGTGCGCTCTCTTTCCTTTCTATCACACTATTATTGCCTGCACTGTCTGGTTCTGGCCGTTCCTCTGCTTCCACGATCGTATTCTAGACTGTTCATTTCCATCTCACTGGGTGTCTTCTTATGTGTGAGCCTGTTAGCTTCAGCGGTCCTCACTGGACCGTGCATTGGACTCCACGGTCTTCCAATAGACCGTGCTTATCTGCTGGCTCAGGTACGTTACTGTCTCTCATACATTCGTGGGTTTACTGATTTTCCACGATCTTCTTAGGCCGTTCTACAGGTTGCGCAGTCGATCGATAAACCGTCCAGTCAGGTACGTTTTTTATCTCCACAGTTTCAGTCCATTTTTAGTTCTCTGTGTTTTTGTTCATTATACTGCTCCCTGCCACTGAGCATGTAATGCCCTGGATCTTTGCTGGATCCTTAGTGGATCTTTTTCGGATCTTTATTAGGTCTTTCGGATCATTTTTGGAGAGTTTCGGATCGCTTGTGTAGCTCCCGAGTTGAGTTTTACGATCCGTGTGGGTTTTTCCCTCGTACTATTTACGGAACCCTACGGTGAGTTTATTTCTCAATTCATCGACTCGTGGATGCCGCAGTTGCGATGTACACTTCGAGCCGATCGTTTCGACTATTTTTACGTATTTTTCTGAATTAGTGTATTTTTGACGCATTTTACGGATTTTCAGAAATTAGAAAATTTTCTAATTTCTCCTTTTCTAACCCACCTCTCTCTCTCTCTCATCTCACTCACGCCCTTACACACTCTCTCTCCCGTTCTCTCTCGTTCGCTCACCCTCTCGGCTCCGGCTGCGGACGGAGGCGGCCATGGGCGAGGTGACGACGCTGGGGAGCTGCTGAGGTGCGTGATGGAGTGAGGATCGGTGCGGTTTGGGCGCGATCCCGAACGGTGGATTCAAAGCTGACGGTTCGGTTCGCAATGTGGTTTTCGGCGTGGTTTAGTCGCTTCGGCGCTCGGTTTCTTCGGTGGAGGTAGGGAGATGGACCGCCACTTCGTTCTGCACATTTTCCCTGCTTTTGTGCGTAGTTTGGCGCTCGATCAGGGAGATCGTGCCGATTTAGTGAAAACCGTAGTTTTTGGGTTTTCAGGGTTCGCCGAAAAATGGCAATCATTTGCGGCGTGGCTAGTGTTAAAATGACCGCTGGGATGTCTGGATCCCATTCATGTCAGTTTCGTGTCGATCGGTTGTCATTCGGGACTGGTAGGAGTCCGGGAACCCCGGTGACCCGTTTTGGGTCGATTCGTCAGAATCGTCCCGTTCTTGCGTTTTAGCGCGTGTATGTGGGCTTTTTAGCCTCCAGACGTTGTTTTTCATCGTTTAGCTTTGTATCTCCTGCGCTTCGGCGTGTATGGGGTGTGGAACGGGCCGATTCGATGTTTCCACTATTTTCCTACCGTGGTCGGTGTAGCGGTCGTTTCAGAGACCGTCACAGTCTCTGACGGCCCAACGATAGACCGCCTGATGGGGGCATCTCTCGCCCTTCATATTTTTTTACACTTCGATTGCTTGCTAGCATAGCTCCATTGTGTCCGTCATATTTCTCTAAGTCGAGTCATGTAATTTTCATATTTTCTTTGAGTCATAATCATGTAATTTTCCTTTTTATTTGAGTCTTGTACCTAGGTTAATGAGTCATTTCCCTAAGTTTGAGTCTCATTAGGCTAATGAGTTTGCTATTGGGCCTATTTCTTTGGGCTAGGCCCATGGGCGCCCCCCCTTCCTTCGGTTATTTGTTAGTGTGTTAAATGTCAGGGTGTTTTGTGAAAATGTGGGTTGCCTATATATAGGACCCCATTTCCCCCATTTGTAATCAATCAATGAGTCAATCAATCAATGAAATTTGAGTTTTCTAGTGTCCCCATTTTCCTTTTGGTGAGAAACCATTATTGGGTGAGAAGCCCTCTCTTTTTCCCCCCCTCTCTCTTCTCTCTCTCTCCCTCCAAGGGCAATTTGCCCCCCTCCTCTCTCTCCTCCCTTCCCAACCACCTCCACTCCCCACCTAACCCAATAAAGTCTCTTCCCTTCCCCACAACCCTCATCAATACCCCACCCCTTCCCAATACCCCCTCCACCAATCCTCACCTCACCTCCCAACCCCCAACTACCCCTCCCACTTTCCCAAGCACCCTTCCCACTACCCCAAGCACCACTCCACCTCCCTAGGCCATTTGAATTCAAGTTTCTCCTTCCCTCCACAGCCCTAGGTCGCCCAAGCCCCTCCCCCTTTGGTTAGGGTCGCCCCCCCTCTCTCTCATCTCCACCATTCTTCCTTGCTCCTCTCCATCACCTCTCAGCCCTAGTTCACAGTTGAAGACCTGCAGAAGACCAGCAACTTGCAGCAGCGACTCCGACCACATACCAGCGAGTTTGAAGACCCAAGAGCTATCCACAGAAGCATCTTTCTGTCTTCTTCGCAACGGAAGTGGTTTCATCTTCATCCGAGCTGTGTGCTGCCCGGGAGCTCCGTTCTCCCACAACTGCGCAGAGCTGCCCCTGCTGAGTACCAGAACCGGAGTAGAAGCTTCACCATGACGAACCTTCGAAGAATCAGTTCAAGATCTCTTATGCAAAGTTCTTCCTCGCCCTGTCTTCTTTCAGAATCAAGAAGCAGAACTTCGATCGGCGTTCGTGATCCAGAGTTATCAATTTTCTCCCTCAGCTACGCGGGTCTGCTACCCACAGTCTGCACCGACCTGTCATCATTGTTAAGAGACCCCTGGTCTCCTCTGGCATTTTTTGGCTTCCCTGTCAGTTTTTCTGCGAAGAGGACTCATCCACGGTTCCAACAACTCTGACGGTGCTTGATTCTGAGTTCGGGAGCTATCGGGGAATCCTCTACAACCTGCTGTTGGAAACCAGGAGCTGCCAGTCCGAGACTCTGCCTCCCTGTTCGGGCCTCACCTAGACCAGCATCGGCGACAGAAGAAATTAAAAAAATTTGGACGACTTCCCCGGCCTCCTACGAAGATTTTCCAGGTGGTTTCGTCCCCAACAAAATTTGGTAGCAGTTGCAGCAGTCAATTCTTCAGTCCCCTGTCAGCACTCACAGAACTGGACAGATTCGGCATCGACTTCTTCTCTTGTGTTTTCATCGCTTTCTCCCCTCCCCGCTTGGCCGGCTGAAGGCCCCTCCCTGTGTGGAGGTAGTAATTTGGTGTATTCTTTGGTTTCCCTTCCCCAAGATCCCCCTCCCTTGCATGGGGTGTAGTGCATGTCATTTAAAATTTCAGGTCGAAGCTTCTCCGGCGCGGCGTACGGGTAAGCCCACGCTTCCTCGCTCACCCTCATCTCCGGCCGGGATCGGTGTCTTCACACCGATCAGGTGAGCCACTGCACACTCCTCTTTGCTTAAATTCCCTTGCTTAATTAGTATCGCATCTTAGTGCCGTCGGTGGTAAGTGGAGCGCCCGAACCCGAATTTTGCTTATGATTGAGTGACTACCGCGGGTGAGTTGCGGGAGAGCCATTAACACCCACGCCCTCGGCGTGCTGGCCGCCTATGAGAGTGGGCATCCTAAGACCTTTGAGAGGTCCAATCCAAAGCTAGCCAACCCGGAGCAGCTAGGGCCCGTCCGGACCCTCACCACTATCACCGGTTTGCCTACGGGCACGAGAGTGCGCTTAGCGGGTGAGTCCGCCCGAGTGAAGTCACCGGTTCGCGCGTTGGTTGCTTGCTAGGTCCAAGGGTCATTTGATTGTGTGACTATCACCCCAAGGTGGTGTCACATCAAGTGGTATCAGAGTAAGTTCACAACTTGTCTCTATCAAGTTGGTCCTAGGCCATGTTTATGCATTTAGAGTCCTCGGTTGCATCTCCCATGTCCACTAGAATGGCCGCTTCATACCCGTCATATCCATCCCCATCAACTTTTCCAAGAAGCCCAAATCCTCATGGAAGTTCCATTGCCAACAAAGTGGGTAGCAACACCTCTATCATAGAAGCCCTACCTAATGTCCTTAATCGGCTTGAAGATATCATGTCTCGACTCGACCGACTTGAAGGAAATAGCCATGCACCAAGAGTGAATGAGAGTGACCTTTGGGGAAATCTAGAAACCATATTTTTAGAACACTTGAAAATCAAAACCCCCGCCTTTGATGGATCCAACAGCCCAAGCCTTTACCTAGATTGGGAGATTTTCCTAGACCAATTCTTTAAAAGTTGCCCCTTGAACGAAGGAAGGAGAATGAGGCTAGCCAAGGCACACCTCTCCAAACAAGCTAAAACTCATTGGTTAGTTGTGGAAGGTTTAAGAAGGATCCGCAGGGAGGCCCCCATTAGCACTTGGGATGAGATGAAGGTCGAGCTTAGGAAAACCTACACTCTCCAACCCTCTCCCTCCTACTCAAATCACAAAAGCCCAAGGAGCACTTCAACACCTTCATCCCCACCCGGTCAATCCAAGACCCCAATCACCCATTCCCCACCACTTCCCATCTCTCCTATCCCAATCACTACATTTACACCCCACCTCCAAGTCCACAACACAACCATAGGTCCCCCTACCTAATTGAGCCCCATGGCCAACTCTCCACCTAGGCCCATGGTAACCCCCACCACTACCTCTCCATCACTCCCAAAAAGGGACACCCCTCCCAAAACCCATCAACCCAAACCCCTTCAACCCACCCATCTTCCTCTCCCTACCCCAATCCAACCCCCACCGAAACCTCCACTACTACCATTACCTATCCTAACCCAAGTTTCCCACTACCTACCACCCCGGATACACCATGCCCCAATCATCACCACACCCTTAAAAGCCCCTCTCACCTCCTTGGAAGAAGAATCCATACCCCACCCCATAATGGTGAACACTCCAAACCCACTCTCCACCTTGGAGGAAACCCAAGTCCAAGTTGAAGAAGAAACGACACACGAGGGTCTTCGCCTTATATCACCATCTCTAGTTGGAGTCAATCTCATCTTAGGGGAACCCCTTGTTAGTTGGCTAAAGGAGAGCCCAATAAGAGAGATCACGGCCCACGATTTCCCACCCATGAAGGAAAACCATCCCATAGTGCCCATCACCTCTTATCACACCACGATCCAAGCATCTTATCAAGTAGAGACCTTAGAGGATTTTCTTAGAGGCTTAGCTTGGCAAATTGAGTTCACTAGCATGTTGACCCCTATGACCGAACAACCTAGGAGCCTTGGCCTCCTACACCATTGCATCGGGTCAATCACCTCGGTCTATATCATTGGTTGCTACACTAGCGACCTCCTTTTCCTTCTCCCTATGGTAGAAGAACCCATCTCGATCCACTCCCCTACCATTGAGATCCCAAATACTTTGATCGGCCAACCCACTAGAAACCTTGGCCCAATTACATTGGAGGAGGATGACTCATAATTTGGGAACCTTGAAGACATAGAGTTCCTCCCTCTAGGAAGACCTTTCCACGACCCCTTTGATCCCTTCCTATGGGAGTCTAGTTCCCTATGTGACCCACCCACCTTTCCTTATCCTAACCCACCATGTTTGACCCAATCCACCCCATCCTAGACCCGGGCGACACATTGGGAGTCATGACCTTGGGCCACATATCCCTAGGTAATAAGGTTTTGCCCCACCCCATGATGACCACCTTCTTAGATCCATTCGATCCTTTCCAATGAGAGTTCAAGGGTTGTCTCACACCTATACACATGGAAGTCACCTTTGGGAAAAGCATGCATGTGTCTAAGTTTACTACACCAATTGGCATGAACATTATGTTGGGTCCATTCATTTTCATATCACCCACATGCCAAGTAGAAAGCATGAGTGGTCCAAATTCGGATGTAGTGGTCCACCTTCACTCATCATGGGTCAAAGACATGATAGGAGCATTCAAGGATGTCCAGGTCCCCCGACATTTGTCACCACCATTCATGACCGGATCACCTACGGATGCCCCAGCCCTCCGACCTTTGCTAGGATGTCCATGCATGATAGAGCCACATATGGTTGCCCCGGCCCACCAAGGCCCATCAAGGTCCATATGGCGTCATGGCATTATAGGTCCATCTATGGGTGTCCTGGTCCACCTTTGCACACCATACTTTTCACACCAACATCGCATCATAGTGCATGGCATGTGCATCCCAGCAAGCATTCAGCAACGAGCGGTGAGGTTCATAATGAGCGGGCAAAAACTCGTAAGTGCCACTTTGAATTCCAGTAAGCAACCTTATGATGGTGGGTTTGGAATGGCTCTACCTTAGGGCCACCTCCAAATCGAGGGCACGAGGACTTGGACCTTTCATGTTCCAAGTGGCTTTGGCAACCTGGCTTACAGGTTGGATTTACTCATGGGATTTTGGGATATACCTCACTTTTCACGTAACGGATCTAGCACCCTCTAAGGGCACCGCGGTAGATCCTAGTGAGCACCTTGAACCTACCCCCATCTTTGTGAGCGACACCCTCGGAGAGCTTCCACATAACCGCTTGAGAGTCCGACGCGCGCACACGGAGGCAATACTGGGCAAGCAAGGTACTATCATCGGCAAGAGGGTGTGTCCAAGACACCTTGAGAAGTTGAAGCGCCGTCCCCTGGTTGCGAACGCGAGGTTGAGTTGGAGGTTGTAGCTTGCTCAGAGTTGCGTTGGAGGACCTCTTCCCTGGCAAGACTCATACTCGACGGAGTCGAGTTCTTCGCACCCCGGGGGTATGATGGCGCATCTCTCGCCCTTCATATTTTTTTACACTTCGATTGCTTGCTAGCATAGCTCCATTGTGTCCGTCATATTTCTCTAAGTCGAGTCATGTAATTTTTATATTTTCTTTGAGTCATAATCATGTAATTTTCCTTTTTATTTGAGTCTTGTACCTAGGTTAATGAGTCATTCCCTAAGTTTGAGTCTCATTAGGCTAATGAGTTTGCTATTGGGCCTATTTCTTTGGGCTAGGCCCATGGGCCCCCCCTTCCTTTGGTTATTTGTTAGTGTGTTAAATGTCAGGGTCTTTTGTGAAAATGTGGGTTGCCTATATATAGGACCCCATTTCCCCCATTTGTAATCAATCAATGAGTCAATCAATCAATGAAATTTGAGTTTTCTAGTGTCCCCATTTTCCTTTTGGTGAGAAACCATTATTGGGTGAGAAGCCCTCTCTTTTCCCCCCCCCCTCTCTCTTCTCTCTCTCTCCCTCCAAGGGGAATTCGCCCCCCTCCTCTCTCTCCTCCCTTCCCAACCACCTCCACTCCCCACCTAACCCAATAAAGTCTCTTCTCTTCCCTACAACCCTCATCAAAACCCCACCCCTTCCCAATACCCCCTCCACCAATCCTCACCTCACCTCCCAACCCCCAACTACCCCTCCCACTTTCCCAAGCACCCTTCCCACTACCCCAAGCACCACTCCACCTCCCTAGGCCATTTGAATTCAAGTTTCTCCTTCCCTCCACAGCCCTAGGTCTCCCAAGCCCCTCCCCCTTTGGTTAGGGTCGCCCCCCCCCTCTCTCTCATCTCCACCATTCTTCCTTGCTCCTCTCCATCATCTCTCAGCCCTAGTTCGCAGTTGAAGACCTGCAGAAGACCAGCAACTTGCAGCAGCGACTCCGACCACATCCCAGCGAGTTTGAAGACCCAAGAGCTATCCACGGAAGCATCTTCCTGTCTTCTTCGCAACGGAAGTGGTTTCATCTTCATCCAAGCTATGTACTGCCCGGGAGCTCCGTTCTCCCACAACTGCGCAGAGCTGCCCCTGCTGAGTATCAGAACCGTAGTAGAAGCTTTACCACGATGAACCTTGGAAGAATCAGTTCAAGAGCTCTTCTGAAAATTTCTTCCTCGCCCTATCTACTTTCAGAATCAAGAAGCGTAACTTCGATCGGCTTTCGTGATCCATAGTTATCAATTTTCTCCCTCAGCTACGCGGGTCTGCTACCCACAGTCTGCACCGACCTGTCATCATTGTTAAGAGTCCCCTGGTCTCCTCCGGCATTGTTTGGCTTCCCCATCAGTTTTTCTGCGAAGAGGACTCATCCCACGGTTCCAACGACTCTGACGGTGCTTGATTCCGAGTTCGGGAGCTGTTGGGGAATCCTCTGCAACCTGCTATTGGAAACCAGGAGCTGCCAGTCCAAGACTCTGCCTCCCTGTTCGGGCCTCCACTCGGACCAGCATCGGCGACAGAAGAAATTAAAAAAATTTGGACGACTTCCCCGGCCTCCTATGAAGATTTTCCAGGTGGTTTTGTCCCCAACAAAATTCGGTAGCAGTTTCAGCAGTCAATTCTTCAGTCCCCTGTCAGCACTCACAGAACTGGACAGATTCGGCATCAGCTTCTTCTCTTGTGTTTTCATCGCTTTCTCCCCTCCCTGTGTGGAGGTAGTAATTGGGTGTATTCTTTGGTTTCCCTTCCCCAAGATCCCCCCCCTTGCATGGGGTGTAGTGCATGTCATTTAAAATTTCAGGTCGAAGCTTCTCCGGCACGGCGTGCGGGTAAGCCCACGCTTCCTCGCTCGCCCTTGTCTCCGGCCGGGATCGGTGTCTTCACACCGATCAGGTGAGCCATTGCACACTCCTCTTTGCTTAAATTCCCTTGCTTAATTAGTATCGCATCTTAGTGCCGTCGGTGGTAAGTGGAGCGCCCAAACCCGAATTTTGCTTATGATTGAGTGACTACCGCGGGTGAGTTGCGAGAGAGCCATTAACACCCACGCCCTCGGCGTGCTGGCCACCTATGAGAGTGGGCATCCTAAGACCTTTGAGAGGTCCAATCCAAAGCTAGCCAACCCCAGAGCAGCTAGGGCCCGTCCCGGACCCTCACCACTATCATCGGTTTGCCAACGGGCACGAGAGTGCGCTTACCGGGTGAGTCCGCCCGAGTGAAGTCACCGGTTCGCGCGTTGGTTGCTTGCTAGGTCCAAGGGTCATTTGATTGTGTGACTATCACCCCAAGGTGGTGTCACATCACCGCCACAGGCTCTGGGCGTTTCAGTTTTTGTGAGACTGTGGGAGTGTGACGGTCCATCATTGGTGTGTCACAGCCCTCTGACGCATCCAGGTAGGTGCGTCACAGCCATTTCATTTTCTTGAGGTTCTTGTCAGTCGGTTGCCCTGACGGCCCAGTCCTCATGCGTCACAGCCACGTAACACGCCTTCCTTGGGCCGTTACATGCTGTTTGATCGGATTTGACTGTGTCAGTCAGTTTGTGTAGCGATCGTTCCCTTGTGCGTCACAGCCTTGTAACGCGCCTGTCCTAGGCCATTACACGCTGTTTGGCCGAGTTGGGTGGCTGTGTCGGTTGGCTCTAACGGCCTTGCCCCCATGCGCCAGGGTGCTGTAACGCGTCCGTGCTGGGCCGTTACCTGCTGTTCGACTAGTTTTTAAGCTTGGGCCTGTCGGCTCTGACGCACCGGTCCTGGTGCGTCAGGCTCGTGTAACGCGCCTGTGGTGGTGTGTTACAGCCCTATTGTGGTCGTGATGGCCGTTCGGTGGTTCGGTGTTCGCCCGTGTGTTAGGCAGTCGTAGGTTTGTGTTCTAGGGCTTTGTTTGTGTGGCAATGATCTTCTGGATCAGTCGGGTTAGGTGACTGGGTGCGGTTATTTCCCTGACTGCGATAATTCCCTAACGACGCAATCTAGAACTGCTAATGCCCTTGTCTCTGGTTGCGTGGCGGCTGTTCCGTGACTGCCGGGTCTACCTAGCAGTTGAATGACGGTCCGTTTTTCCAAGTGTCGTTATTGCTGCTTTAGTTTCTACTTGTCTTGGCTTGATCTCGTGGTTTGCCCGTGACCCGTGGGTGTCTGTTGACGTCCTATGAGGGCAGTGACCATGATGGACAGCCAGGGATGCTTGTGCTTGCTGCATGTGGGTCTGTGCGTCGGTTGTTTGTGTCGGTGTTGTCTAGCTCCGGTCAACCGGGGGTTACCCAGGGGTTGACAGGTGGCTTTGTGTGTCTCGACGGTTCTGTCCAGCTCTAGACATTGGTTCTGGATGCCTCGAGGTGTCATCCTACCTCGATCCGTGTGTCCAGGCGTGCTGAGGATTCTCGATGTTCCCTTAGGTCTCCGTGCGTCACTTTCTTGCGGAGTGTGTTGTTTTCCCTGGCTTAGGAGTTAGACCGATTGGCGGCGTGTTCCGCTGTTCGTGACAATCTTTCCTTCGAGTCATCCGACTCAAGGATCGTTGCGCTGTAGGTCTAGTTGCCTTGTCCTGAGTCGGTCGGCAGTTGTCTGTACTGCCATTGGTGCTTGGAAGTACGGGTGATAGTGTCTGTTTAACCTGTATGTACTTCGGCACTTGTGTTTTGGGTCTTTGTGTTCGTGAGCCTCCACCTTCTGTTACCCTCGACTTTCAGTTGTCGACCCACCTCAGGAGTGGTGGGAGGGGTGTTCCCGTTAAACGGTTCCTAAGCTAGTTCCGTGGGCTCCCGGCTCGATTACCGTAGCGTCCTATGGGTGGAGAATACTAGCTAGAGGCCTGGCTTAGGCGAGAGCCAGTGTGTGCACACGTGGTTAGGGGCTTGTGGACGAGGCACCGACGGGCGTTCCCCTGACTAGTTACTCAAATTTGGTTGCTGTTTTGGTTTGGATCCGGTCAGGATGTACTGGAGTCTCCGCCAGTTTGGTTAGCGTTGTTAGACTCGGTACGTGGAGCGCAGCATAAGACGTTAGTGGACGCAGCTGGCTATGGAGAGGCACTCCCGTCACGTGACACGTGACTCTCGACGTTTCTGTGCGTCGTGACCTTCCCGAGTTAGCCTTTCTGTGGCTGTACTCGAGGTCAGTGTTCTGTCACCTCCGCGACGTTCTGGTTGTGCGTGGGGCAGTGTGCACGATGTCCTGGTCGTGTTGTCAGTTGTCGGTCCAGGTTTTCCTAGGCTTTCTTGTTATCCTTGCGGGTCTTCGCTTTAGGCCTGCCATTTTGTCGACAGATCGGCAACTCCTGACCGTGTCAGCTCTGAGTTGCCTTCCTACTATTGCTTGGAGTAGTTTGGGGTGCCGAGGTTAGTTCGGTAGCTGTTGTTTGGCACGGGCTCCCTCGCCCTCTTCCTTAGCTTGCTCCCTACTCCTGCTACCCGTCTGTTCCTTTACTGCGTTCTAGTGTAGACTTGCAGCTTTCTAGTGTAGCTTTCCTGTTTGGCTACTGCTGTTGTTTACCCTACAGTTTTTAGTGTGTTACTGCGTATTTTTCAGTGGGGATTCGCGTGACCCCTACTGAGCCAGTGACACGAGGCTCACCCCTACTTTTCAGGTGGGGTGATGTTCGTTCTGCTTCCGTGGCTCCTGGATCTGCGTGCTGTTGTGGCCAGCTGGTACCCTCGTCGGGCTTTCCCCGACTTTCTGGTACGTCTTTCTTCTCTGTCGACTGTACTTGGTAGACTTGATGTCCTTCCTTTGGACTTGACTCTGGGTATATAATTGTTAATTGTAATCTGTTAATTAAAAAGTAATTTTATTTCTACTATTTCAGCAACCCGGTCTAATGAAATTTAATTACTTACTGCTATATCTGTCAATTCAATGTACTACACGGCAATCCTTTTTCCCTTCGGAGCTTTACCGCTCTTGGGAGACCTCGCGGGTTCCAAGTGGTATCGGGTGTATTCAATTATCTTATCGGGTATATCTGGTATCCGAGATCCGGGTCGTCACAGAGCGGTCCTTTCCAGACCATTTACCTCCCTGAGCGGTCTCCCATTAGATCGTGTCTTATTGCTACAGTGCACCTGTGAGTGCCATTTGGACTATTACTTCACATCATTTTCATATTCGTTTGGGTGCTGTTTTGATCTCCCCTGGTTATCTCTTGATTTTGCATCATCATTGTTTTTACTTATCACATTTGTTTGATCATTGTACGTTAGTTTTAGGTTAGAATTTGCATGCACTCGGTGCGCATAGGTTCATACATTTTATCATACTAGTTGCATTCCTACCTTGGTAGGGGATCATCTCGTCTCCATATTCCTTGGAGCCGACTAGGTGACCTTATCCGGGACCTCCGTAAGCCAAGTCACAAATCTGCTGAATGTTGGATGTATAAGAATAATAATCAAAAAGTTCATGTAAACAACAGAACATTTCATGCTCAGTTTCATAGGTCTCATGCTGCTTTTGATATGCATCATAGGACCAGAAAATCTGCTGTTTCATGTAGATATTGTGGTAAACTCGGTCACTTCATGGTAAATTGTTATTAGATGGATTTTGATGATAATGTCGCTAAGAAACTGTTCATAACTCCTGTTAGGTCTAATACAGGACCCAAGGTGGCTTGGGTTCCTGCAAGATCAAACTGATTACTTTGCTGCAGGTGTGCCTTGAGATGAATAAAGAGGAGTCAATAAACCAAGGCACTCAAAAATTGAAAGACCCCATGATCCTGCTCTCCAGGTTAGTTCTGAACAATCTGTTTAAATTCCATCATCTGAAAATTGCTTGTTTAAAATGGTTAAACATCTTGTTGATTTGATTTGTGCTTAGTTGAAACTTTCTGAAAATTTGAAATGAACTTGATATACTTGGCAGTTTCTCTCTCTGATTGAACAGCATGAATTTTCTTCTAGCATAAATTCTAAAATCATGAGCTGTGCTTTCATTGCATATTATGCACTCTGTCAGGGGGAGTTTGACTCTTGTCGCTTGATGATCATGCTCTCTTTATTTGATTTGTTGCATATTGCACATATGAAGAGTAGTGCATGTAATAAAATTTGAAAAACCTAAAAAGATATTCCATTGCATCTAGACAGGGGGAGCATTTCTATTTCATCACTTCTTCACCTCTTGAACTCCTTATGTCTAGCGATCTGATCATTTTCTTGGCCATGTGTGGTTCACTTGAATTCTTTGCTATCTCTACTTGTTTAGCTGATCTGTCTGTACTCCAGACTCAGCTACTGAAATTGATTCTGCTCTTCATATATTTGATGTTTTTCTCTCCTACTGTTATTTGCTCTACCAGCTTGTACTTATCAAACATTCACATCCTCTCAAGCTGGTCTGATTAATCTAATTCTTGTTCTAGTGATAATAAGCTATTAAGTTGCATTGGTTGGACTGATCTGAGATCCTTATGTGGTGTACCATGTTTTAGTCTGAATTCTCAAAAGAAATTCTATCATATAGGTTTTAGAATGACCATTGATTCAGATTGATATAAGTTTAATGTATTCTCATATTTGCTCTTGAATGATTTGAAAGTATCTGAATGATGAGTGTTAATAAATTTTAACCAACTGTGTCTTGGATACCTAGACTCAATCATCTGTAATCTGAAAATGTGTTATCTAGGCTTCTTTGGCAGAGATACATAGAGATAGCATTGTTTTTAAACATCAACTTGAAAAATGTTGACTATAAAGAAAAATTGTATTCGGAGTAATGACTTGGTAACTGAGAAACTGGGTTCTCTATCAATGAAATAGAGTAAACCTATGTCATGAAGTTCCATAGTTATATTTGGTAAAAATGTATTAAAATCTGACAGAGCAATGTTATGTTTGTGTTGAGTAGCTGAGGAGTCCGGCCTCTGATCAAGGTGTCTCCTCATGAAAAAAAACACTCATATTGTTAACTCTGCTATCAAAGTTGAGAGGCAATGACAGTCATCACACTGAGTAACTGGGTCACTTCACCTAAGATGTGTTGTGCCTCATGTAAAAAGGTGTTGATCAACTTAAATTGCTCAGGGTATATTCTGCTTATTAAAAGAAAATCTCTTGCAAAAGTTGTCAACTCACATTTTTCTAAGTGTGTTTAATTTTGATACTATAATATGTAACTCTCAAAGTGGTCATTGAGTTCATTTGAGTAAGATGGAAGATGGTTGTTCTTGAAGACTGCTTGATTAATTGGTTCACCTTTATTAAAACCTGCCTTCAAATATGAGTATTGAATTTAATTGACAAATTTGGTATACATCATGATTAAATCAATTGGGTCATGTCGATTAATTCATAATCCCCTATGATAGGAGAGTCTCTCCTTATGAAGACTTATTACTGTGGTACCTGTCATACATTTCTCTCTGATCAGGTTCACCTGTGACAACTTATTCATCATGTCAACTCACCTGTTGAAAATCTTGTGCCTTGCTTGATGTTATTTACTCCTACACTTGGCTACATCTACTTCATTTACAGCATTGTCTCACTCTCCACACTGTTGGAATCTTCCATCTTGCTTTGTAACCAGTTCTGGTTCTGTGGACTTTCCACCTGTTTTATTCTGTCCATGCATATGTGAGGTGCCTCAACCAGAGTTCAGATTGCTTGTAATGGTAGATTTCAGATTGCTTTATTGGTTAACCAGAGCTCGTTCTTGCACTTCAGGGGGAGTTCTGGGTCATCTGCATTTAAGGGGAGAGTAGTCAAACATTCATGTTGATAGAGGGAGTTCTTATATTTTATTCTTCAGTGCTCATTTTGCATGTTTCTATGGGGGAGTATTGATATCAGATTTCATACATGTCGTTCATTTCACTCGTAAACCATCTCCTTTTTGTTTATGTCAAAGGGGGAGAATTGTTTGATGAGTCTGTGTGACTCATTGTGTTGACGTCATCAAAAAGGGGGAGATTGTTGTGCCCCTTGTGCTTTGATGATAGGGTGTTGTTGTTTTGATGATGGCAACTCAAGGAGTCACCACATAAGATGGCAAATCAATGAGTCACCACATAAGAATGATGATGATAATGATAGTGTGTGTGATGATAAAATGATGTTTCGAATGCATTATTCTGATTAAGCCCATGCACAGGTTAAGTCAGTACAGAGTTTTGCCTAGACGTGCATATGTTTGCTGCATAAACCTTGAGTCCGTGCAAGGTTGCTCACATGTCGTTAAGCTTGTACATGCATACATAAAGTCGATGCAAGCATGCAACAGAGTCAGTACATTGCTTAAGTCTGTACAGGGTTAATTGTCTAGGCTTGTGTATTTCATAACTATGTTTCATGGTGGCCATAAGTTAGTGAATGCCTAGACTCATGCATGTTCAAGGGACAAAGTCTGTACAAAATTTTGCCTAGACTGCATCAACTCAAGTCTATAGATTCCTTGGTGGCTAGTCTGTACAACCTCCGTTGTTTCACTCCGCTCTTCATGCACATACATAGTCAATGTATTGATTTGTCTTGCACATACACTAAGTCTGCACATGGTTGCTTTAATGACTTAGCAAGTCTATACATTCTTGCATCGTTGTGCTTCATGCATACACAAAGTCTGTACATCGCTGTCGCATGCACACTAAGTCTATACACTCTTTACCATGCATTCAAAGTCTATACATTCTTCCGCATACATACGTAAGGTAGTGTCATGCACTCAAAGACCTCACATGCACACGCATAGTTTGTGCATCATGCATTCATGCTTAAACTCTAGGCATAGCAAGTCTGCACATTGTTTGTACATTGCACGCAGAGTCTGCATAGTTGATGGCATGTTCGTGCATTCACTATTAATGTGCATACTTTACTATATGCATACTGCATTGAATTGTCTCGCACATACACTAAGTCTACACACGACTGCCTTGATGTCTTAGCAAGTCTATACATGATGCATTCAGGCTTAAGCATTAGGCACAGAAAGTCTGTACATCGTTTGTACATTGCACGCAAAGTCTGTACACTCGTTGATGGCATGTCTGTACATTCACTTTCAATGTGCATACTTCTCCATATGCAAAATGCATTACATGCATTCAAAGTCTGTACACTCGTGGATGACATGTCCGTGCATTCATTCTCGTTGTACATACTTTCTTATATGCACACTGCATTTTGTGCATCAAGTCTGTACAGGCTCAGTTCAAATATCAAACTTACTCGATGCATCCTTTGTTTCCTTTCAGATTAACTTACACTGATAACAAGCCTAATCTGACAGGACTGCTGCTCGAGGAGCTTAAGAAGGGCACGTGATCCAAGAATGGAGGAAGTGCCAGGATCGTGACACGTGTAGTGCAGCAGGCTGAAATGCTGCCACGTGTTCAAGGCGCTAGGGCGGGAATTCGTGGAGGACACACGCCCACCTATCTGCTCCTGCTATAAAAAGAAGACTTCTCCATCTGGAGAAGATGCTCGTGCAGAGAGGATCAAAAGTTACATTAGAAGAGTAGAAGCAGACATAAACTGCACGATCCAGAGAGAAGAAAAAATAAAAGAAGAAGAGCAGAGGAAGAGAGTGTTCGAAAGAGAAAGAGAGAAGAAGAGGAAGAAAGAAAGAGAGAGAGAGCTTTTGAGAGTAGTGATCGAGAGAAGAAAAGAGTGAGCAGCAGAGAAGTATAGAGAAGCAGAAGAAGAGAAAGAAAGGAAGAGAGAGGTAGAGAGCTCTAGGGGAAGAAGAAAAGCTTCATCGGAAGATTTGTTTTCACTGGACTTTAGATCAGATCCAAGCCAGTCAGCTCCATGAGAGCCACATCTATGTTCCATCGTTTACAGCTTTCTGTCACTGTGATTTATCATCTTTTGTTTTCTTTTGAACCTTTATTCAAGCTGTTAGTCAGCGGAGCAAGCTGTGTTGCTCAGCGGTTGCAGAGGAGGATTCCTCTGGTCGGCTAAGCTGTATTGCCCAGCGAGTCAAGCTGTTAGGCAGCAGATGGCTAAGCTGTATTGCCCAACAGAAGTAAGCTGTGATGCTCAGCTGATGTAGGCAAGCTGTGAGGCCCAGCTGTTAAGCTGTGTATCAGTGGAATCCACACTCTGGTTGGAGTGTGGGGTGGACGTAGGTCTGCGGACCGAACCACCTAAAAATCCTTCGTCTACTGTGGTTTGATTGTCATATCTGATTCCGCTAGATGAATGCTTAGGCTCAATCTGTCTTCATATGTCCATTGAGCTCATTGATTGCACGTCTACTGTTTGATTGAACACATCACAGTATTTAAGATTCAGTAGAACTGAATCTATCTTTAGCTTCGCATCTCTAAGTGTTCTAATTTTTTAAATTAGGCAAAAATATTGAAGGACAGATTCATTCACCCCCCTCTGAATCTATCGCACCAGTCCCAATACAACCTCCCGCTCCCACATATCCATATACATCCACATATCCTTTCACATATCAACCCTCCACAAGTCAGCCTTCCGCCCCTTCATACCCGCATGAACCTCCACCTCCGGTCAAGGAAACACCACATCCCGAGCAAGTGGATGCCGTCTATATACCCCCTCATCCTGCTCCGCATATGCCTGCACCAAATCCTTCCCTTAGCCATGCGCCATTGCCTACGTAACCTCCGCTTCCATCCCCACAACCATCTCCATTATCCTCTCATACCCCTCGGCATCCGCTTTGCCTGAAGCAGGCTCCTCATTCTCCATTGCCGGAGTGTTTTATGGATATTTTTCGGGCTTTGATGGCTACTCACACGTTACAACTCCCTCCGGTTATGACTTGCCGACCTGCGGTCGGGGATTCGCTCCAATTTTGCAATTTTCATTGTCAGTAGGGGCATTTGGTTGAGGATTGCCCCGAGTTTCAGAAGTATATTTATGGTTTGGAAGACAAGAAAAGGATTAATTGGGCTGTCATGCATGAAGTTATTCTACATTTTCGCAGCAACCAGCAGCAACAAGAAGCGCCCCCCAGGCAGTCGTCTCCACTGTAAGACCAGGGGCACCCCTGTGATTCTTTATCTAGCATTGCCCCAGCTCCGTCACCTACACCATCACTTGTTCCCTCCCCTATGCTTTCGCCTACCTCACCACCCTCTTCATCTCCACCTACCCCCTCACCTTCACCATCTACTACTCAACCTCCACAACCTCCACCAACCCAAGCCTCTACTCAGGCAAGTGCCACCCTTTCCTCCTCCATTTCCATTACCACTGCTTCTACTCCCGACGTCGCCCGACGTGTCGTGTCGATACGTCGACGTGGGCACCGCGACCCTCCGCCTCATCACCACTTTCACCATCACCATCTCCACTACCCCCACTATCATCTCCACCACTGTCTCCTTCTCCACCATTACAATCTCTGCCCGAACCTGAGCAAGCTTCACCACTATCCTTGCCTACCCTTCCACTTACATCCAAACCTTTCGCCTCCACTTTGCCTCTTCCACCTACACCTTTGCCCACGCCCATGCCTGTCATTGCCACTATTCCTCTGCTACTTTCTACCCCGCCTCCCGAGCCTATTACCTTTACTTCTCCACCCCTCTCTCCACCTATTTCCACCCCATGGAGCGGGTGTGTGCTACCTCTGGTGCCCCTAGGGTCTGGTCCCCAGGGAGATGACGAGCCAAGTCAGGACAATTCAGTGCCGGTTCTGCACTACAAGATTCAAGATTTCATTTGTTGCATGTCGGTCCGAGTCCTGGTCCCCGGCTATTTTTGGGATAATGAGCCCACACTTTCTATGGAGACGGTTGAAAAGAAGAGTTCCCTTGCATTGGTGCAAGTTTCTTCGAAAGCGATGCCGGTGGCAATCTCATTGCTCGCCGGGAAGTTCACCATTAACGCTGTTATTACCTCTCGCTCGATTACTGTTCAGTTCACTGGCCAAGAAGGGTTCTCTACCCAGATGATGCTAACTCATACAGCCACCAGGAGCCTGATGAATTCCCTATTCAAGGGGCAATTGGTCGTATCTTCTGCACTTTCCAAGGATATTATGAACATCTTATGTAATCTTCCTCGGTTCATTGGTGAGTCGGCTATGTCAACGTCGCGCATTACACTCCCTCAGTTTCATCTTGCTCTTCTGGTAAGGGAGTTATGCTCCGTGCCCAATTGCCGAGTGGAGATGCCGAATATCATGCTGCTAGTGCCAAGTGACAAAAAATCGTGGTTTTTTGATATACACTCATTCGAGGAGCTATCTGTTCAAGAATGTTCGCCTATTGTTAGCACTGGGTGTCTAGGGGCAACCGCCCCGACGAAGAAGGTTGAAGGTCCAAGCCCGCGTCAGGCGGGTCCAATACAAGCAAGTTTCTGCCAAGAAGGGGCGGCGGCGCAAGTTTAAGGGCCGTCAGTTGTGCACTCGGGGGTCCACTTCTCCTATTTCTTCTTCGTTTCATTCATTATTTCTTCTGCTCGGTTCCCACCCTTGGGTGGTCTATCTTCCCTCTCCTAATTCTCTCTCCACAATTTCCTCCTCCCATCTCGAGTCCGTGACTCCCCGTTCCTCCTTTTCCTATCCGGAGCCTCCGGACTTTCCATCTCCTCGCCATTCTCGGCCTCAGCCTATGTCCTCCTCTGATTCTCCTTCCCCGGTATCCCCGGGTTCAACTTCATTTCTCTTTCCTCGACCCTGTCGGGTGTTTTTCGTGCTTCTTCCCCGACCATGTCGGGTAATCCTAATTCTACTTCCTCGACCTTGTCGGGTGTTTATCGTTTTCCTTCCCCGACCTTGTCGGGTGATTCTAATTGTTCTTCCCCGACCTTGTCAGGTGTTTATGCTTCTCCTTCCCCGACCCTATCGGGTGATTCTAATTTCTTTTCTCCGACTACGTCGGATGATCACTCCTCTTCCCCCTTATCTTTGTCACAATCTTCTCATGGTTTGTCTATTCCCTCCTCTTCACCCTTACGGGGTTCTCACCCATTTTCTTGCTATTTTCGAGGCTTTAGTCCGCCTTGATCTCAGTTGATCTTGTTTATTCTGTATAAGGTTCCTTGTTATCAGGGTCTCTGTGCCTTAACGAGGGAGTTTTAGCCCTCGTCGCTCTTTCTTTTTATTCTCCTTCGTCCAGTTTGGTATCTGCCACTCCTTTGTGTCAAGGAATCTCAATCCCTGGTCATCCTCTACATTCTCGTACTGCTTGAAGCTCGATGATCAAGCTCTCGCTTCAGGATGTTACTTTCACGCCATGGATTTGCAAGGTATCTTTTATTTTGCGCAAGAATATGTATGGCGACCCAGATCCCGGATACCAGATATACCCGGTAGGACTACCGAATACACGTGATACCACTTGGAACCCGCGATGCCTCCTAAGAGCGGTAAAGCTCCGAAGGGAAAAAGGATTGTCGTGTAGTACATTAAACTGACAGATATAACAGCAAGCAATTAAATTTCATTAGAACGGGCTGCTAAAGTAGCAGAAATAAAATTACATTTTTATTAACAGATTTTAAACAATTATACACCAGAGTCAAGTCCAAAGCTAAAGACAGCAGTCTAGCAGTACAGTCGACAAAAAGAAAAGATGTACCGGAAAGTCGGGGGAAGCCCGACGGAGGTACCAACTGGCAGCTACGACTCGAACTCCAGGATCCACGGAAGCAGAACGAACACATCACCCCACCTGAAAAGCAGGGGTGAGCCTCGTGTCACTGGCTCAGTAGGGGTCAGGCAGATCCCCACTGAAAAATACGTAGTAACACGGAACAACAGCAAGAAACAACACTAGAAAGTCGTAAAAGAAAAGGAAGCAGGAGTAGGGAACAGGTAAGGACGAGGGGAATAACCCGAACAGGCAAGCAGGCCTAGAAAGGGAAAGAGGAGTAAGGAGGAACGAGGAAAAAGGGGAAAATCACGCACAAATGCCCCAACCTACACCTACAACAGGCATGCAAAAGAAAGTTTAGAAAAGACCTAGACAGGCACAGACCTCGAGTACAGCCACAGAAAGGCCAACCCGGACATGTCACAATACAGGAAGAGCACGGGAGTCGCCCGCCACGCGACGGAAAAACCCCCGCATTGGGAGAACGGCCAGATGCATCCACTGACGCCTTATACTGCACCAGAACACCCACCACAAGTGTCCCGACCACCCGCCAAGCGCGACCAACACGGACAAGGCCGAGTCGCAGAGCCACATGGAAACACAGGCACAAGTACTAGTCAGGGTCACGCCCGTCGGCGTCAGTCCTCAGCCCCTGACCACGTGTGCACACACCGGCTCCTGCCTTGAGTCAGGCCTCTAGCTAGTTTTTTCCCCCCGTAGGACGCTACGGTAACCGCAGGAGTCGACGGAAACTAGCTTACAAATTGTATATCGGGGTCACCTTTCGACTACTGCACGTCTAGGGCGACGCAAGGAAGAAGCTCGAAACGCGGCGCTGAAGTATAGGCAGTCGAACATGCACTGTCGCCCGCACCTCAAACACCAAAGGCAGCACAGGAAACTGCTGACAGACTCGGAAACGTAGTCTTAGCCTTCATAGGAGCATCGACCGATGTCCACGGGGAAAGCGGCTAGACCACGGGAGCGACAGACATCACCCTAACATAGACAGACACACACATAGACACGCCATAAAACAACCCCTAACGTCACCTAAGATAGACCCACAACACACGACCACACACCAAAAAGCCCAACGGCCATCACGGCCACAACAGGACTGTAACGGCCTAGCACAGGCGCGTTACACGGGCCTGACGCACCAGGGCAGGCGCGTCAGAGACAACAGGCACAAAGACACAACGCGAGCCACGTAACGTACCAGGGCAGGCGCGTTATGGTGGCCTAACGCACAAGCACAGATGCGTTACGCCCACCTAACGCGTGGGGATAGGCGCGTTACGCCAACCGACCCAAAATCTCGAACTCGGGCAAACAGCACGTAACGGTCCACGGCGGACGCGTTATGACACTGTGACGCAAGGGGGCAGGGCCGTTAGAGACAGCCGACACAGCCACCCAACCCAGCTAAATGGAGTGTAACGGCCTGGGGCAGGCGCGTTACACAAACCTGACGCACCAGGGTGGGCGCGTCAGGGGAACCGACTCACCTAAAATGCTAGACGACAAAATAGGTGTGACGCATCACCCCGGACGCGTCAGAGAGTTGTGATGCGCCTCCCCTGGGCCGTCACACTCCCAAAACCACGAAGAACTAAAAATGCCCATAAGCTGTGACGGTCTGTCGTAGGGCCGTCAGAGACATGTGACGGTCTCTGAAAAGACCGCTACACCGGTCACGGCGGGAAAACTGTGGAAACGCCAAATCGGGCCGTTCCACGCCCCATTCACGCCGAAGCGCAGGGGAAACAAACCTAGATGACAAAAAACAACTCTAGGAGGCTCAAAAGCCCACATGCAAGCCCTAAAACAAGTGATCGGGGCGATTTCATCAAATCGACCCAAAGTGGGTCACCGAGGTTCCCGGACTCCTACCGGCCTCGAATGGCAACCGATCGACACGAAACTTACGTGAATGGGATCCAGACATCCCAACGGTCAGTTTGACACTAACCACATCACAAATGGTTGCCGTTTTCTAGCGAACCCTGAAAACCCCAAAAATTATGATTTTCACTAAACCGGCCCGATCTCCCCCGATCAAGCACCAAACAACGCACAGAAGCAGGGAAAACATGCAGAAGGAAGTGGCGATCCATCTCCCTACCTCCACCGAAGAAACCGTGCCCCGAAGGGACTAAACCATGCCGAAAACCACCGAATCACGAACGACGCCCACTTGGAATCCACCGAGGGATCGCGCCAGCCACGCTCCATCCGCTGCTCCTTCCCACGAACCGATCACTCGAGCACGTCCACGCCTCAGCCAGCTCCGCAACGGTGCGCTCCCCGCGCCGAACGGACCAGAGACGGGAGAGAACGGAGTGAGATAGCGTGAAGTTGAAAATGAACAGGAGAGATAGTGAAATTGGTGCGGACACCCGAGCAGTTAAGCGGCGCGACACGCCGAGCCACCGATACCGCACACGGAGCACGACTCGAGCCACCTCAGCGTCCATCTGGCTCGGAGACAGCCTGGAGACTCCACCTTGAGCCTCCCCATTTATCATATTTAGTTAGCCTTTATGAGTGTGTAATTTGTGTTTATTTCGTTGTATTCGGTTTGCTATTTTGATTGTAAGAGGGGCTTATGTGTAATTTGGACCCCGTGGGCCCCACGGGCCCCCCAGGCCCCATCCCATTGAGCCACCTCAGCCAAGGGCCCCATGTGCGGACAGTCAACATGTCAAATGGAGGCTTCTAGATGGGTGGGCCAAGTGGGGGACAAGGGACTTGGAAAGTCCACATTTGGCCACCCACCCCCACCTACCAAGTCCACCTTCTACTCCTTGGTCCAAAGGCCGCCCCCCTCCTTGTTTTTATATATTATTTTTGTGTGTGTGTCACACTCAATCCAGGCCACTCATTCCCATCCCCTAGATCCAACGGTTGCCAATGGATTTGAGATGTAACACATAAATACTTGTAATTTCCCATTTTCATAAATTAATGCCATTTGATTCAAACAAATTCAAGAGCAAGGGCTGGTGCGCCCCCCCCCCCTCCTCTCTCCTCCCTCTCCCCCTTGAAGCTGTGAAGGCTTCCATTCTGAGGTGCGACACCTCGTGTATCGGTTCCGACGATCGCCGCCGCCGCCACGAGCCGCCACCGCACCGCCATCGCCATCAACGGAGTTCTGCCCGCGCAGTACCACAGAAGCTTCCACGAATTTCATGTCTCAGCCCCGAGCTCAGATCGATCTGGGAATTTTAGTGGATGTTCCAGAGGTGTCAAGGACATCCCACAAATTTTGGTTTGCCATTCAGATCTCGTTTCATATTTTTTGATTTTCGTCCACTCTTCCATTTTGGTTCTGCCAGAGTTCTGTCCAGATTCATCCCCGCCCTGAGTTTCATGTCTTAGGTCCACTTTTTGAGTTTTTTTGGTTCGCCCAATTTTATTGGGGGTTCCATTCATCCACCCCTTCATCCATAATGTTTCTTAATTTTTCATTCACCCATCTCATATTTTCTAAAAATCGTTCTCAGTCCCAACTACAGTTCTATCCTCCTGTTCCCAGATCCGACCACCAGTCACCCCAAAATTCATAGTAAACCACCACCACCTCCAAATCACATTCCAAAAATATTCCCAGTTCCGTGGTTTGATACCCTACAACTTTTAAGAAGAGCTCGAAGACTGAATCCAACTTTAAGTAGGCGGTCAACGGCCATTTACAGGAAACTGATGTGCTGATCTGATATTTTGGGAGCTGTGGAGCAGTGGATTGGAAAATTGTTAAAGCCCAGGTCCGCCCAGGTTCAGAAGAGTCCACTGGCCCTAGATTGAAGGATTTTGAATCCTCTTTCCAACGGCACTAGTTTCGTCGCATTCCGGCGACGGGGCTGACCGCAGCGGCCGTTTTCGCCGGAGCGCGCGCCTGAAAACAGCAACCAAACTCCGTGGGCAGCAACTTCAAGACTTGGGAATCGGGACCGATCGACCCCCGATCGGTGTTCCCCGCCGACCGCCGTCCGTGGAGGCGCGCCACCAGGGGTCCCCATCATAGTGGGTCCCACCCCCGCAGATCCGGAGGACAGCGCCATCCGTGGGCCCCGCGGGCCCGCAGAACCCGCCGTTCGGAAAGCACGAAAACACGGAGTTCGGCACCATCGGGCGACATCAAGATGCTGCCCGTCAACCCGAGTTGCGTGATTCCCGGGCTCCACATGTGACCTTTTACCTCCCTGCGTGGAGTGGGTCAAATCTTTGTATTGCTGTGATATTGTTTAACCGGGAGTCCGTGATTCGGCCAGGGTTGTCTTCGCCACGCCGGGTGCGTGGAGGTAAAGGTCTTAACTCCTTGGCGTTACATTGCTTAGCTAGTATACGGTCTTAGGCCGCTGCCGAGAGTGTAGGTACTAGCCCGTGTGTCCATGTCACCGCTGTGAGAGTGAGAGTGACCCGTCCCGTGACTCGATCCGAATCCAGAAGTTGAGTCGGACTACCCTTGACCTCCGCCGGTTCCTTAACCGCGCACGGTCCGCGCTTTCCCTCGCTTGGGACGACGAGTGAGCTTCCACTTCTGTTAGCGACGTTTCGCCACTAGGAGCTCGTAGTGTCGGACTTAGTGTCTCCCTAGTGTATGTTGCTGGTCGTGTCTTCATCTAGAGTCCGAGGGTGGCACCATATAGTGTCGTCTCCCGTGTCCGTCCCGCATCAGAAATTGAATTTATAGAAAGAAATTAGGAAATTTTCATAATTTCTAAAAAATCCGATTTTTGACCCGGTCTCAGAAAAATACACAAAAATAGTCAAAACGATCGGCTCGAAGAGTACATCGCCACTGTATCATCCACGAGTCGATGAATTGAGAAATAAACTCACCGCAGGGTTCCGTAACTAGTACGAGAGAAAGACCTACACGGATCGTAAAACTCAACTCGGGAGCTACAAAAGTGATCCGAAACTCTCCGAAAAGGATCCGAAAGACCCAATAAAGATCCGGGACATTACAATATGGTTTCATTTTCATTATTTCTATTATTCATGCGCATATGGTAATAATGTTGTTTCCTCAACATGGTTTGAGTGGCTTTAGTTGAGTTCGCTTAATTCAGTCAAAAAAAGAGTTCGCTTCTGCAGCATCCTTAGGCTGGTAACAGCCTCGCGCTGGGAGTCTAGTTTCTTTCCCCGATCATTGAGGGTGACCTTTGAGCATCGGCTTTCACACACCATATGGTAAGTGTAACGACCCGAGAATCCGATTACCGGGAAGGCCCGATAACCCGAGACTCGCACTGCCACCCACGAGTCCGAAGACTCGGAAGGATTAGAAGGATGGTGTGGAAACTACACAAGTATCACAAGTAATTGTAGAAATTAAACAGCCATAATATTAAGCAGGAAATAAATTAGCATTTTACATGGTCCACAATTAAAAATGAATAACAACAACAGTAGTCCACAACTAGTATAGAGACAAGAAAGAAAAGTACAGCTACATGAGGCATACCCTGGCTCTGACCTCTGGCACTACCTCTGGGCACCCGCACCACGCTGCACCCCAGACGCGCTCCCCTGGGGCGGCGCCTCACCTGAAACACGGTGAAAAAACACAGGGAATGAGTCTCGGAACAAGACTCAGTAGGGATCACTCGAACCCTACCTCGCAAAACGGGAAACCACTACGCTAGCGGTAGGAGAGTACCTCAGAAAGGAAAGCCCTGTACTCTACACAATAAAGACCCTATGGCACGCAAACCGGCACACGTGCCACGGTGAGACAACCGAAACTCAACGGTCGACCCGGGAAAACCCGAAGGTCAAAGCCACGAAACTGACAGTCTGACACTCCGTACTCGACAGGAGTACCTCCCACTAGAAGCACAGCCGGTAGCGTCCCCTGACGTCTTACACCGCACCGCAGGTGAACTGCCTGACGTGGTAGCGCCTACCCAAGGCACGAACACCGCACAAGTAACCACAAACAAGTGACTAGCTGGGGTCACGCCCGTCGACGTGGGTCCAACCGCCCCCAACCACGTGTACACACACAGACCGCGCGTCCCTGGTCTGGTCCTCTGACCAATTTTCCCCTCAGCCGGACTCTGGCTGCAAGACGTGGGGCCCGACGGCAACCGGTCCACAAACCGCCTCTAAGGGTAAGCTCGTACACCACTCCCTGGTGTGACCTGTACAGCGTACTGGTAGGCTACGACTAGTGGAGGGTCACTGAAGGAGTAGACTCTTAAGTCATGGAAAACGACGCCCGCATCCGACGACGCACGGGGACCACCCCACGCACTGGCCCCGTCGCACGGTGACGATTGTCGGACCAAAAACGGGGTTGCACCCTCTCGGGGTAACTAGAAGCCTGACGGTCCACCCCTGGACCGTCACAGGCACCTGACGGTCCAAGAAGGACTGTCACAGGCGCCTGACGGTCCAACGCAGGCCGTCACACTCTCAGCGCCAAAATAGAATGTAACGCGCCTGCCCGGACGCGTTACAGACTGTGACGCGCCTAAGCAGGTGCGTCACAAAACGTAACGGCCCAGCCCTGGGGCGTTACACTTCCTGGGGGTAAAACGGCTCTGACGCACCCACCCTGGGCCGTCACAAGGCTGTGACGCGCCAGTCCTGGTGCGTCACACGCCTTGACCCCCAACATTCAAATCAACGGTCGGATGCATCTGACAGCCCACCCCAGGCACGTTACACACATGTAACGGTCTATCGGGGGCCGTCACACCCCCAGCCCCCAGCTAGTTAACAGGGGCTGTGACGCACCCTCCCAGGCGCGTCACACGGCTGTGGCGGTCTATCGGGGGACCGTCACAGCCCCTGACCCCAAAGGCTAACAAAGGGCATGTAACGGCCCCTCCAAGGCGCGTTACATCATGTAACGGTCCCTGGAAGGACCGTTACACGCACCCGACGGCGAAAACGGCAGAAATGCCCAAAAACTCCGACCACGCCCCCATGCCTCCACCGGAGAGGGTGAAATCAAAGGGGAAGACCCCTGGGGACCCCTAGCATGATTCTAAGCCATCAAAACGTGAAATCATGCATCAAATCCATAGATCGGGCGAGCTCTCCCCAAATCATGGAAAAACTCCAACATGCTCAATCACACCCCTCTCGGCCTCCCCGCGGCCTACAAACCACGGAAATGAACGGCAAGAGGCCAAGGAACGTCACCCTACCTCAATGGAGCGAATGCTCCGCCAGATCGTCCCCGATCGCAAGAAAAATGCTTTGAAAACCCTCGTTCTTCCTTGAGCTCCCACGACCCACGAACGCCTCCACGATCACCTCGTCGCCGCCGTCGTCACCACGCCGTCGCCCCGTGCCGTCTGCAGCCGTAGGGGACGCCGCCGCGGTCTCGCCGGACAAAGAAGAGAGGAAGAGGGGGCGGTGCTCACGGTGGGGGAGAGAGAGAAAATAGGGGGGTATTTATAGGAAAATCTAGAAATTCTGGAAAATACCGATCCTGAGGGAATAACGCAACGCAGTGGTAACATCCCGGAGCCGGAGAACGCCACGGTTTGCCCTGCAAAGAGTTCCGAAGGCACATCAGGGAAAAACACGTGTAAAGCACAAAATACACTCCGAGACCCACTAAAATTATCCGAAAAATATCCAAAAAATCCAGGGCATTACAGCCCTCCCCCCTTAAAGTAATTTTGTCCTCGAAATTCAAGACCTAGCACGAAGTCCCAGGGGAAGAACACTGAACCAACTGACATGCTGTCAGAGCCCCAGCACAGAAAACCTCGATTCTCACGAAAACACCGCCCAACTGACACTCGTCCTTCCGGAAAAGAGCCAACACCCTTACACGACAAGGGAATGGGCATAGAAACTGGTGCTAGTGGCTTTGCCGAGGTTGCATCTTATTGTGCGGTACCCGCGATCGGATGGTCGGGGTTGCACCTTGGACAGTGTGTCCAGGTCGGCTGTGTCCGGGGGACAGGCCTCTACGGCATGGTTGCCGTGGGTTTTTACTTCGATAAGGGGTACTAGTGCAGTTCGGTAGCCTCGATTGCGAGATCGGGGTGTGTTTCTGGTACAGTAGTAGTTGTAGCGCCGGGTTTCGTCCGGCCACCGGGTTTACTATTCCTACTGTTGCGGTTGCTCTTGTAGCCTTCCTTTCCGCGACCGCGGTTGTTTCCGGTTGGGGTTCCGCGGGATCCCTGCTGAGTCTCTGTTTTGGAGACTCATTCCCTGCTTTTCAGGTGTGGCGGTTCTTCCTCGAGGTTCGAGGGTGTGGAGCGGAGGTTCTCAGTTGCCAGCTTGCCAGGCCGAGTGTTCACTTGGCATGTGGAACGCTTTACTGCTTTAGACTGTACTTTCTGTTGGACTGGACTCTGTTGTAGCTGTAGTTGTTCTTTCTTTCAGCTTGTTGTTGTTGGTTGTCCTACTTTATTTCCTATTTCTTTGTGCCTCCACACTCCTTTTAGCCCTTCCGAGCCCTCCCGGCTCGTGGGCGGTGGTGCGAGTCTCGGGTTATCGAGCCTTCCCAGTAATCGGATTCCCGGGTCGTTACAGTAAGCCATAGCCAATTTCTCTGAGACACACCGTTGTTGCTTTGGCCATACCATGGGTATGCACAAAGGTCTTTTCTTTTCTCTTCTCGGTCAAATGCAGGGGTAAGAGATTGATGGATGAGATGACCAACCTAGGCGCTCCCTAATACGAGAGAGGTCTCAAATAGGGGCATTCTTGACCCTCAAAAGTGAGCTATCATGAGAAATCTAGCCAATACAGGCTATCAAAATCAATGAATTGAAAATGCAAAATTATGAATCAAAGGCATGGCAAGAGTGGCAGTACAATTCCCCGCGGGACATCATGAGCCCGGTCGCATGCGTGCCTAAATATAGGTCTCAAAATCAAAGACACAAAGCCCCGGCGCAACAGACTGTATCTTTGAGGTGTAGTGCCCTGGAAGGAATTCTAATTTTGATATCTCCCATCCTGCATAAAGCTTATCTCTAATTTTCTCCTGCGTCTCCCTCTTAAGCTGGGTTAAATCCCGGGTATGGCCTTAGTAGGGGCACCGTTCTTTAGAGACGGTTGGTTGCGGTAAGCCACCCTCACATGCACGCCTTGCTCAAGTGAAATCTTCAATGAGAGGGGGGGGGACGACGATCCCTGGCCAGTAGTTCGAGTCCGTCTTTGGGTGCTGCGGGTAGCTTTGTCTATATGTCAAAAATCTAAAAAAATTAAATATGTCAAAAATTCAAAAAAAATAGATATTGTCAAAAATTCAAAAAAAGTAGATATTGCAAAAGTTCCAACAAAAAAATCAAATATTGTTGAAAATCTAAAAAAATTGAAAAATTTGAAAAAAATAAAGAAAGAATCTAAAAATATTTGTCTTTCATTTCTCATGCGTTTTTGTCTTGAGGATAGGTACGTAATCTGTTTGCTCAGTGTGCAGGTCGCAGGTGTTCAAGTTTCCTCGCTCTTCATCTTTCGTTCTGTCTCATGTTCACACTCATCTTTCAATCTGTTCTCTTTTCTTCAATCTTGTCTCTTGATTTGTTCTGAAACTTATGTCCTTCTCAACCTTATGCTCAGCTTTGATCATATCTTTACATGAGGTTTTTGCCTTACGATCGTGAACCTAACGATTCTGCTTCGTCAGATCTTGGGCTCAATTGAAGAACATATTTGTCAGGTCTTGTGTTGTCCCTTATGGTCATCGTCCAGGTGTCCTTGTCCCATCTAGGGTCATCTCAGGCATATTCTAATTCCACGTGTTGTCTCATTCTACCATGTGTTACATGTGTCCTTGTCCCACTTGTGGTTATTTTACATGTGTTATGTCGTCTTCCTCATGGTTGTCTTAGACGTCCTCATCCTACGTATTTCTGTCCCGCTGCATGTGGCTTCATTCTGCCTAGTGTGTTGTCCCATTGTGTGTTGCCATGCCCCACCATTTTCTCCGTTCTCATGCTTGTTGTTTGTTTATGTGGTGTTTTACATATGTTACTTGTTCGCTCATTCTTCGTTATGTTATTATTCGTTCATTTGGTCGTTATGTTTTCATGATTGTTTATTCATGTTGTTGGTTGTCTTATTATAAAAACCCATAAAAATCAGAAAAGAAAAATCTAAAGAAAAATGTCATTTTGCCTGCATAGGTAAGTCAGGTATGGCTTTCTATCCCTGCTCATTGTTGCATTACTATATTGTATTATGCTATATTATCTCGAGAACCGGCTGGTTATTCACGTGTTCTAGGATCTGACGGTTTCCTATAACAAAAATGATGATGATCCAGGTTTGTGTGTTTAATCATTGGATAGGCCGTTATGTTGGGAAAATTAGGGGACGACGGTTCTATCTCGCACGCCAGGGTTGCAGATAGTGTCTTGACCCTAATTGCCCCAATCTAGCAATATTATTCTCGAGTATTTTCTATTTTGTGACTTTCTTTACATTTGTTTTAATGATTTCTTTTATTTTAGCCCAGCATGCATCATGCGCATCTTTTTGAGCATTCATGACCCATGGTTTGTCTGAAAATATCTCATTTGTGATGGATGATTGTGCGTTCATGGTTTTGAGTAAGAGGAAATATTCCACGCAGACTTGGAAGGCTTTCTCTGATTTGTTCACCTGGTTTGATTGACTGAAGGTCCCTGTTTGGAGTTTTAATCCGTATCTGTACTTTTTGCTACCTATTCCGGTCTCCTCATTTGTCCGCGGGATTGTGTCCCGTATGAAGTTGATCGTGTGTTTTTTTTATTTAGTTAGTTCCTCTAGACTGGCGTCGTTTTGCTCCGATCGTTGCTTGTGTTTGGTTCAGAGTTTTTCAAAAAATTATTGTCGCTCGTTGGCGAGGAAATGGGTGTCTGTTACTTTAACGCCCACTTTTCAGTCCGCTCCGCTTCATCTCCATGTTCCATTTCGCTTTCGCTTCACCTCTGCTCGCTCCCCTGCAAAGAGGACGTTAAGGAGGGGCATCTGTTGACACCCATTTTTTGCCTATGAGTTGGGTCATTCTTCTTACCGTTATTTGTCGATGTCTCGAGTTGTCCATTACTCATTGGGCTATTTTCAGGCATGCTTTGAGCTTGTTTTATAGGTATCTCCTTCCCTGGCAAGGTTTGCTCTCAGGTTGGGGCTTAATGAGCCTCGATTTCGCTTGATTTTGGGTTAAATGGGCTTATTTATCTCATTTTATCAATTTCAGACGCCCAGGCTTTACGCGGTCGATCGGCTGGCCGCTCCGTGCTTGCGCGGTCTTCTTTGAACCGTTTAATGATTTAATGGATATTTATTCGATTTTTTGAATTTCCATCGACAAGTCCTTGCACGGTCTGAAGATAGCCGTTTATATCCATTACACGGCCTGTCATTAGATCGTCTAGCTCCCAGAGTCCTAAGCTCGTTGGCTTTTCAGATAATTATCTATTTATCTAATTTATTTGGATTTATCACCGACAGACACTACACGATTGGGCTTGGGCCGCCTCATTCATTGAATGGTCTAGCATTTGACCGTTCAATCCTCAGGAGTCCAACGGCGAAATCGTCAGTCAGTTTGATGGATATTTCGATAATATTTCTGATTTATTTAATTTCCACTGATAGCCTTGGACTGTCTGGTATTAGACCGTGTAACTCGTTGGGCGGTCTATCGCGCGACCGTTTACATGCTCGAAACCTGTGGATTATGTGGGTTTTCTCTCTCTATCAATGGTTAATCCTCCACCTTCCTCCACCATTTTCTCCGCGGTTTCTCAACCAAATGGGGTGTCGTTTGATCCTGGTGGAAGATAAAATGTTTATCTACGATTTTTGTTTTATCATCTTGGATTAATATTCAATTGGAAATCCAATTTCGAGATTGGACTTTTAGGGCTCTATAAATAGAACCCGTAGTCCAAGCTTGAAAAGAGAGATCCAACGTCGACGGCGAAGCTCTGTCGAACTTTCGAACGAACTGTAGCCAGGGAGGGAGGCTTTCTACATCCTCTTAAGCCTCCAGTTCAGGGAGTAATCGTTGTTTTGTGTTCTAGTCCAGGCTTTTGAGTCTTCTTTTCATTCATTGCACGCTTGTTTTCTCCATTTCTTCCCACATTTTTGCGTTACTCCACGTCATTTCACACCCTCCCATTTGTTTTTTGACGCCCTATAGGGGTTTAAAAACCTCCTAGGTATCGCCCCTTCCAAGTCATTATGTCGATTTTCCATTTCGTTCTATGGTTACTACACATTTTAAGGCTAATTTGGGTGTTGTTTGCTTGGCTTTCACGTTGTTTTGCAGGTCAGCATCAGCATAGCACGAGGCCCATCTGTTCTGGTCGGCCGGAAGGGGTGGAGGATCAAATCCCACAACCTTGGAGTCTGGCGCTTTGAACGGTCATCTTCCATCCGTTTGCAGATTAGAGCAATCCTCGGAGAGCCGTTTAGATCCTGTAAGCGGCTATTTTGGAACCGTTCTGTCGCCAGATCTATCTTCGTCCCGCTTCCTCCTTCGGCGCTGTGAGCAGTCTGTCGAGCGACCATTCTATCCACTAAGCGGTTCTTCCAGGACCGTGTATACCTGTAGTGCTGTGTTTTTTTGGGCGAGTGATTTCTCCCTCCTTCCAAGGTACGTCTTACCATTCGGTACCCGTGTCTTGGTGGCGATCACAATCACACACACTTCCCCACCCCTTTCTTTCTTTCCTTTGTTTTGCTTGTCTTTACATTTTGATCTTAGAAAAGGCAAGGTAAGAAGAAGGAAAAGGAGGGAAAACATGTCAACAGGCGGGAGGCCATCCACATCATCTGAAGGAACTCCAGCTGAAGAAAGAGGTGTCGCCCTCAGCCCCTCTGCGCATGACCCTGCGGTACTGATGTTGTTGCAAGAATACCGGCAAGAGATTGAAATATTGAAAAAATAGCTGAATGAGAAGAATGCACATGCAGGCGTCTACCGCCAAGCAGGCTGAAGTCCCTCTCGAGACACTAGGAAATAATGGCCAAATCCTTGAAGCTTCTCCCCAGGCGGCTGCATCTCAGCAGGCACCCAGCTACACAGGGGGCTATCCCTCCCAGCAACAACATACCACCGCAACACAACCCCTAGTCTTTCCATACCAGGGGATTGCCGCTGCACCTCAAGCAACGGTGGCGACGCCGCAGATGCAGCCAGCTCACTCCTGCCCAGGCCTGGTCGATCCGGCAATGGTGAATAAAATGATGATAGAACAGATGGTCGAAAAGAAGCTGGCCGACAGGGGCAATGATGATTATGTCATTTTTGATGTGTACAAGGTACCTTACCCTGTCCATTAAGCGGCTCAAACCACCAAAGTTTGATAAATTTAACGGACAAGGTTCGCCAAAAGAACACATAGTGGAGAGAGAAAGGTAGCGATAGCCGTGATGCCTGCCGCTATAGCCTAAGAAAATGCAGCGATCAGATTGTTGTGCTAGTTTGTGTGCAGCGTATGGGCGAAGGTATGGATAGCAGGCGTAGCTGAATGTCCGGAGAGAGGAGTAGTCTGGAGGCTTGCCAAATAGACGTTCAAACGGTGAAATGGAATGAAGGACAGGAGTGGGCAAACGGTTAATCAGGTGGACAGCGGTTGAGACGGCCTCGTCCCAGAATTTGTGAGGAAGTGAGGTAGTGGACAGGAGTGCCAAGGCGGTTTCCACAATGTGTCGATGTTTCCTTTCAACCGTGCCATTTTGCTCGGGTGTATGTGGGCAAGAGACCGGATGAAGTATACCACAACGATCTAAATGATAATGGAGAGATTGATACTCGCCCCCCAATCTGACTGAAGTGCATGAATAGGAAGCCCAAACATGGGCGCTACATGGCATTAAAATTGGAGGAAGACATCCACCACATCAGACTTGCATTTTAGTGTAAATAACCAAGTGTAGCGGCTAAAATCATCAACAAAAATAACATAATAAGAATATCCAGACTGAGAGACAACAGGGGCTGGCCCCCATAAGTCAGAGTGAACTAATTGTAATGGTTTTACTGAAGATAATGGACAACGCACAAATGGTAATTTGTGACTTTTTGCAACTAAGCAGGACTCACAAATAGACTCTTTCAGATGATGGGTAACAGGCAACCCATATTTATTTAAAATGCGACAAAGAACATAAAAATTTGGATGACCCAGACGGGCGTGCTAGGTGGGTGAAGAAGCACGCTCGCCAATGAAGGAGTGAGGCGTCGGCTTGCAAAAACATAATTGATAGAGGCCGTCCTTAAGCTGTCCGCGAAGAAGAGCCTTCCCCAAGTTCCGATCCTTCACAATACAAAATGACGGGTGAAATTCAATGGGAACATTATTATCCGAGGTAAATTGATGAACGAAAAGTAAGTTACGGGTAATACGAGGGACATGGAGAATATTATGCAATTTTAGGTCATGAGAGGAAGAAGGTAGGGTGGCGGAGCCAATGGAGGCGATGGGCAGACCTTCACCGCTCCCAACATGCAGTCTATCAGAACCTATGTAGCCTTGCGGATTCAGTAGAGTGTGGTAGTCTGGCGTGATGTGATGAGTTGCTCCGCTGTCCGGGTACCAGGAAGTGGATGCGGATAGTGCAGCCACTGCTGAGAACGGCACTATCTAGATGCCAAGGCCGGGGTGGGTGGCAGCAAAAGCAGCCAGGTAGGTGGGCGAGCCGTGGTAGATTGGGGTAGATGTAGGTCCCGCAGGATGCTGATGCGGCCACTGGCGAGGCGCAGCTTGAGAGCCTGGCATTTGAGAGAGATATCTACCAGGAAAACCTCGGTTGAAGCACTCGGTGCATGCATTCTGGGCCTCCGTGTCCAGACTGCAAACAGATCTGGCATCGAGGCTCACGGTATTTGCCGCGTCCATGACGCCGGCTACCATTGTTGTGAGTGCCGCTGGAACCTCCACCACGGCGCCCTTTGGAGTTATTGGAGGCAGCAGTGGCAACGTTGGCTGAAGAAAAGCCAGGCGCATCCTCAAGCTGTGTGCCCTGTTGGGCCATCAAGATTTCGTGAGCAGTAAGATGTGTCAAAACGTCCTCAATGGTGTAGGATTCCAGACGAGTAGTAATGCTGGAGATGAAGGCTTCATAGCTCGGTTCGAGACCTGCTAAGACAACCATGACAAGGTCATCCTCGTCCATGGGGTGGCCGATCGTAGCTAGTTCATCAGCGATCTCCTTGATGAACTGCACGTACTCTCCAACCGAAGCAGTGCCACGGTGAATCCCATGAAGCTTGGTGCGGAGCTGCAGAACACGGGACCGAGAGGGCAATCCAAACGCTCGAGCGAGCGCGTCCTAGATAACCTTTGTTGTTTCATGACCAACCACCAAGGGAAGAAGTGGCTCAGTCAAAGAAGAAATAAGCCAGGAAAGTACCAGTTGGTCAGTCCGTTCCCAGGCTGCGAAGTCTGGGTTGGGGACGATGATCTCCTTGCCGTCTTCTCCGATGGACGTCAATATTAGGGAGGGAGGATTGCACGAGCCATCCACCATGGATAGATTGCCATGGCTCTTCAACAGTGGGACAAACTGGGCCTTCCAGAGGAGGTAGTTGTCTCGAGAGAACTTAAGGGAAGGAACGGCAGCATGCTCGACGATGCCCCTGTTGAGGAAAGTTTGCCAGCGCCGGCCATGGATCTGAAGCTGTTGAGCAAAAAAGCTCTGATACCATAAAAGAGAAAAGAACCGACCGAGTGGAAAAGGCAGATGCTCGCTATCTTGTGGCTCCTCTGCTGTGTTGGTTTTAATAGGATGAGTAATCGTTCTGTTGGGTACAACAATCCCACGAAAGGTGGGTGGCTAAAATACATCATCCCCAACAAACTGTGATGAATAGAAGATAAACAGGCGCACGGTTACAACAGTGGGATTACGTGCATGGAAGATCACTTACAGGGTGTGTGTGTGTGTGAGTGAGTGAGTGAGTGAGAGAGAGAGAGAGAGAGAGAGAGAGAGAGAGAGAGAGAGTTGTAGCCACACGTGCAGATTTTAGGAAACCCTGCCATGTTGTTGCCGTGGTTTCTTATGCAGCAGGATATTGACTCGTTTATTGTTGCAAATTACACTAAAAAAATAGAGATACAGAGATAGTTCATTTAAAGATATTTATTAAAGTAGTCTCAAAAATATCATAAATAGATGCACTTTATATGTAATATTGTCCCTAAAATACTTAAATTTCCATCTTTGTTTAAAACCTTGTAAAAGGGGCATTTAAAAATATCTCAAAATAATCATACGAGAAAGAAGAAATTTATAAAAGATGTCCCAAAACAATTAACAACGGCGCCAAATGCCCGCGCTAGCTGCAACTACCGTCATCGGGAATTGAACTCCCTAAGCACCCCTCCTCATGCCAATTCCTATCCCGCCATGGACTCTCCCTGTCCCGCCAGCATCTCTAGCAATTAACTCACCCTCCTCCCGTCCATCGTCGCCCTCTTCTTCCTCTCCCATGTCTTCTTCTTTTCCACTGCATCTTCTTCTTCCCCCTTCTACAGTTCACCTGCCTCTGGTTCTTCTCCCTCCCTCCAACCCAGTTGATGCACAAGAAAGGCCCCATCAAAAGAGGCCAAGCCCGACATCCATCCCCTACCGCTGGCCTCACCTCTGACCTCTTATCCCGCCTTTGCCACCTCACCGATGGGAACTAGCCGCCCTCCGCCTCCCTCGAGATAGGGCACCACTGAGAGTCTCTGTGGAGGCCACACCCTGTCGGACACTCCCAGGAGTCCTGCATTCATCCTTCCCCCCTCTGGTCGTGCCACACCACTGCTGCCGTCGGCCACACCTGCACCAGTCGACGATGACCCCGGAGCCACTGCCTATGTCTACCAGTGGTACAGCCCTCACTAGACCTACTCCTCTCTGTTGGTACAGCCCTCACTAGACCTACTCCTCTCTGTTGCCACTGAGATCTCCAGCCGCAACAAGCCGCCGCCAACCAGTGCTATAGTGGGAATGTCCACGCCGTTTGTGGCATCCCTGTGCGTCCTTTGACGTCACCCCCTTCCTTCTTCTTCCTCTATCTTCCTTCTTCTCCCGCCTCATACCATCGTAACCACTCTTTCTTCTCCTTCTTCCTCCCCTCTCCTGCCCCCACCCCAGCAGGCTACCACCACCATCTTCTCTCTCCCCCCCCGCTAATTTTTGCCCCTTGCTGTTCAGGCTTACTATGCTCCAAGAATTGCCATGCCACCTCCATATTTTAGCACCGCAGTTACATCTGGGCATGCACCTCATCCATGCATGTGGGGCCCACAGGTAACTTATCACACACGTGAGCATCTGTTTTTGTTTGTATAAAACCATGAAAAATTTACTAGCATATGTCTATTGTATCTTATTTTTTATATTTTGGACAAAGTGTCAATGCACATGTTATTAACCTCGTAGCACAAGACTTTGAGTTCCAGTTTGGCTAGAATTATAAGACACTTTGGTGAGGACACACGCCACTGTACACGTCGGGAACGACGACACACCGGAGTATCTTCGGCTCAAGGAGGACGTGGACACATCAACCAAGCCATCATTCTTATTTCACATTTTTTAGGTCATGTTGGGCCCTATTTTAGTCCATGTTAGACAATTGTACTATTGTATGGTAAATGGACTACAATAGATTAATGGGCTATAGGTAATGGGCTTTGGGCTTTAAATGGGCCAAAGGGGTTAAGTGTGAACAGGTCTATGGACTTAGTGTGCTAGGTGTGAAAAGAATCTAGAACCAAGTGTGAATGGGTGTTGGTTTAATGTGAATGCATGGTAAGGGAGGTTGGCTGCCACCCCTTTCCTTGACCAGCCAAAGAGGAGGAAAAATTCCTCCTTCCCACCTCCCCTCTTACGTAGACCACCTTCCCCTCCTCTCTCTTGGTGGCCCTCCTCTCCCCATGCCCTCCCCCATGTTTCTATAAATAGCATGTATCTTGTACAGATGAGAGATTGATGAATTTATGAAAAAGTGAGTGTTTTAGAGAGTGATTCTCTTGTGTTTCTCCATGAGTGTGATGCTCAAGTGCTAGTCCTGCGACGGGATCTAGCTTGGGTGCAACTCCCCGACGCCGAGGTGCGACGTCGAGGCCCGTTATCGTCCCGTTCGTGTGCTGTGCTGCTTCCTCCCGTCTAGAAATATTCCCCAGATCACGAATCACCCACCGCCTCATCCTCTTTAGATTCGATCTTGGTAAAATTACCAAAGGTACTTCTGCAAGTCAGGAGCGTTTTGGCGCTGGTTTCATGTCGATCGGAGCAGCGGATCTCCATCAATAATTCGAGCCGTGGTGCCGCGCAGTTTTGTCCGTCTCGGTAGCCCAGAGATCTACATCCCTAATACGAAAATTCTCGCTGCTCACGACACCTTTGGAAATGAAATCTTCATAGATCGTGCCTTTTTCTGTCGGCTTCGCATCACCACCAGTTTCGTGCCAATCCGAGGTCTGTCCTGGGCGTGGTGAAGCTTTTCGTGGGACTGCGCAGGCCGACCTGTGCAGATCCGATCGCATCCCGGCGGCAACTTGTGGGAGATCCCACGCCGTCAACCTGTCAGATCTGATCGAGCCCTTCGATCAGGATCTTCCTTCGGGCGTCTCTGACGATCTCCAGCAAGCAGCGACCCAATCGCCCATCGGAAACATTTTTTACTGATTATCTAATCTTGCTGTGCAGTTCTGTGCGAATAGAAAATGAACAGTTGTGCAGGAGCCGTCACAACCCGATCGGTACAGATCTGGTTGCACCGTCCGGACCAGGTGTTCTTCAGCCTGTCCTCGACGCGTTCCCATAAACGGCACTTCGTTTGGATGCCGGATCTAGCCGTACCGCCTCCCGCAAGATCGCGGCGCAGGGTGACCAACGCGGGCAGAACCGGTCCGGTACCTGATTGTCACCCCGATCGGTGACGACTCACTCCCCTCGGCTCCCTCAAGTGCTGCCCATCAACCCACGTTCTAGCAGCCCCAGATTGTGTGATCGTAGCCTATTATCTCCCTGCGAGGAGTGGGCCATATTCTGAAATTGTACGATTAATCATTGTCGTGTATCGGGGTTGTCGGATCCGGCCGAGGTTTCTTCCCCACGCGCTAATCGTGGAGGTACGCGCACGTTCTTTACACTCGTATTTGCTTATCTAGTATGCTGTTATATATGCTGCGTTTGTAAGATTAGGGCCGTACCCAAATACAAATCACCGTGATTGTGAGTGTGAGAACCGTTCCTTAGCTCCAGTCGAGCACCGAGCTCGAACTGGATCCCCTAGGCGACAGATGTTCCTTAACCGCTGCGATCCCACGTTTCCCTCGCAGGGATGATCGTCGGGCTAGAGTGAATTTCTTGTTGAGAGACGTCTCCACCCAGAAAATGCCACGGTGGTCAGCCGCCCGACTTACCTTAACGTGCTAGGGCTGGCCGCACATCGAGTTGGTCGTACGTCTTAGCCCGGTCGTGGCACTCGTCCTGCATCAAATTGGTATCAGAGCTGCGGGTTAAGTCTAGGGTAGTCTATCATAGCATCATCTAAGTCTAGGGTTGCATGTCATCTCTCTATTCGGTATATCAAAAGATGTTGCTCGAATGATAGGTTACGCCTATCGGGAAGGTAGCACACTTACGTGAGTTGGATCTTCGGATCAACACCTCCGTCACGTACCGGATATTGGTTGAGCCTAGGTTCCTTAGTTTGCATTAGTTAGTGCATTCCAAGCTTTGTGTCGTTGCATGCCCACCTGGCGAGGTACCCAATACCATCGCCCCGCGCCTACAGCAAACCCACGGGATGATACCGCCTCTGGAGACCTGAGGCGATGATGGCCCTCATAGCCCGGATGGACTAGTCCGAGGGGACTTTTAGGAGCTTCTCGGACCGTATGGATGGCCGACTTAGCGCCATGGAGGAATGGATGGACTCATCCGACAGATCTGTCCAAGGTCTTGTCAGATGGTTGGATAGGATGTCACACGGAGACCCTCCTAGAGCGGCCCAGGGCTCACCCGCACCCACTCCACCAGCGGCCCAAAGCCAAGTCACTCCCATGGCCCAGGTCCAGCCCGCTCCCGGGGCCCAGGACCCGCCAGCACATCCTCCTCCGTTCGCCCCTCACCGGGCCCTCGAACCACAGCTCCGTGACCTTGGTCTTGAGGATTATGGGTCTGATAATGCCTATGAGGGGTATGGCCGACGCCGTCGTGGCTTTCCTCAGCAGAGAGATGAGGAGGACGATATAGTCCTTAGGACCGTGCTAGCAGACCCACTGATGCGGGACGGGATGCGAACCTGACGCCAATTGATATGCAAACCTTGGACTCTAGGCAAACTCGCGATCGTCCCTAGTGAGGGAAGCGTGCGGACGTGCGCGGTTGAGAAACCGGCAAAGAGATAGGGTGGTCACCTCACACTTTCGTGCTCGGATCGGGTCACGGGACGGTCTCGCTCTCTCTCGCAGCGGTGATTAAAATTTGAGCGAGCTAAATTATCCTAACACTCTAGCAGCGGCATATGAAGATATATGAAATAAGCAAAAATGCCGAGTAAGGAGCGAACACGATACCTCCACGCTACCGGGCGTGGGGACGACGTTCCCGACCAAACTTCGTAACTCCCGGTACAACAGTAAAAAATTAGTTACAGCAAGGATTTTACTACCCTCTCCACGCAGGGAGGTAAAGGGCTACACAAATAAGTCGAGAGCTCCGAATTTGGGTTGACGGGCAGCAAGGCGGCGGGTTCCGGGTGGCGGCGGGCAGCGGCTCCGATTCTGCGATTTGCTGGCCGGCAGGACAGCAAGCACGGGCATCCAAAGGGACGTCAATCTCCGAGACTCTACTGACAACGGCGATTCATCGGGACCCTGGCAAAGGACCCCTGGTCGACCACTGGGAGCGGCGGCCGCTGAAGCTTCCCCGATATATTTCTTCTGGAATTAACTTGTGACCCCTTTTTGCAGGCCTGTCTCGGGACAGATCTGGACAGTCTTGCGCACTCCGACGAAAACGATCGGTACGCCCAGATCTAGTGTCGGATCGAGACGCGGTTGGTACCGTTAGAAAGAGGAGTCAAAAATCTATGACATACAGTAATTTCAGGTCCACCAAGTGAATGGATTGAAAATTAAAATGACTGTGCCATGGACTTTTTTCTGACTCAGGATCCAGATCTAGCCGAACATAAAGGGAGGTGTCTAAAGGCGATTTTTGACTGAGGGGTTAGTGGTGGATTTAGGACTTGTAAAAATTATGGGTGGAGGAGGACTATGTGGGAGACGTGCAGAATTATTTTTGGAATTTTTGGAGAAGGCTAAAGGGGTGGAAAAAATACTGGATCAGGGATCTATCCTGCAGATCTGCAACCAAGCAGATTGCAAGGGGTATGAAGAATGACCTAAGAGGTGGGGCAAACGGGATCGGAATGGGGCAAAATTTATATTGATGGAAAGCTAACACAAAGGGGAACAATATCTCAAAATCTCAGCTCGATCAGAACTGGGAGATGGGAGAATCGACCTTTTCTTTAGCTTACTGTTCTGGAACTCAGAGTTCAGGACAGCAGGGGGGATGGTGGCTTGTGGCGGCTTGTTGGCGGCTCCGATGGCGACACGAACGGCGGTGGTGGAGCTTCACACTCCAGAGAGGAGATACAAATTAGATTCACTCCAATATTGAGGGCTTCACACCCTGGATCAAGAGGAAGAAGATGAAGAACTAGCAAGAAGGGAGAGAGGGGGAGGGCACCCAAGGCTTGCTTCACACAATTTCATGCAATTTTTCTCATTAAAATTGATCAAAATATAATAGGAGACATTAAATACTAAAACCCTAGGCCTAGCCAAATGACCCCTAATGCCCTTGGTCAAAGGGGCATAAAAGGAAAGGGAGAATAAACAACATTAAACAAATCCCCATGTGGAGACAAAGAAGGGGGCGCCCCTTTGAAAAAAGGGGTAGAAAAAATTGAATTTCCTACATTTTGTCCCTCCCTTGGCCCAAGTCCAATCCTGGACTTTGAACCAGCCCCACATGGGTCCTAGGACCTAGGTGGACCAATGGGAAAGAGGGTGGGGGACCCTGCTGGACCCACTGACATATTACATAGAAACCCAAAAGCCTTTTTGCAAAGAAACCCAAAGATTCCTAAAGACTAACAAATTGGCATATAATGCCTTACAATTGCAAACCCAATTAGCTAAGGATATAAATGTAAATAGAAGGACACAAATACAAAAATAAAATGACAGTGCCCGGTGTTGATTCCCATCAATTCTCCCCGGGTGAGAAGAACTCGACCCCGTCGAGAAAGGGGTGCGACTGCTCGAGTAGCTCCGACGGATCCGTCACCGTACCAGATAGCGCGGGTACGCTCCACTCCAAGTAACCGTCACCTGCCCATCCTGTATATACTTGATATGCACATGCTGCTGTAGGAACGAGGCTGGTGGTGGACACTCCGGGGTGGGGTCACTCTCAAAGGGGAGGAGGCGGCTCGAAGACTCACTAGGAATCACCGTTGGATCCCTGTGGGTGACTAGATCCGGGACATTCATGTAGAGTTGTTCCTATACTCTGAAAAGTCTATAACGTATGCATTAGATCCGACTTGCCTCATACCCGTAAGAGACTGATATCTGCGAGCTTGCATCAAACCGACTCGACTCGACATATGTAGACTCACCATGCACTTGACAAATGCATGCAAACCACACAAACAAACCACATGTGGACGCACTTTTTATTTATTATCGTTGTTTATTTGTTTATTGGCGTTTATTAAGTGCGTGGGCGTGCCAGTCACAAATGTGACGATTTATTGTGCGCTCGATCTGACTAATCAGACGATTGTGTGGTTCGTGTCGGGACTGGAACCCGCCGCGCCATAAAGGTCACGGCGTCATTTACATCCCCTCGGAGAGGGGAACACCCTTGATTAATCGTCGGGAAAAGGGGCCGCATGGCCAGGAAAATATATCGAGAGAAACAAGCCGATAGCGGTCTCGAATCAGTCGGAAAGCCCTATGTCTAGGGAAACAAGCATTCGAAATATGTCGGTCACTCAAGGGACCATTTTGATATTCGAACGAGCGTCCGGCTTCAGAGAATCATGATCATCATAGGGAAAGCTAGAGTATATGTATGCCAGGGTACGACAAATTTATTGTTTAAAGGGATAGAAGACATTCGGTTGAATCCCGGTTAGAGCGGTCAGAAATCAGCGAGTGTATTGGCCCGGTGCAAGATCGAGTCAGGACCATTCCGGGGGCGCCTCCCGCTGTCCAAACGGGACTTGCGTGGGCATCATTAATATTTTCGGTCCCGAAGGGCAGCGGGAAAGTGTCCCGGGACTAGATTCCAAAACAAAGACGTATACAGAGATAGCTGGCTATAGGCCTAGATGTGGGTCAGGTAATGACCATGGTTGGGGTGAACCCGAGGTCCAGATGTGACTCTCAAAGGTCTTATTGATATTCCCACACGCGTGGTCGGGGAAGGCGAGAGCCGTCTCGTTCCATTCAGATTTTGTTGGTCATTCATGGACCTTTTTATGCTCGGACAAAGATTCGTATTGAAGACGTAAACGGAAATAAACCCGTACAAATGTCTGCCGTGAGTACGGCAAGTTTTAATGCAAGCACGGGATTCGATCCCGGGATATACGTCGGTCACTAACGGACCATTCAGTATTCGGACGTAACCCCATATTCGAAACATCGAAGACCACAACAAAGACATACCGAAGGTACGGCACATTTCCTGTGGGTGCGGGATTGGATCCCGGTATATACGTCGGTGTGGACACCAAAAATTGCACACCCAGATATCTTGCTCGGCCTCACATCAACAACGGCACCGAGTGAAGAAGCCCTGGAGAGACTAGTCACACAGGGTCCCCAAATATGCACACTGTCGTGAAGCCATCTCCGGAGTCACGACAGTGAAGAGAAATCAACCACCAAGAGCCCTGCAATCAATGGGCCTCGAAGAAAATCAAATTGTCCACGATTTGCACTCTCACCAGGCTCAAGACTGCCCATTTAGGCCTTCAGCGGCACGCCCCTGGAACCCTTCTGCGGCACGCTTCTGGCGCCCTTCAGCGGCACGCCTTGAAGCCTTCAATGCCACGCCTTCAGGTCCCTTCAGCGGCACGCCCCGCTGGTCTTCAGCGGCACACCCCGCTGTCCTTCAGCGGCACGCCCTGCACGCCCTGGCAGCCCTTCAGGGGTGCGCCTTGGCGGCCCTCCAGCGGAGAATAAAGAAAAGGAGAAAAGGGAAGAGAAGATGAGAAGAAGAAAAGAAGAAGAGGAAGCTCCCCTGGTGCCTCCAGCGGCACACTCCGTGGGATGCCCCAGCGGCGCACCCCCTTGTGCTCCTTCAACGGCACACTAGTTCATGACCTCCAGCGGCACACCCTTTGTGCCCCTTCAACATCACATTCCCTATGCCCCTTTAGTGGCACACCCCTTTTCAAGCCCACTGGCGACACACTTCTTCAGCCCGTCCAACGACACACTTATTGGCCTCTCTAATGGCACACCTCATTGGCTTCTCCGCTACAGTGTGTGGCCGAGCACTGTAGCATGCCCGAGCACTGTAGCATGGTCGAGCACTGTAGCAGACCGAGCACTGTAGCAGTCCGAGCACTGTAGCAGTCCGAGCACTGTAGCAGTCCGAGCTAAAGTTGGAGAAGGCCATGCTATTGTAGCAACCGAGCCCGAAGAGAGAAATGTAGCAGGCCGAGTACTGTAGCAGACCGAGCACTGTAGCAGTCCGAGCCAAATTTGAAGAAGGCCGTGCTACTGTAGCAACCGAGCCAAAAGAGAGCAATATAGCATGGCCGAGCACTGTAGTAGACTGAGCACTGTAGCAGTCCGAGCCAAATTTGAAGAAGGCCGTGCTACTGTAGCAACCGAGCCAAAAGAGAGCAATATAGCATGGCCGAGCACTGTAGCAGACCGAGCACTGTAGCAATCCGAGCTAAAGCTGGAGAAGGCCATGCTATTATAGCAACAGAGCCTGAAGAGAGCAATATAGCATGGTCGAGCACTGTAGCATGACCGAGCACTGTAGCAGGCCGAGCACTGTAGCAGTCTTCATGTCTGACAAAAGGACCACTTATGACCAGTAGTCTCATCTTTTTGGCCGACAGCTCATTGCCTTGCACTGCAAGAGGCCATCTGGTATGATGGAGACTTGGACTTCTAATACAGTGAAGAAATGATTTCACGTTCGTCTGTATAAATGAGGCCTCCCAGAGGGTTGAAGAGGAGGAGAGACCCCGGTGAAAAGGAGGAAGAGAAGAAGAACAGGAGAAAAGAGAAGAGGAAAGCAGAAGCTCCTGCTCCCCCTTGCTGCTCCGTCCCCCACCGACTGTGTGCGAAAAAAGGAAGAGAAGAAGAAGAAGAGAAAAGAGAGAGGAAGGAGCGGATGCTCCATTATTTCCCCCCACTGTATTTCTGTTTTCATTCTCTCCCCCCTGCAATGTACTAGCCCATGTATCTGTCCCCTTTTTATAAGGAATAGAAGAAAAGCTTGCAAACGTTTTCTATATCTTCCTACAAATATTCCTTCTATGTCTGCATTCCTCGCTGTTTTACTTTCTTCATGGTTCCCCATTGTCTGTCTCTGAATACCACAGCTTCCCTTAGATACATTCACCCGGTGCACCCCCAGCCTATTATAGAAGTGTCTTCCGTTCGTTGATTCTCCCGGGCTTTCCACAGTTTTATCAAAGGTGTTGTTGCCCCTGGCACCCACCTCAAATTGTCGGGTTCCGCCACTCCTTGTGGGCGCTTCCCTGTATCTCCCTTACCATCCGGGTCTAGGGGAGATGCTGCCGAATTTTCATCAGAATTAGCCTAATAATAGCAACAATAAAAGGAGAGCAATAATACAAAAGGAGACGACAAGTGAACAGAATGAAACACCAATGAAACGGCTTCGCCGAAATAACAATGAACCATGGAGATCCCGGATAACTGAACACTTGCATCTTTATGACGGACTGTCGAACATAACCATAAACGTGGTCTACATGAATAAAAGAAAATCAAACCGAAACTCTTCACATGCAGTCCACGAATAAAAGAAGGCTAACCACATGCATTTCATGAATAAAAAAAGAAAACCAAATTAACCCCTCATGCATCTCACGAGTAGGAGAAAACTCCCTACATGGGTCTCTTGAATAAAAAGAACTCTCCCTTAGCCTTCAACGGCACCCTCTCCACCAGCCCTTCAACGGCACACTCTCCACCAGCCTCCAGCGGCACACTCTATTGGCCTTCAACGGCACACTCTCCACCGGCCTCTAGCGGCACACTCCCTTGGCCTTCAACGGCACTCTCTCCATCAGCCTTTACCCGGCACACTTTGTAGCCCCCCTATCCGGCACGCTCCCAACGCTACGAATAATAATAATAATAACAATAATAATGAATAACAATAACAAATTCAAAAAATGAATAAACAAGTAATAATAGTAATGGAATAAATAATAATGATAGTAAGCTAAAAGAAAATATAATGAATAAACAAATAATAATAAAAATGAAATAAAATTAATAATAATAATGACAAACTCACATAAGGGAGAAATAATAACAAACAATAATGATAATAATAATAATAAATAATAACAAATACAATAAATACAATAAATAAATAAGAATAATAAAGAAATAAATAATAATAATAATAAGTTCAAAAAGTAATAAATAGGCAAATAATGATAGAATAAATAAATGACAATAATAACAAACTCAACAAGAATGATAAATAAACAAATGATAACAAAAAGGGAATGAATAATAATAACAAACTCAACAAAAATAACAAACAAATGAATGACAATAAAATGAACAAAAAATAATAACAAACCTAACAATAATAATGATAAATAAATAAATCATAAAAAATGATAAATAGATAGTAATAACGAACTCAGTCAAAGATATACATAAATTAACAAATAATAATGGTAAAATTTTAAATAATAATAAAACAATGAGACTCGCTCCGCAGCCTTGTTCTCCCCGAGACCCGATATAAAGGGAACATTAACGCCGCCCCTCCAAGTCGGGTTCGGACCTCGGGAACCATCCCGATATGGCCGTAATCCGGCATCGCTCTGGGCCGATAGTTCGTCAAATCGGATGTTTTTCCGTTGGGATTCGTTCCCGCTCTTTCATTGAGATTGCCGTGAACTCGGCATACATTTGAACGGCTTTGCCTCCGCTTACGTCGTACCTTCGATACGGACCTAGGTCCGAACATGAAATGGTCCGTGAGTGACCGACAAAATTAGAATAGAACGAGATGACTCCCGTCATCCTTAGACCCTATGCATGGGGACATCAATAAGGCCTTCACGGGTCACGCATAGCCCTCGGGTCCGTCCCGATTAGGGTCATTGTCTGACCCGTATCTTCGGCCTATAGCTCGTTCCCCTCAAACACGCTTTGGTTTTGGAATCTAGTCCTGGGATTCTTCCCCGTTGCCCTCCGGCACCGGAAATATTAACGTCGCCCATGCAAGCCCCGTTTGGACCACGGGAGGCGCCCCCGGTATGGTCCTGACTTGATCTCGCACCGGGCCAATAAACTCACTGGTTTCCTGCTACACTAACCGATATTTAACCGAATGTTTCCAACGTCTCAGAATAATATATTTGCCGTATCCCGGCATACATATATCCCAGGTCCTCCCGTGACAAGTATGGTATTCTCAAACCGGGCACCTGTCCGAATATTAAACGGTCTCCCGAATGACCGACATGTGTCGAACGCCTGCTTCTCCAGACACAGGGCTTTTCAGCCGATTCAAGGGATACTCCCTCATCGCCTCTTGGCACCGGAAATATTAATGACGCTCATGCAAGTCTTGTTTCGACCGCGGGGGGCCCACCGCAGTATGGTCGCAACTTGCTCTTGCACCGGGCCAACAGATTTACCGGTTTCCGACCGCTCTAACCGAGGTTTAGCCGAACGTTTTTCCGTTCTTCTGAACAATAAATTACCATATCCTGGCATACGTATGCTCCGGTCTTCCCGCGACGATCGCGCTTTTCCAGAGATGGACACTCGTCCGAACATTAAATGGTAAGCACACGACCGACATGATCTCAAATGGTTTTCTTCCCGCCGTCGCGCGATGATTTCAATATCTCCTAATAGACCTTTTATGAAAATTAATTTCTTGGCCATGAGGCCCTGAATCTCGGCGGTTAATCAAGGGTGTTCCCTCGTATGGGGGATGTAAATGACGTCGTGACCTTTACGGTGCGGCGGGTTTTGGTCCCGACCTGAACCACACAATCGTCTGACCGAGTCAGATCGAGCCCATCATGGGCTCTTCGGAGCCCGAATAAATTGTCACTTTGTGACTGGCACGCCCACGCACTTAATGAACCGAATAAAGCCAATAAACGAATGAACCAGAAGAATAAACAAACATAAGTTTCGAAAAGTGCGTCCACAAGTCTGGCACGCCCGGTGGGACCAAACCACCCTTCATCTCTTCGCCGGGATTCAGGGCCTCATGGCCCCCCTAATAAACGATGTTTGCCTGCTTTGATTAATTGCAGGTGCTGTCTTCGCCAACCCTATGAGGAGAAAATTCAGACTCGATGCAGCTGCCTTCGCGGTCTCGAGGACGCTGCTTCGGAGCATATTTAGCTTCCAGGAATCATGGGGGCTGTCATAAAAAAAAAGAGAAGAGAAAGAGAAGAGAAGGGAGGGGAAATCAAGCCCTTCGCTTCCCTCAAGAAGAAAGAGAAGAAAAGAAGGAAAGAAGAAAAGAAGAAAAGAAGAAAAGAAGAAAAGGAAATGAGAAGAAAAAAAAAAGAGAGGGAAAACAAAGAAGCAAAAAAAAAGGAAGAGAAAGAATTGGCAAGAGAGGGTTGTACGGCCACGTCCGTCGAGACCCGTGCTGAACAATGATTACCATTGTGGGGTTGATGCAGTGGAGCGAACCACTCAGCCCCTCCCTGAGGGGGTGAGCGCTCTCCTACACCTCCACCCTGGTCAATCATACAAAAGAAGAGAAAAGGAAAAAAAGAGAGAAAGAAGAAAAGAAGAAAAGTCGGCCAGCATCGCCGATTAAAAGAGCAAGAAGAAACCCGGCATCCTGCCTGACTCTAGGAGGCTCCGAGCCCGCGGTGCAATGACCCCGGCCTGTTCCTCCTTCCTGCTGCCTCCATTCGGCATAAAATGGCCCCCGAGTGGTTGTTAAAAGACCCAGCGAGCCACGATTGTAGTTCGGTGAATGGCTGCCCGCTGTGGGGAATGCTTTATAGCAATGAGGCCAAGTACGGCCACCACTCCCGAAGAGGACATGCACATACCCCGCCATGGGGGATGAGAAGAAGATATATACCCTGCTACGGGGGCATAGAAGGCAAAAAAAGAAATACACCCCATTGCTAGGGGCACATGAAGAGAATCCGCCCCGACTGAGGGGCACACAAAGCAAAAGGTACACCCCGGCTTCGGGGTATTTGAAGAAGAATCCGCCCCGACCCGGGGACGTAAGAAGAAATAGAGCTGCACCCCGGCTTAGGGGAATTTGAAGGGGAAATACACCCCGATATGGGGGCATCTGAAGCAAAAGACATACCCCGCCATGGGGGCATAAGAAGAAAAGAATTCATCCCGGCCTGGGGGCATGAGAAACAAAAGCACACCCCATGCTAGGGGCATATGGAGAGGACTGCACCTCACCCTGAGGGGCGCAGAAAGTATAAGAACACACCCCGCTATGGGGGCATAGAAGCCCTAAAGAATACGCCCCAGCTTAGGGGTATTTGAAGAAGAAGGATACCCCGCCTCGGGGGACATTGCAAGTAGCGATACACCCTGCTAGGGTGCACAGGAAGCAAACCACACCCCACTCCTGGGGACACACAAAGAGAGTATACCTCGCCATGGGGGCACATGAAGAGAATCCACCCTAACTCGGGGGTACATCAAACAACAAAGAATACACCTCACCTTAGGGGAATCTGAAAAAAAAAGAGCACACACCCCTCTTCGGGGCACAAGAAGCAAACATTCCCCAGCGTGTCGGGGCAGAAGAAGAAGAATTCCCCCTCGAGGGCATATAAAAAAAAGGGAAAATCAAAGATACACCCGGTGCCCGGCGCACATGAAGAGAAAGGCACCTCCCTCTGGGGGCACAACAAGCAAGAAATATATACCCCACCCCGGGGGCACAAGAAGCAAAACTCACCCCACCTTGGGGGCATAAGGAGCCAAGAACATACCCCGCCATGGGGGCACTAGAAGTGGGATACATCCCCACCATGGGGGCATATGAAGCAACATACACCCCGCCTGGGGGCATAGAAGCCATACAAAAGTCCACCCCGGCTTGGGGGCATGTGAAGAAGAAACAAACCCCGTCAGTGGGGGCATAGAAGCCATGAAGAACATACCCCGCCTGGGGCACAAAAATAAGGGGGCAGAATTCACCCCGGCCTGGGGACACACAAAAAGAGAAGCTCATCCTGGCTTAGGGGTGTTTGAAGAAGAAATATACCCCACCTGGGGGGCATAGAAGCCATAAAGAATACGCCCTGGCTCAGGGGGTATTTGAAGAAGAAAGGTACCCCGCCTCGGGGGGCATTGCAAGCAGCAATATACCCTACCTGGGTGCACAGGAAGAGACCACACCCCACTCCTAGGGACACATGAAGAGAGTACGCCCCCCCATGGGGGCACATGAAGAGAATTCACCCCGACTCGGGGGGGTACATGAAACGACAAAGAATACACCCCGCCTTAGGGGAATTTGAAGAAGAAGCATACACCCTACCAGCGGGGGCACATGAGCCCTCGAGAATACACCCCACTTTCGGGGCACAAGAAGCAAACATTCCCTAGCATGTCGGGGCAAAAGAAGAAGAATTCCCCCCGAGGGCATAAAGAGCAAAGATACACCCTCGTGCCGGGGGCACATGAAGATAATAAACTCCATCCCGGGGTCATGAGAAGCAGAAGGCGCATCCCACCCTGGGGGCATATAAAGCGAAAAGAATACACCCTGGCTTAGGGGAATACAAAGAGAAGTACACCCCACTCTGGGGCAGAGGAAGCGGGAGAATCACACCCCCGTCTTGGGGGTATTTGAAGAAGAAGTATACCTCGCCTCGAGGGCCTAGAAGCTATAAAGAACACACCCCAGCTTAGAGGCATTTGAAGAAGCTACATCCCGCTTCGGGAGCATAGGAAAGAGAAGAGTACACCCTGTCCTAGGGATAATTGAAAAAGAAGCATACCCCGCCTGGGGGCATAAAAAGCCATAAAGAATAAGCCCTGGCTTAGGGGCATTTGAAGAAGCTACGTCCCGCCTTGGGGGCATAAGAAGAGAAGTGTACCCCACCTTGGGGCATAAGAAGCAGAAGGATCAACCCCGACTCAGGGGTAACTGAAGAGAATTCCACCCCATCCCTGGGGGGGGCACAAGAAGCAAGATACCCCCCCCCCCCCCCCCCCCCCCGTATTGGGGGCATATGAAGTCAAGAATCACACCCGCGTCTCAAGGGGTATTTGAAGAAGAAGCATACCCCGCCAGGGGACATAGAAGCCATAGAGAATACACTCCGGTTTAGGGGTACTTGAAGAAGCCACATCCCGCCTTGGGAGCATGAGAAGAAAAGAGAATCCACCCCGACTTAGGGGAACATGAAGAGAAAGCATACCCCGCTCTGGGGCATAAGAAGCAGAACCCACACCCCGGCTCAGGGGCATTCGAGGAAGAAATATACCCCGGTACGGGGGCATATGAAGCATGCATCCACCTCGTCATGAGGGCATAAGAAGGAAAGACCATACCCCGCCACGGGGAATAAGAAGCAAGAATTTACCCCGGCTCGGGGGTACACAAATAAAGAAGCAAACCCCAACTCAGGGACATCAGAAGAAGGAAACACACCCCACCTTGGGGCGTAAGAAGCCAAGAATATACCCCGCCGTGGGGGCATTAGAAGCAAAATGCATCCCCCCGGGGGCACATGAAGCAACATACCCTCGCCTCCGCAGCATATGAGGCCAAGAGGCTACATCCCGGCTCGGGAGCATAAGAAACAAAAGATGTACCCCACGTCGGGGGCATATGAAGTCAGGAACCACACCCCCGTCTTAGGGATATTTGAAGAAGCAAACCTGGCCTTGAGGGCCTAGAAGCTATGAGGAGCACGCCCCGACTCAGGGGCATATGAAGAGAAGTCCACCCCGGCCCAGGGGTATTTGAAGAAGAAACATACCCGCCAGGGGGCATAGAAGCCATAAAGAATACGCCCCAGCTTAGGGGTGTTTGAAGAAGATACATCCTGCCTCGGGAGCATAAGAAAGAGAAGAATACATCCCGTCTTAGGGATATTTGAAGAAGAAATATACCCCGCCAGGGGGCATAGAAGCCACAAAGAATATGCGCCGGCTCAGGGGCGTCAGAAGAAGAAACATACGCCCCGATCCAGGGACATGAGAAGTAAGAGAATACGCCCTACGAAAAGGGTATGAGAAACATGAAGAATGTACCCCAGCTTGGGGCCACAAAAAATACACTCCGCCCTTGGCGCATAAGAAGCAAAAGCATCTACCCCGACCCGGGGCACAGAAACAAAGAGACATGCATCCCGATCCGGGAGCATAAGAAGAAAGATATACTCTGCCCAAGCGGCATTTGAAGAAAGAACATACCCTGCTTCGGGGTCACATAAGCCGTAAAGAGATACACGCCTGTCTCAGGGGGGCGTAAGAAGCAAAAGATACACCCCGACCTCAGGGGGGCATAAGAAGCAAAAGATATACCCCCGTCCCGGGGGCATTTGAAGAGAGCTACGCCCCATGCCAGGGGCATATGAAGAAGAAACAGACCCCACCTGGGGGCATAGAAGTCGTGAAGAGTATACCCCAGCTTGGGGGCATCTGAAGAGAGCTACACCCCGCCTCGGGGGCATTAAAAAAAGCACACCCTGGTCTGGGGACATAGAAGCCAAAAATATACCCCGCCTGGGGGCACAGAAGCGAAGAGGCAAAACACACCCCCTCAGGGGGGATGCACACCAAATGAAGCTACACCCCAACCTGGGGGCACATTAAGAGAAATACACTCCAGCACGGAAGCGTTAATGAGAAAAGAAGAGCAGAAAAGAAAGAAAAAAGGGGCACACGAGGCAGACGTGGTCTTCGAGCCCGCCTCATCCCATAAAAGAAAAGAAGAAAAAAAAAAGGAGTCACGAGGCAGACGTGGTCTTCGAGCCCGCCTCATCACACAAGAGAAGAGAAGAAGAGGAAGAAAAGACACATGAGGCAGCCGTGGTCCCTGGACCCGCCTCTTCACACAAAAGAAGAAGAGCAGAACCAAAAGAAGACACATGAGGCAGACGTGGTCTTCGAGCCCGCCTCATCACACAAAAGAAGAGAAGGAAAGAAAGAATGCACATAAGGCAAGCATGGTCCTTGCACCTGCCTCTCTATAAGAGAAGAATAGAAGAGAAAAAAAGAGACATGAGGCGAACATGGTCCCTGCACCCGCCTCTCTACACAAAAGAAGAAGAGAAGAAAAGAAAGAAATGATCACGAGGCAAACATGGTCCTTGCACCTGCCTCTCCATAAAAAAGGAAGAGAAGAAGAGAAAGAGCAATCATGAGGCAAACATGGTCTCTGCACCTGCCTCTCTATAAGAGAAGAATAGAAGAGGAAAAAAAGAGACATGAGGTGAACATGGTCCCTGCACCTGCCTCTCCATAAAAGAAGAATAGAAGAAGAGTCACGAGGCAGACGCGGTCTTCGCACCCGCCTCATCACACAAAAGAAGAAGAAGAAAAGACACATGAGGCAGGCGTGGTCCTCGAGCCCGCCTCATCACACAAAAAGAAGAGAAGAAAAAGAGACATGATGAACACATGGTCCTTGCACCGGCCTCTCCACAAAAGAAGAAGAAAAAAAGAGACATGAGACAGACGTGGCCCTCGAGCCCACCTCACCAAACAAAAAGAAGAGAAGAAAAGGAAAGAAGAGACACATGAGACAGACGTGGTCCTCGAGCCCGTCTCACCACACAAAAAGAAGAGAAGAAAAGAAAGAAAAGACACATGAGGCAAACATGGTCTTCGCACCCGCCTCTCTACAAAAGAAGAAGAGAAGAGAAAAAGAGACATGAGGCGAACATGGTCTTCGTACCTTCCTCCCTACAAAAGAAGAAGAGAAGAAGAGAAAGAAGGGTCACGAGGCAAACTTTTACCTCCGACCTCCAGCCATCCAACAAATAGAAACCAACTAGACCCTCCTCCGCCGACGGGGCATTAAACCGACTAAACCTTCCGCCGGCGGGGCGTTAAACCGACTAGACCCTTAGCCATCGGGGCTTTAAACCGACTAAACCTTTCGCCGACGGGGCGTTAAACCGACTAGACCCTCAGCCATCGGGGCTTTAAACCGACTAGACCTTCTGCCGACGGGGCGTTAAACCGACTAGACCTTCCGCCGATGGGGCCTTAAACCGACTAGACCTTCTACCGACGGGGCGTTAAACCGACTAGATCTTCCGCCGACGGGACGTTAAACCGATTAAACCTTCCGCCGACGGGGCGCTAAACCGACCAACTTTCAGCCATCGGGGCTTCAAGCCGACAGCTACCCCGTCATCGGCTCCTAGCCGACAGCTACCTCTTTATCGGCCTTTGGATCGACAGCTACCCCATTATCGGCTCCTAGCCGACAGCTACCTCATCATCGGCTCCTAGTCGACAGTTACCTCATCATTGGCACCCCAGCCGACAGCTTCCCAGTTAAAAAAAAATATAAATATATATATAATAGAATAAACCTTCCACTTTGGTTCGGATCCATCCCCGGCCAGAGAACAAAAATTTGGTCTGCTTCTCTAATACCTTTACTACCACTACATTTATACGTAACAACAATATTTTCTTATGCAAAAAAAAACAAAACAAAACAAAAAAACAAAACAAAAAAAAAACAAAAAAAAAAACAAACACAAAACAAAGAAAATAAAAAAAAGAGAATGCATGATTGCCCTGCTTGCATGGTTGCTTAATATAGAATAATACACCTCCTTGGAATTTTCTAGGATCGTGTTTCCTTGCTAAATAATATCGCCCTGATTCCAGATGCACGGGTGTCACGGCGTACGCTCGAAGGGAGCCCGATTATGGCGAGTGCACACGTCAAGGGGAAGAGTCATGGCTGAATCGCTAAGCCCAACTTACAAAATAAACCTGAGGCAACGATCCCACACTTGGCACTTAATGTGTTCAATGGCCTTCGACTATAGGGAATGCTCGAATTTCTTCTTAGCACTCTACGGAGACTTGAATTCCTGCACTCGCGTGAAAGGTAATCGTGAGGAAAAAGCTGCCTACCCCCACTGTAAAAAAAAAAGAGAGAGAGAAAAAAAAAAGAAAAGAAAAGAGAGAGACACGTGAATCCGAGTAGCCGGGAATCCCCATTGAGACACATGAGGAGACTCGCGCGAAATGGTGAAGCGAATTATAATAAGGATGAAACCTATTAGCCGGGAATCCCCATTGAGACACATGAGGAGACTCGCGTCAAACAGTGGAATCCGTAATAGAATTATAATGAGGATGAATCCTAGTAGTCAGGAATTCCCATTGAGACACATGAGGAGACTCGCGCTGAACGGTGAAATCCGCTACCAAAATAAACAGATGGGGGCTGTGTGAAGCTACCGAAAGTCGAAAGCATGAAACATATGTGTAGGCGCTAGAGTGATCCTCGAGTGTCACCAGGAAAACCTGTATATCCCTGTGGTTGAGGCTCTTTGTTCACACATTTGCACTGCCACGCCACATAGAATTGCATCGGGGGAAATGCGTGAATTTAGGCTATGCATGCAAGACGTGCGATATCCTCTTGACGGGTGCACCACCCCTCGATTGTGCCTCGCGGCCCGCACCGCATCTACGAATTACGGGCGACGTCCCTATCCTATCCCCTATAGAGGGAGCCGCCTTACTTATATTTATGTTATGCCTGCTAATGAATGCTTGCATGCTTTAAAAAATGATAAAAAATAAAAATAAAACAAAACAAAACAACATAAAAATAATAATAATAAAGTATAATAACAATAAAATAACAAGGATGTACGTATACAATAAACTCAATTTCGGCCATCGAAGCCTACGTTCCCAGCTACGACTCGTAGAGCCCAATCTTGGCCCCCATAGCCTACCTCTAGCCCTCGCGGCTCGTTAATCTCCCAACTTCGGCTCCCGCAGCTCGCTTCCAGCCATGGCTATTCTGGCCTCCCTCATCGGCCCCTGAGCCGACAGCTTTCCAATTATTGGCTCCCATGCCAACAGCTTTTCAATTATTGGCTCCCATGCCAACAGCTTTTCAATCATCGGCCCCTGAGCCGACAGCTTTTCAATTATTGGCTCCCATGCCAACAGCTTTTCAATCATCGACCTTCGGGTCGACAGCTTTCCAATTATTGGCTCCCATGCCAACAGCTTTTCAATCATCGGCCTTCGGGTCGACAGCTTTTCAATTATTGGCTCCCATGCCGACAGCTTTCAATCATCGGCCCTTGTGCCGACAGCTTTTAATCATCGACCTTCGGGTCGACATCTTTTCATTTATTGGCCCCCATGTCAATAGCTTCCAATTATCGGCCGCTGTGCCGACAACTCTTATATTATTGGCATCCACGCCAACAGCCACCTGGAGTTCTTCAAAAAAAAAGGAAAAAAAAAAGAGAGAATGGAAGAAGAGAAAAAAAAGGGAAAAAGAAAACACACAACAAAAAAAGAGAGAAGAGAAAAAGAAAGAAAGAAAGATAGCAAAAAGGGAAGAGGAGAAGAAGAAGAGAACAAGAGAAAAGAGAGAAGCAGAGACAAAGAGATCAACAAATCAGGTCAGCTCCCGACACCCTGTCGGCACTGACGAAGAGATAAAGAGACAAAGAGACTAACAAACCATGTCAGCTCCCGGCACCTTGTCGGCACTGACGAAGAGACAAAGAGATCAATAAGCCAGGTCAGTTCCCGGCACCCTGTCGGCACTGACGAAGAGACCAAGAGATCAACGAACCAGTTCAGTTTCCGACACCCTGTCGGCACTGACGAAGAGACCAAGAGATCAACAAACCAGGTCAGCTCCCGACATCCTGTCGGCACTGACGAAGAGACCAAAAGATAACAAACCAGGTCAGCTCCCGACACCCTGTCGGCACTGACGAAGAGACTAAGAGACAATAAACCAAGTCAGCTCCCGACACCCTGTCGGCGCTGACGAAGAGACAAAGAGACCAGCATACTGCTTCAGTTCCCGGCACCCCGTCGGCACTGATGAAGAGACCAACATACTATTTCAGCGTCTGGCGCCCCGCCAACACTGATGAAGAGACAAAGAGATCAACAAACCATGTCAGCTCCCGACACCCCGTCGACGCTGACGAAGAGAAGAAAAGACCAACACACAAACACTGACGAAGAGAATAAAAGACAAACGAACCATGTCGGCTCCCGACGTCCCATCGGCACTGACAAAGAGAAGAGGAGACCAAGTCAGTTCCCGACACCCTGTCGGCACTGACAAAGAGACAAAGAGACAAAGAGACCAAGTCAGTTCCCGACACCCTGTCGGCACTGACGAAGAGATAAAGAGACCAAGAGACCAGGTCAGTTCCCGAGACCCCATCGGCACTGGCGAAGAGACAAAGAGACCAACAAACCATGTCAGCGCCCGGCACTCTATCGGGACTGATGAAGGAACCAAGAGATAACAAACCATGTCAGCTCCCGGCATCCTGTCGGCACTGACGAAGAGAAAAAGAGACAAGCATACCATACCGACCCCCGGCACCCTGTCGGCACTAACAAAGAGAAGAAAAGACAAATAAACGATGGCAGCTCCCGACACCCTGTCGGTATTGATGAAAAAGAGAAGAAGAGACCAAGATGCTACGGCAGCTCCCGACGCCCTATCGGCACTGATGAAGAAGAGGAGAGACAAACATGTTACGCCAGCTCTCAACATCCCGTCGGCATCGACGAAAAGAAAAGAGACAAGTACACCCACAGACACCGCCCGGCTCATCCTTCGCCTGCGCTACCCGTGGGTGGGGGGCATTTGTGGACACCAAAAATTACACACCCAGATATCTTGCTCGGCCTCGCATCAACAACGGCACCGAGTGAAGAAGCCCCGGAGAGTCTAGTCACACGGGGTCCCCAAATATGCACACTGCCGTGAAGCCATCTCCGGAGTCACGACAGTGAAGAGAAATCAACCACCAAGAGCCCCGCAATCAATGGGCCTCGAAGAAAATCAAATGGTCCACGACTTGCACTCTCACCAGGCTCAAGACTGCCCATTTAGGCCTTCAGCGGCACGCCCCTGGAACCCTTCTGCGGCATGCTTCTGGCGCCCTTCAGCGGCACGCCTTGAAGCCTTCAGCGCCACGCCTTCAGGTCCCTTCAGCGGCACGCCCCGCTGGTCTTCAGCGGCACACCCCACCGGCCTTCAGCGGCACGCCCTGCACGCCCTGGCAGCCCTTCAGGGGTGCGCCTTGGCGGCCCTCCAGCGGAGAATAAAGAAACAGAGAAAAGGGAAGAGAAGATGAGAAGAAGAAAAGAAGAAGAGGAAGCTCCCCTGGTGCCTCCAGCGGCACACTCCGTGGGATGCCCCAGCGGCACACCCCCTTGTGCTCCTTCAACGGCACACTAGTTCATGACCTCCAGCGGCACACCCTTTGTGCCCCTTCAACATCACATTCCCTATGCCCCTTTAGTGGCACACCCCTTTTCAAGCCCACTGGCGACACACTTCTTCAGCCCGTCCAACGACACACTTATTGGCCTCTCTAATGGCACACCTCATTGGCTTCTCCGCTACAGTGTGTGGCCGAGCACTGTAGCATGCCCGAGCACTGTAGCATGGTCGAGCACTGTAGCAGACCGAGCACTGTAGCAGTCCGAGCACTGTAGCAGACCGAGCACTGTAGCAGTCCGAGCTAAAGTTGGAGAAGGCCATGCTATTGTAGCAACCGAGCCCGAAGAGAGAAATGTAGCAGGCCGAGTACTGTAGCAGACCGAGCACTGTAGCAGTCCGAGCCAAATTTGAAGAAGGCCGTGCTACTGTAGCAACCGAGCCAAAAGAGAGCAATATAGCATGGCCGGGCACTGTAGCAGACTGAGCACTGTAGCAGTCCGAGCCAAATTTGAAGAAGGCCGTGCTACTGTAGCAACCGAGCCAAAAGAGAGCAATATAGCATGGCCGAGCACTGTAGCAGACCGAGCACTGTAGCAGTCCGAGCTAAAGCTGGAGAAGGCCATGCTATTGTAGCAACCAAGCCTGAACAGAGCAATATAGCATGGTCGAGCACTGTAGCATGACCGAGCACTGTAGCAGGCCGAGCACTGTAGCAGTCTTCCTGTCTGACAAAAGGACCACTTATGACCAGTAGTCTCATCTTTTTGGCCGACAGCTCATTGCCTTGCACTGCAAGAAGCCATCTGGTATGATGGAGACTTGGACTTCTAATACAGTGAAGAAATGATTTCACGTCTGTCTGTATAAATGAGGCCTCCCAGAGGGCTGAAGAGGAGGAGAGACCCCGGTGAAAAAGAGGAAGAGAAGAAGAACAGGAGAAAAGAGAAGAGGAAAGCAGAAGCTCCTGCTCCCCCTTGCTGCTCCGTCCCCCACCGACTGTGTGCGAAAAAAGGAAGAGAAGAAGAAGAAGAGAAAAGAGAGAGGAAGGAGCGGATGCTCCATTATTTCCCCCCACTGTCTTTCTGTTTTCATTCTCTCCCCCTTGCAATGTACTAGCCCATGTATATGTCCCCTTTTTATAAGGAATAGATGAAAAGCTTACAAACGTTTTCTATATCTTCCTACAAATATTCCTTCTATGTCTGCATTCCTCGCTGTTTTACTTTCTTCATGGTTCCCCATTGTCTGTCTCTGAATACCACAGCTTCCCTTAGATACATTCACCCGGTGCACCCCCAGCCTATTATAGAAGTGTCTTCCGTTCGTTGATTCTCCCGGGCTTTCCGCAGTTTTATCAAAGGTGTTGTTGCCCCTGGCACCCACCTCAAATTGTCGGGTTCCGCCACTCCTTGTGGGCGCTTCCCTGTATCTCCCTTACCATCCGGGTCTAAGGGAGATGCTGCCGAATTTTCATCAGAATTAGCCTAATAATAGCAACAATAAAAGGAGAGCAATAATACAAAAGGAGACGACAAGTGAACAGAATGAAACACCAATGAAACGGCTTCGCCAAAATAACAATGAACCATGGAGATCCCGGATAACTGAACACTTGCATCTTTATGACGGACTGTCGAACATAACCATAAACGTGGTCTACATGAATAAAAGAAAATCAAACCGAAATTCTTCACATGCAGTCCATGAATAAAAGAAGGCTAACCACATGCATTTCATGAATAAAAAAAGAAAACCAAATTAACCCCTCATGCATCTCACGAGTAGGAGAAAACTCCCTACATGGGTCTCTTGAATAAAAAGAACTCTCCCTTAGCCTTCAACGGCACCCTCTCCACCAGCCCTTCAACGGCACACTCTCCACCGGTCTCTAGCGGCACACTCCCTTGGCCTTCAACGGCACTCTCTCCATCAGCCTTTACCCGGCACACTTTGTAGCCCCCCTATCCGGCACGCTCCCAACGCTACAAATAATAATAATAATAACAATAATAATGAATAACAATAACAAATTCAAAAAATGAATAAACAAGTAATAATAGTAATGGAATAAATAATAATGATAGTAAGCTAAAAGAAAATATAATGAATAAACAAATAATAATAAAAATGAAATAAAATTAATAATAATAATGACAAACTCACATAAGGGAGAAATAATAACAAACAATAATGATAATAATAATAATAAATAATAACAAATACAATAAATAAATAAATAAATAAGAATAATAAAGAAATAAATAATAATAATAATAAGTTCAAAAAGTAATAAATAGGCAAATAATGATAGAATAAATAAATGACAATAATAACAAACTCAACAAGAATGATAAATAAACAAATGATAACAAAAAGGGAATGAATAATAATAACAAACTCAACAAAAACAACAAGCAAATGAATGACAATAAAATGAACAAAAAATAATAACAAAACTAACAATAACAATGATAAATAAATAAATCATAAAAAAATGATAAATAGATAGTAATAACGAACTCAGTCAAAGATATACATAAATTAACAAATAATAATGGTAAAATTTTAAATAATAATAAAACAATGAGACTCGCTCCGCAGCCTTGTTCTCCCCGAGACCCGATATAAAGGGAACATTAACGCCGCCCCTCCAAGTCGGGTTCGGACCTCGGGAACCATCCCGATATGGCCGTAATCCGGCATCGCTCTGGGCCGATAGTTCGTCAAATCGGATGTTTTCCCGTTGGGATTCATTCCCGCTCTTTCATTGAGATTGCCGTGAACTCGGCATACATTTGAACGGCTTTGCCTCCGCTTACATCGTACCTTCGATACGGACCTAGGTCCGAACATGAAATGGTCCGTGAGTGACCGACAAAATTAGAATAGAATGAGATGACTCCCGTCATCCTTAGACCCTATGCATGGGGACATCAATAAGGCCTTCACGGGTCACGCATAGCCCTCGGGCCCGTCCCGATTAGGGTCATTGTCTGACCCATATCTTCGGCCTATAGCTCGTTCCCCTCGAACACGCTTTGGTTTTGGAATCTAGTCCTGGGATTCTTCCCCGTTGCCCTCCGGCACCGGAAATATTAACGTCGCCCATGCAAGCCCCGTTTGGACCACGGGAGGCACCCCCGGTATGGTCCTGACTTGATCTCGCACCGGGCCAATAAACTCACTGGTTTCCTGCTACACTAACCGATATTTAACCGAATGTTTCCAACGTCTCAGAATAATATATTTGTCGTATCCCGGCATACATATATCCCAGGTCCTCCCGTGACAAGTATGGTATTCTCAAACCGGGCACCTGTCCGAATATTAAACGGTCTCCCGAATGACCAACATGTGTCGAACGCCTGCTTCTCCAGACACAGGGCTTTTCAGCCGATTCAAGGGATACTCCCTCGTCGCCTCTTGGCACCGGAAATATTAATGATGCTCATGCAAGTCTTGTTTCGATCGTGGGGGGCCCACCGCAGTATAGTCGCAACTTGCTCTTGCACCGGGCCAACAGATTTACCAGTTTCCGACCGCTCTAACCGAGGTTTAGCCGAACGTTTTTCCGTTCTTCTGAACAATAAATTACCATATCCTGGCATACGTATGCTCCGGTCTTCCCTCGACGATCGCGCTTTTCCAGAGATGGACACTCGTCCGAACATTAAATGGTAAGCACACGACCGACATGATCTCAAATGGTTTTCTTCCCGCCTTCGCGCGAGGATTTCAATACCTCCTAATAGACCTTTTATGAAAATTAATTTCCTGGCCATGATGCCCTGAATCTCGGCGGTTAATCAAGGGTGTTCCCTCGTATGGGGGATGTAAATGACGTCGTGACCTTTACGGCGCGGCGGGTTTTGGTCCCGACCCGAACCACACAATCGTCTGACCGAGTCAGATCGATCGCACCATGGGCTCTTCGGAGCCCGAATAAATTGTCACTTTGTGACTGGCACGCCCACGCACTTAATGAACCGAATAAAGCCAATAAACGAATGAACCAGAAGAATAAACAAACATAAGTGTCGAAAAGTGCGTCCACAGTCGGTCACTAACGGACCATTCCTTATTCGAACGGAGGTCCGTATTAGTAGCGTCAAGGACGACAATAAAACCGTACAGATGTCTGCCGTAGGTACGACAAGTTTAACGTGGATGCGAGATCGGATCCCGATAAAGACAGGTCGAACTAATGAACTATCGGCCCGTGATAAGTTCGGATCATGGTCACGTCCGGGCGAGGGCTCCCGAGATCCAAGTCTGATGCCATGGGGCGTCATTGCTTTTCTCTTCACACACAATCCGGGGAAACGAAGGTTCCAAGGTATGCGTGCATGTCGGTCACGGTCGGACCATTCATTGTTCGGACGCGAGTCCACGTTTGAAGCATCGAAGACGACGATAAAACCGTGCAAATGTCTGCCGTAGACACGACAAGTTTAATGTGGCGTTGCAGGATTAGATCCCGGGAGAAGCGGGTCGAGTTAACGAACTATTGGCCCAGACTGTGTTCGGATCATGACCACGTCGGGGGTTCCGAGGTCCACGCCCGATACCACAAGGCATCATTGATTTTCTCTTTGCACCGAGTCCGAGGGAGTGAATTGTTAAGTGTAGAGCCCGAACTTGCCATCGTGCGCCCTCGCCCGGTCAGGTCGTGGGGGTCAAGGAGGCAACGCCCCTTGCGGGGGTTTCCGGGGGTAGCGCCCCCGGAACAAAAATTCAATTAAGGCACGGGTGATGGAGTTCCTTTCATTCTTTTATTAGCATGATTGACCTTTTATCATTATTTTTTTGGTTGTTTATTCCCTTTTTGTATTAAGGAGGCGCGCCGGTTAGCGAAGGAAGAGGATGGTGCCGTTTTAGAGCTCAAGGGAGGAAATGGGGCGCCGTTTTAAGGTGAATAGTGAAGCACATATGGGAGCCGGTTTAGGACGTTAAAAAGGGGGGGCGTGCCAGTTATAGGGGCGCCGTTTTAAGGGTTGCAAAAGAGAGGCGCGCCGGAATAGCCTTGCAATGGAAGAGGGGCGCGCCGGTTTTAAGGGCGCCGGGTTAAGGTGGAAAGGGGCTTCGAGTGTAGGTTAAAACGGCGCGGGGAATAGTAACCGCACCGGGATAAACTCTTCCAAGGGTTGTTTCAAAGCGATTGACTGTGTGTTTCTTTTCTTTCACTTGCAGGTTGGGTTAATGACAGGTTTGTTCATCCATTTGGAAGATTAGGTTGATGAAAAAAGGGGGTTTAATCATTTTAGTCTTTTATTGAGGTGAATTAGCATGAATGCTTAAGTGTTCGTTCAAAGGGTTTGATTCACAGAGCTTACTGCATGTTGTTCTTGTTCTCGGAGGTGGTTTGTTCCTGAGTGTTCTTAATCCCCTGATGAAAATCGGGCAGCATCTCCCCTTAGACCGGGGCTTGCCAGAGAGAATCAAAGGCCACCAAACGGATTGCTCCGGGGTGACCCTCAAACATCGGAGTGGCCTTACGGCGGTCCGAACCCATGTGTGAGTGTGGAGCGCTCGAGGGCTAGCCTTCAAGAGCGACCACGACTCACGGGTGATGAATCTTTGGCGCGGGACAGATGTTTGCCACGAGGGCCACGAATGTTCATCCGGTGATGGGTTCCCTTGAGGGACATGCTATGGACAAGCAAGCCTCGAAGGGCCCTGGATGATTAGAGGGGAAGACGGAGAGAAAGTGAGGAAAGCAGAAGAACACCATATGTTGTAAAAAAAAACCTTTTCTTTTATTCATCCGCAAGGGGAAAGATAGCAAAGCAAAAGGGGGGAATACATCGGAGAGAAAGGGAGAAATACATCGATGGGGGAGGGGGAACGGAGCGCAAGCTCCTCCCCCTCCGAGCTCACCTCTCACTCTCACTCTCCTCTCTCTTTCTTTCTCCACCTCTCTGGCGTGGACGGGTGGAGCTTCCTTCTCTTCGGGTGGCCTTCTCCTCTTCTTTTTCTTCTTCTCTTCACTGCATACAGCCGAGGGGGTTCGAGCAGCTCTCCTTTCTTCACCAGTGGGGCATGCCTTTTATAGAACGGACAGTGGGGGAGAAAACTCCTGCCACCTCTGCCTTGTTCGCAACAACGTTGTTGTTGTGCTGGATGATGCTGGTTCGTGGAGTACACTGGCGTTCGTCCGAGGATGGGACATTTGCGGATTTGCCGGAGCCTGCTTCGCCATTGCCGCTTCTGTGCTGTCGAACGGAGGTAGAGACAGAGCGTCGGGCATTCAATGTTCTCTGCACATCATTAAACAGAGCATCGGCATGCCGACGGGACGGGTTGATTGCGCACCGGGGAAGCACTTCAGAGAATAGAATGAGGGGTTAAAACGGTGCCATATTCAAAGGGGCGCCATTTTAAGCATCAAAGGGGATGCCCCTTCGCGCGCCGTGTAGCCAAAAAGAAAAGGGGCGCGCCGTTTTAAGAGGGGGGCGCGCCGTTTTAAGGCGCGCCGTTTTAAGGCCTTTTCGTGCCGTTTTAAGCACTAAACGGATTCTTCTCGAAGTCGCGGCCGTTTATATGAATGTCGGCATTCCCAGAATGTTCCGGTTGTAATGTATGGCCTCTACAATATTCCGTTTGTAGCCTCTGGGACTCGGTCCCAGATTCTGCGTAACTTTCTGTGTTGCCGAGATTGTGCCGGAGTTCCCGACTTCTCTCTGATTCAGCTCTCGGCATGGCCTGTCGGAGCATTGTAGCTGTATCTTCTGCCTGGGGGGCTTCCTTAGCAGGTAGTGGACCACCAAGCAAGTTCTCGTCCTGATCGGGCGAGGCATGAGGTTTGTTCGGCATTTCCATCTTCGGCTTGCTCTCGAATGTCGAGACGTGCATGCCGTATGATCCTCATCGACATTTTTTTGGTGTCCACACCACACAAAGAAGAAAAAAAATAGACTCATGCAGGACCCTAGACTTAATACAGTGACACGACCCCCTAGGCAGTCATCATCCGAGTGCTGCATCCTAGGTGTCGATAGGTTCTTCCGGATCTTCTTCATAGAATCCATCAGCTAATTCCGGCTCGGCCTCATAGCTGACAGACACAAACCCATATGGTGAGGTTTCTCCAACCCGTTTGTCCCCTAGGGCTAGTGATGTACGAGAGGGACATTGGCTGGCAAAGTGGACAAACCCCTGACAGTGATAACACTGCAGTCGTGACCTACTCGCCTCTCCGATAAGTGGTCCCTTACCCTTATCCTCCCGACGAACAGGGGGTGTAGGCAACATGGGAGGGGGTGTGGGTGCCGGAGGACGGGCAATAGGTCCCGGGGGGCGGGCAATGGGTACTGGTGATTGGGGTGGAGGTAGATCTCTTGGCGAGGGAGGGCGAGGCCTTGGAATGAATTGCTCCAGATGGGTGGGCTCCTGAGGTCGAGCCATGGGGGCCCTCGGATATGGGCCTAAGGAGCTACGGGGCTCGGCACTACGAAGAGGGATGGGGTCCAACCGTTAGGTAGACTCGAACCATCCTCAAACTGCTCCATCTCGAGAGTAACCTGATACGCGTCTTCCAACTTGGTCACATTACGGCGAAAAAGCTCATACTGATAGTGGGGCCGCAGACCATGACAGAAGCCGAAAATGGGCATGGTGCTCTACTCCGAGACGCCACATCACAAAAAATACTCATCAAATTTGACGATATACTCGGAGACAGACCGATCTCCCTGACTGAGGCTTTGCCACCTATCGATGAGTCGCTGACGGTATGTGGCTGGAAGGTACTTTTGCCGAAGCTTGACCTTCATCTCACCCATGTCTCAACCTGGGGCTCCTGCCGATGAAACAACATGCTCTCTAAGTTCTTCCAATAGGTCTGAGCCTGTCCCATCAGCTTCATGGTAGTGAATCAGACCCTTCGACGGTCTGTCATATCGAACCAATCAAAGTACCGATCAATTCCGGACTCCCAGTCTAGATGGACCTTCGGGTCCAAGGACCCGTCAAAAGTGGGAGGATCCACACGAATGGTCCGGAGGGTCCGCTCAACCTCGTCATGATCACGGTTCCATCGTTGAACATGACAGTCACGACCATATCCCCCATTTTCATTCTCAGACTCATAATCAACTACCTCGAGGACTCGACGCCTCCTATCATCTACCCCTTGAGCCCTAGGAGCAGTAGGTGGCTGAACCGATTCCTGTTGACCATTTGTCGGCGCGGGGTGCGCCTCAACTAGGGGTCTCTCTAGGACGGCTACTCTCCCTACCAGACCGTGAATAGACTGGTCCGACTCTTCGGCCCTATCCTCTAAGGCCTTCATCCTCTCTTCCATACGTGTGCCTAGACCATCCACCCGCGTACTCAACCCATCCAACTTATCTACCCTCATAGTCAACCCTTCCATTTGTGCACTTAACCCAGCCATCTTTTCCATAAGAGTGCGGAGCATGTCGGCCATGGATGACTCATTGGAACGATGGACTCGGGGGTCTACCAAAGGTGGTGGTGGTGGTGGTGAGTATTGGGTTCCCCTACGAGTGGGCATGCAACGGGTAAGGGGTTGGAATGCACCGACAAAGGCAAAGTGATAAACCTAGACTTAACCAATATCCAGCATGTGGCAGAGGTATGATCCGAAGACCGAACTCACGCAAGTGTGCTACCTTCCCAATAGGCGTAACCTATTGTTTTGGGAACACCTTTTGATATACCGGATAGAGGGTGCAATGTGACACCTTGGACCGAATACCCTAGACTCTAACCTGCTCTGATACCAATTTGATGCGGGATGGGATGCGAACCTGACGCCAATTGATATGCAAACCTTGGAATCAAGGCAAACTCGCGATCATCCCTAGCGAGGGAAGCGTGCGGACGTGTGTGGTTGAGAAATCGGCAAAGAGCTAGGGTGGTCAACTCACACTTTCATGTCCGGATCGGGTCACGGGATGGTCTCGCTCTCTCTCGCAGCGGCGATTGAAATTTGAGCGAGCTAAATTATCCTAACACTCGTGCAGCGGCATATGAAGATATACGAAATAAGCAAAAATGCCGAGTAAGGAGTGAACACGATACCTCCGCGCTACCGGGCATGGGGACGACGTTCCCGGCCAAACTTCGTAACTTCCGGTACAATGGTAAAAATTAGTTACAGCAAGGATTTTACTGTCCACTCCACGCAGAGAGGTAAAGGGCTACACAAATAAGCCGGGAGCTCTGAATTTGGGTTGACGGGCAGTAAGGCGGCGGGTTCCGGGCGACGGCGGGCAGCGGCTCCGATTTTGTGATTTGCTGGTCGGTAGGACAGCAAGCACGGGCGTCCAAAGGGACGTCGATCTCCGGGACTCTTCTGACGGCGGAGGTTCATCGAGACGCTGGCAGAGGACCCTTGGTCAACCATTGGGAGCGGCGGTCGCTGAAGCTTCCCTGATATATTTCTTCTGGAATTAACTTGTGACCCCTTTTTGCAGGCATGTCTCGGGACAGATCTGGACAATCTTGCGCACTCCGACAAAAACGACCGGTACGCCCAGATCCGGTGTCGGATCGAGACGCGGTTGGTACCGTTAGAAAGAGGACTCAAAAATCTACGACATACTATAATTTCTGGCCCATAAAGTGAATGGATTGAAAATTAAAATGACTGTGCCACGGACTTTTTTATGACTCAGGATCCAGATCCAGCCGAACAAAAAGGGAGGTGTCTAAAGGCGATTTTTTATTGTGGGGTTGGGGCTGGATTTAGGACTTGTGAAAATTATAGGTGGAGGAGGACTATGTGGGGGACGTGCATAATTATTTTTGGAATTTTTGGAGAAGGCTAAAGGGGTGGGAAAAATACTGGATCAGGGATCTATCTTGCAGATCTGCAACCAGGAAGATTGCGAGGGGTATGAAGAACGACCTAAGAGGTGGGGCAAACGGGATCGGAATGGGGCAAATTTTATATTGATGGAAAGCTAACACAAAGGGGAACAATATCTCAAAATCTCAGCTCGATCAGAGTTGGGAGATGGGATAATCGACCTTTTCTTTAGCTTGATGTTCTAGAACTCAGAGTTCAGGACAACAGGGGGGATGGTGGCTTGTGGCGGCTTGTTGGCGGCATGAACGGCGGTGGTGGAGCTTCACACTCCAGAGAGGAGATACAAATTGAATTCACTCTAATATTGAGGGCTTCACACCCTGGATCAAGACGAAGAAGATGAAGAACTAGCAAGAAGGGAGAGAGGGGGAGGGCACCCAAGGCTTGCTTCACACAATTTCATGCAATTTTTCTCATTAAAATTGATCAAAATACACATTAAATACTAAAACCCTAGACCTAGCCAAATGACCCCTAATGCCCTTAGTCAAAGGGGCATAAAAGGAAAGGGAGAATAAACAACATTAAACAAATCCCCATGTGGAGACAAAGAAGGGGGCGCCCCTTTGAAAAAATGGGTAGAAAAAATTGAATTTCATACATTTTGTCCCCCCTTGGTCCAAGTCCAATCTTGGACTTTGAACCAGTCCCACATGGGCCCTAGGACCTAGGTGGACCAATGGGAAAGAGGGTGGGGGACCCTGCTGGACCCACTTGCATATTACATAGAAACCCAAAGATTCCTAAAGACTAACAAATTGACATATAATGCTTTACAATTGCAAACCCAATTAGCTAAGGATATAAATGTAAACAAAAGGACACAAATACAAAAATAAAATGACAGTGCCTGGTGTTGATTCCCATCACCCTCCCACATTTGACAGGTCCTTGGACCCGAAGGTCTATCTTGATTGGGAGGCCGGCATGGACCGGTATTTCAAGTGGTTCGAGATGACGGACCGCGGGAGAGTCAAGTTTGCTAAAATGAAGTTGCCTGGGCAAGCACAAACTTATTGGAGCAATGTGGAGAGTTTGCTGTTTTAGCGCCAGGAGCCCCAGGTTGACACTTGGAATGAGATGAAGGATAAACTTAGAAAAAAGTACCTTCCTGCCACGTACCGTCAGAGGCTCATTGACAGGTGGCAGAGTCTCAGCAAAGGGGATCGGTCTGTGACCGAGTACATCGCTGAGTTTGATGAATACTATTTACGATGTAGAGTTACGGAAGAGAGCACCATGCATGTTTCTCGCTTCCGTCGTGGTCTGCGGCCTTGTGGACGTCAAAAATGTCGATGAGGATCATGCGGCATGCATGTCTCGACACTCGAGAGCAAGCCGAAGACGGGAATACCGAATACACCTCATGCCTTACCCGATCAGGACGAGAACTCGCTTGGTGGTCCGCCAGCCGATGAGGGAGCCCCCCGGGCAGAAGATACGGCCACAACTCTATAGCGGGCCGTGCCGAGAGCTGAATCAAAGAAGAGTCTGGAACTCCGGCACAGTCTCAACTTGCATCGAAAGTCACGTAAAGTCTGGGACCGAGTCCCGGAGGCTGCGAACGGGAAATTGTGGAAGCCATGCATCGCAATCGGAACATTTCGGGAGTGCCAACATTCACATAAATGGCCGTGGCTTCGAAAAGAATCTATTCAGTGCTTAAAATGGTGTGGAAGGGCCTTAAAGCGGCGCGCCTTAAAACGGCGCGCCCCCTTGCTTAAATGGCGCGCTCACCTTTGATTCATGCCCCCCTTTAACTTGTTAAACCGGCGCGCCCTTGAGGATGACAAAACTGGCGTGCCCATTTGCCCATTTCTAAAAGACTTTTCTTCAAATATTTACCATGGCGTGCTCACGTTGAAAGCAAAAGAAAAGCTATTCCGGCGCGGTTACTATTCCCCCGCGCCGGATTAGGTGATGCAAACAAGCCAATTTCTGAGGCGTTTATCCGATGCGCAGTTAAGCCATCCCGTCATCAATGTTGTCCCCTGTTTCCTGGGAACGGCATGATGACGAACAAGCCCTAAGTGGTTAAAACTCCCACTTTGATCCGGCGGGCAACCGAGCATATGCCGTGAATGGAAGTTCTCGAGCCCCGTCCCGCCTTGTGCTCATTCCATCGGCCGGCCGCCCATTCTCCTGCAAGTGGCGAAAGCAATGTGGCACGCGAAGGAGATCGACAGCAACACAGCCGCGACGTGGGCAAGCGGCGGGGCATGCACTTCTTCGAACAGAGAGAACCTCTTCCGGGATATATATAAGGAGAGAGGGCTGGCCATCAAAAAGAGAAGAAAAAGGGAAGGCTCTCGGCTGTGTGTAGTGAAGAGAAGAAGAGAGAAGGAGTTTGGTCCCCCGGCGCCGGTAAGGTGAAGAAGAAGAAGAGAGTGAGCGTGAGAGAAGAGAGGTGAGTCGGAGGGGGAAGAGCATGTGCTCTCTCCCCCTCCCTCGTCAATGAATTCTCTCCCCCCTCGCGATGTATTTCTTCTTTATCAAGAGATGAATCCCTTCCATTTTAAAATCTTCCCCGGTTATGTGGATGAATAAAAAGGGAAAAGGGCCTTTTGCAATCTTAGTATCCTCTGCTTTAATCCCTGGTTCCTTCTTCTTCTCTCCTCCTCCTCCTCCTCATCCAAGACCCTTCGAAGCTTGCTTCTCCATAGCACGGCCTTCGAAGGAGTTCGTCACCGGATGAACATCCATGGCCCTCGTGGCAAACATCTATCCCACGCCGAAGATTCATCGCCCGTGAGTCGTGGTCGCTCTTGAAGGCTAGCCCTCGAGCGCTCCACACTCACACATGGGTTCGGACCACCGTGAGGCCACTCCGATTTTTGAGAGTCTACCCCGGAGCAATCCGAGTGGTGACTTTCCTTTACCTCTGGCAAGTCCCGGTCCGGGGAAGGTGCTGCCAGATTTTCACCAGGGCTAAGAACGCCTGAGAACAAACGAACAAACTGATGCGCTCGACAGTCGTCGTTTAAAAATGTCGTGCCACACAAATTTTAAAATTTATACAACCGCACTCACTCACTTAAATGATCTTGAAAATACGAGTAAAGTGGTAAATACGGGTCGATCCCATGGGGAGGAAATTGAATGTAAGTTGGAAAATACCCTTATGTTTTGAAAAACCAATTACTTTTGTTTGATTTGAGTGTGATTACAACTAACGGAAATGAAATTAAAATTTGAAAGAACAAGAGATAAGTTAAAGAAATATTTAGCCAATGAATTGAAGAATGCCGTCGTTTCCTCGCCGAGCTTTTGATGAAGATCGCTCCACCTTGGAAGTTGACGCCGTGAGATGATTTGAAGAAGACCACCGCTTTGGGTGTGAGTGAAACACTTATGAAGAAATAGGTTGGATAGAACAAGTTTGAAACACTAAGTTGAAAACATAACAGAATTTCATTGAAAATAGGGGTTGGAAGAAATAGAATAACTTAACATATAAATGGAATTAGAAAAAATGGAATACATGAACGTTGTAGAGACTTAAAAGATGAAGAACTTTGATGAAGACCACAGAAACAGAAAATGAAAGGAAGACAATGAAAAACTTGAACAATCAAGATATATCGCTGCTGGTGAACAGTAACTGACAGAAAAACAGAACAGTAAATAATTAATTCTAGATCTCAAACTAAGAAGAATTTGAAGAAGGGCAAGAATCAAAAAAGTTTGATCTACAAGATAGGAACAACTTTCATGAAGAACTCAGAGTAAAATTATGATTGTAAAGGCTTCAAAATGACAAATTGGTGGAGACTATCACTTCGGATGAACAGTCAATGCACAGGATAGCACTTAAAAACACAGAGATTAACTTTTAAAAAAGAAGGAATTGGATGAAATGATAAAAATAGAAGTTGAAGAACACTTACAGATAGACAACTTTGTAGAAGATAATAAATTTAAATAAAGATCACACAAGCTTTTAAATTGACTATGAAGAGCCGAAATGGCTAAGAGTACACTGAAATTCTTCAATACAAACTTAACACAAACTTCAAAACTTAAACATAAAAGCTCTCAAAATCTATCCCTACCAAAGCCACAAAGCAAAAACTTGAAGAACACTTACAAACTTGATCAATCCATGGCTTACTACTCCTAGCTATCCTCTCTTCCTAACCTCCTAACAACCCCCATTACAATGAAAGCCCCCCCTTTTATAGGGTGTTCAAACAACAACCCTATTCCATATGAACACTTTGCCAATGTGAACAACCAATTACTGCATTTGTTGACTCCAAATTGTTTGCCAACATGTGTTGCACACTTGGCTATTTTTTTTTGATTTTTCTGCAATTTGTTTTCATTTTTTTCTAGCCCTTTTTCCTTCTCTTTCTCTCTCTTTCTCTCTCCTCCAGTCGCGTGCGCCGCCCGTGCGCCGGCCGCCGCCCCTCTCCCTCTTTCTCCGCGTGCACCGCCCGCGTCAACGCGGTGCGCCGCCCATGCTTCTACCGCGGTGAGCCGCCCGTGTGCCCTGCGCGTGGACGCACTACACCGGCCGCCTTCTTGTCTACCGCGTGGGCACATTGCACCGCCTTTCTGCACATACACATATATTAATTGCACTATATATATTGCTATAAGAAAAATCCTAAAAAATATCTAATAACTGTTATTATTATTATTATTTTTATTTTATTTTTGATCAAGTCCAAAATTATTATTTTTTTTATTTTCATAATATCTATATAGATATATATATATATATATATATATATATATATATATATATATATATGTATATATTATGTATATAGCTTATTAAGGCCTTAAAAATATCAAATAAATTTATTTTATTTATTTTTTTTCTTTTATTATTTTTTATTCTTATTGAACAAATCCTTGGGCTTTTTGGCCCATTTCAACGTACATTATATTTTCTTATTTTTCTTATTTTGAATGCTTGTTAAATAAGGAAATATCTTTATAAAAATTAATTATTTTACTATAAATTAAAAGTAAGTGTGATAAGTGCATATTTATTATTATTAAAGCCCATAAATAATATAAATAACATGAATTAAGATGGGAAAATACACACTTATCACACCCCCCAACTTACTCATTGCTAGTCCCTTAGCAGTGCAAATAATCTCAAAATGTAAGGACGAACAAGAGCTTACAAAGTTCATACCTCATTTCCAGATCATCGTTCATAGAATCTACTAAAGATTAGGAATCTGAAATCATTATCTCATACTAGCCTTGTGTAGGAAATTCAGGTACATGATCAAGAATTCTAATCAAAATTCAGTAGCACTTGTGCATGTGAAATGCTAAGTCTACAGTGAAGATAATTACGTCCCCCATTTGCTATTACAAGTAAGTGTCCTTCAATTCTGCACTTCTTAATCAGAGCATTCAACATACTAGCTTTTTATCTGCCTTAGTGCTATGTCCCGGTTGATATTTCTTTCTTTCTTTTCTTTTTTTTCTTTACACACATGATGCTGCACTACCCTTCACTGTTTTACGCGAACCGCAACACGTCTTAGGTGAAGTAGGCCCGGTTACACAGATCAAAGTTCCCTTTTCCTTTTGACGCGAACCTCAACACGTCTTAGGTGAAGTAGGCCCGGTTACTCAGAATCGGAGCATTTTTCATGGTATTTTTCTCATAATTTTTTTTCAATTGTGCTTTTGCACTAATTTTGATAGCTTGGCAGAAAGCTTTATAAAAGATCTCTTCTTCAAGAAGTGCTGAATATCAGACAACATATCCAAAATAGCAGAAGGCTTGTCCTACTTGTTTCTTTAGCGTGCATAGTGATTTTCTTTTTCTAAAGTGCACATGAACTTTAAAGAGATTCTTAAATCAGTTTTCTATGGCTAGATTCAATAAATTATCCATCATCCGATTCCCTAGTCTTTTATATTCCAGAATTATTTTTCATGAGACATGAATCAAGAAACTCTAAATGGGTTTATTTTATTTGTTTTCCAATTTTTAATTTTAAAAAAAAAATTCATAGCTAAATGAGGTTGTATATGAATGTAACATATACAATGGCATGATTTCCGTCCCCCCAACTTAAATGACATTGTCCTCAATGACATGTACAATAGAGAATAATGAACAATGTAGACATAAAATTTGTGAAGGAACAGGACAACCTGACGGAAGTGAACTTTGATGGGTTGACTTGTGACGGCTTGGCAGAGGTGTTGACTTTGAAAATCTGAGCATCAGAGGAAGCAAGTATTTCTTCACCCCCCAACTTATCATTTATTCAAACCTGCAAAATAAAGACACATGAAAAACCTGGGTGGCCTCCCAAGAAGCGCTAAATTTTATGTCGTCAGCTAGACACAAGGTAGATCACTAACCAACGTGTGGCATTCAGAATGAGCCACCACGTGATCTTGTCTTCCTTCAAATTTCAGCCCTTATGCCATTGGAAGGCAAGAGAAAACATGTACGGACCGGGGCTAGAAAGAGGCAGGACTCGCACATTATGGATTTTAACGTTAACCTTGTGTGTGAGCCAGTTTTCAGTTTTAGGGATCCAGAAATGATCAATGTGCAATTTGTCAAGATCGAAGTGGAACCCTTGCACCATATCAATCCCTTGGTCCCCTTGTCCTGTATCATCTCTCCCGACGAGCCCTTTAGGAACGACTTCCTCCGTGGTAACTTGTTCAGGACCTGGTAGCCTAGGAATAAGATTGTCATCCTTAGCCACTTTCCTCTCAGTAACAGCCTCTTGAGCTTTAAGAGCGTTAATCAACTTGTCTGCCTGAGAGGAAGTCAAATCAAAGGTGAATGTGGTTGGCACATCCCCCTCAGGTCCTAGAATCTCAAATTGGAGAGGCTAGACTGACAGGGGAATCAAAGTAGAAGGAAGCACTAACTCATCCACAGATTCAGACGTCATTGGAGAGGCTTTAGGGGTTAGATCAAATAGAAAAGTTTCGAATGAAACCCCTTCATCACACTCCTCACTCATCTGAGGATTATTAACCAAATTTCCTAATAATGGGGTGAATAGAGGAAATGTAAATGATTCCAGCCCAACCCTTTCATCACAGATCAGATCAAATGTGAATTTCTCTAAGGCGGGCCCATCATCACACTCCTCACTAATCCCAAAATTATCAATCAAATTTTCCAGAGATGGGGTCGGTAGATGAAATGTAAACTTTTCTAATAAGGCCCCATCATCATGTTCTTCTAGGGAAGGAGGATATTCAGGATATTGTTTCAGTAAATCAACAAGATTATTACTAACAAAGTAATCCTCCTCGTTATTGATTTCTTCAATTGAGTTGTTTGGGCCATTATCTTTTACAGTACTATTCTCAATCTCAAAACATTCGTAGAATGGGGTGATATGATCATGATTATCCTTGAAGCCACCCCCTTCTTTCTTTCCTTTCTGCATCATGGTATTACGTGCGCACTCCCCCTCATTCTCAATAGTGATATCGTGATCCAAAATGACAGGCAGAAGACTGTCATCATCATCATCATTCACATATTGAGGGGGTTGGTGTAATGTTGAAGGAGAGGGTTGATAAGTAGACTGAGAGTACATGTTTTGAGGGTCAAAGTAGTGGCCCGGTGAATCACTCCTAGTATCCATGTTGAATCCGAAATCTGGGTGAGATGAGTTGAGCTGAAGTTGAGGACACAGGAGCCGCCCGTGGCCTTCTTGGGGTGAAAGTGTAGACAAATGGGTTTGGATTGTTTGGTCCATCCAAGGAAAATTTAGGTGATTTCTCCAGCCAGACGTAGAATTATCGGAAAGGGTATAGGGATGTCAATGGATCGGGTTCGGCTCGGGTAGACCAATACCATACCCTATCCGTGAAAATTTTACTAATACCATACCCGAATAGTACCCTATTATTTTCGCGGGTATGGATACGGATATATCCGTCACGGGTATGGATATATCCGCAGATATCCGTATCCGTCCATAAAACATGATTCTACATTCACATCCAAAGAAATGTGATATTTATGAGAATTAGAAAAAAGAAATCCGGTTAATTCTTTCCTTTCTAAAGTAAATTTTATGTTTTATAAAAACGTCCTTATAATTTTAGCAAGAAGTCCAAACTCACAAACTCAACAAGACGGGCAACGGATTGGGTTCATGTCAAAATCATAGGCCTAACATGCACAATAAGTTATTAAGATCGGGTTCGGATCGGGTACGGGTTTGGGTGCACTAAATCCATACCCTATCCGAATATGAAACGGGTATTTTAAACGTATCCGAATCCAAATCCATATCCGTTTATTCGGGTATTACCCGACCCATCACGGGTCGGGTAATGCGAGTAATCGGGTTCGCAGGTATTTTTGACATCCCTAAAAGGGTATCACACTGGCATGGAGAGAATCCTAGGCCATTTTGGACCTGTGCTCGGATGACTGGAGAGAGTCGGGCAATAGTAGGACATTCACTCACATGGTGAGTGAGACTGGCACAGACTTCACAAGCTTTCATGAAAGTATGGATTGGGTTTTCAGCATGTTTGACATGTCCTACGGATTATTGATGAGATGAGATGGAGGCATGGTTTATCGAATTTTCACTCAAAATTTCAAACAAATCATACGCCTCATCTTCACCTTTGCTCAAAAATGTCCCTCCACAATATATGTCCACCATTTGCCTATCATAATCGGATAACCACTCATAAAATGCAAATATACTTTGCCATTTGGGCAACCCATGGTGTGGACATTGACTTATTAAATCCTTAAGTCTCTCCCAAGATTCATGAATTTGCTCTCCCGGACGTTGAGTAAATCCTGTAATCGCCCTTCTCATCATATTGGTTCGGCCTATGGGGTAAAATTTTTTCAAAAATTCTAACTGCATAGCTTCCCAAGTCCTGATAATCTTTCCAAAACTCCTTAACCAACATTTTAATTTATCTTTCAATGAGAATGGAAATAAGATCAACTTAAAGGCATCATCATTAAAATTCTGAATTTTGATCAGGGAGCAAACTTCTAGAAAATCATCTAGATGCCTATAAGGATTTTCATTGAGATTCCCATAAAAAGATGGGAGCATCTAGATGAGACTAGGGCGGATCTCATATTGATCAATAAGAATGTCAGGGAGTTGAATACAGGTTGAGGGCTTGTAAGTAGAAGGATAAAAGTGCTCCTGCATAGGCGTGGATTTGTGATTTTATTTTTAAAAAAATTTTTTTTTATGCAACCACAAACAAGTTAACACAAATTATCTAATGATCTAGATGCGACTCAGACCTACAAATAGGGTTTCACAAAGTGATTAAAATGAAACTTAAGTTTACCCTCAATATGACCACCCGCCAGGTAAGGGGTGGGGAAGTGGAAGGTTCCCCCTACTTTCGTAGGGACCTTATTATGCCAAACCACAAGCCCGCTTAAGGCGTTTGCCGTCCGACCGTCTTGCCTTAGGCACCGGTTTTCATATGAGGGTAAACCTAAATAACACAAGAACCACAGTGTGATCCTAGGGCCAATGTTTACTAACTTTTATTTATGGCGTAGGTCATGCAAAGATGCAAGGGAAATGTGGTTTGTGGGCTAAGGAAGGGTGATAAAATCCCCACCTTATGTTATTTAAAAGTAGTGCCCTTAGAATATTTTGAAATGAAATGCATACCACAATTACAAACAAGGGGTTCTTATGCAATATACATGCCATAATAGGATAAGTAGAACGTACCTTGCCCCTCGCAATCTTCAAAATGCAATACAGGAATTAAACAAAGAAAAAATTCTATGCTAAATGATGCATGACCTAAAACATGTTGTGTGGTTTCTAGTCTTGGAATGAAAATTTTTTTTATTTTGGTGCAAGTATTTTTTTTGTTTTTAATTAATGAACCTATCTAGCCAAAAAAAAGCTTTTGTTTTGATGTTTTTGATTTTTTATAGAGTTTTGAAGAATTTTTCAAATTTTTCTAGATTTTTCAGAAATTGAAAAAATAGAACATGTTCCGACATTTCTGCCCTTTAGCGATGCTTCCGAGCTTTTAACGACGCTACATTTTCTGAGGATTTCAGGTCCGATTTTCCTCTTTCCTTGATGTTATGACTTTTTTTTCTTTTTCCTGCACAAGTAAAAATAGCAAAATCAATATACAAATATACAAATCAAACACAAGAATATTCCAACTTTCAAAAATTTCATCCCCGGTAACGGCGCTAAAAATTTGATGCGCTTGACAGTCGTCGTTTAAAAATGTCGTGCCACACAAATTTCAAAATTTATACAACCGCACTCACTCACTTAAATGATTTTGAAAATACTAGTAAAGTGGTAAATACGGGTCGATCCCAGGGGGAGGAAATTTGAATGTAAGTTGGAAAATACCCTTATGTTTTGGAAAACCAATTACTTTTGTTTGATTTGAGTGCAATTACAACTAACGGAAATGAAATTGTAATTTGAAAGAACAAGAGATAAGTTAAAGAAATATTTAGCCAATGAATTGAAGAATGCCGTCGTTTCCTCGCTGAGCCTTTGATGAAGATCGCTCCGCCTTGGAAGTCGACGCCGTGAGATGATTTGAAGAAGACCACCGCTTTGGGTGTGAGTGAAACACTTATGAAGAAATAGGTTGGATAGAACAAGTTTGAAACACTAAGTTGAAAACATAACAGACTTTTATTAAAAATAGGGGTTGGAAGAAATAGAATAACTTAAAATATAAATGGAATTAGAAAAAATGGAATACATGAACATTGTAGAGAATTAAAAGATGAAGAACTTTGATGAAGACCACAGAAACAGAAAATGAAAGGAAGATAATGAAAAACTTGAACAATCAAGATCTATCGCTGCTGGTGAACAGTAACTGACAGAAAAATAGAACAGTAAAGAATTAATTCTAGAGCTCAAACTAAGACGAATTTGAAGAAGAGCAAGAAGCATAAAAGTTTGATCGACAAGAGAGGAACAACTTTCATGAAGAACTCATAGTAAAATTATGATTGTAAAGGCTTTAAAATGACAAATTGGTGGAGACTATCACTTCGGATGAACAGTCAATGCACAGGACAGCACTTAAAAACACAGAGAATAACTTTTAAAATAGAAGGAATTGGATGAAATGATAAAAATAGAAGTTGAAGAACACTTACAGATAGACAACTTTGTAGAAGATAATAAATTTAAATAAAGATCACACAAGGTTTTAAATTAACTATGAAGATCCGAAATGGCTAAGAGTACACTGAAATTCTTCAATACAAACTTAACACAAACTTCAAAACTTAAACATAAAAGCTCTTAAAATCTATCCCTACCAAAGCCACCAAGCAAAAACTTGAAGAACACTTACAAACTTGATCAATCCATGGCTTACTACTCCTAGCTATCCTCTCTTCCTAACCTCATAACAACCCCCATTACAATGAAAGCCCCCCCCCTTTTATAGGGTGTTCACACAACAACCCTATTCCATATGAACACTTTGTCAATGTGAACAACCAATTACTGCATTTGTTGACTCCAAATTATGTTGCACACTTGACTATTTTTTTCTGATTTTTGGCATTTTTTTTCATTTTTTCTAGTCCTTTTTCCTTCTCTTTATCTCTCTTTCTCTCTCCTCTAGCCGCGTGCGCCGCCGGTGCGCCGCCCGCCGCCCCTCTCCCTCTTTCTCCGCGTGCGCCGCCCGCGTCAACGCGGTGCGCCACCCACGCTTCTGCCGCGGTGAGCCGCCTGTGTGCCCTGCGCGTGGGCGCACTGCACCGGTCGCCTTCTTGTCTACCGCGTGGGCACATTGCACCGCCTTTCTGCACATACACACATATATTAATTGTAATATATATATTGCTATAAGAAAAATCCTAAAAAATATCTAATAACGGTTATTATTATTATTATTTTTATTTTATTTTTGATCAAGTCCAAAATTATTATTTTTTTTTATTTTCATAATATCTATATAGATATATATATGTATGTATATATTATGTATATAACTTATTAAGGCCTTAAAAAATATCAAATAAATTTATTTTATTTCTTTTTTTATTTTATTATTTTTTATTCTTATTGAACAAATCCTTGGGCTTTTTGGCCCATTTCAACGTACATTATATTTTCTTATTTTTCTTATTTTTATTATTTTGAATGCTTGTTAAATAAGGAAATATCTTTATTAAAATTATTTAATTACAAAAAATTAATTATTTTATTATAAATTAAAAGTAAGTGTGATAAGTGCATATTTATTATTATTAAAGCCCATAAATAATATAAATAACATGAATTAAGATGGGAAAATACACACTTATCACAAACCACCTCCGAGAACAAGAACAACACGCAGTAAGCTATGTGAATCAAACCCCTCGAACGAACACTTAAGCATTCATGCTAATTCCTCTTGATAAACAACTAAAATGATTAAGCCCCACCTTCACCAACTTAATCCACCAAACGAATGAACAAACGGATCATTAACCCAACCTGCAGGTGAAAGAAAAGAAAACACACAGTCAAAGTAATAAACCCTCGGGAGAGGCTAATCCGGCGCGGTCACCGTTACACCGCGCCATTTTAACCCTCCTCACAATAGCCCCATCTCCTTCTTTGGATGATAAACGGCGCGCCCATTTCCATTGCATATCTTCCTATTCCGGCGTGCCCCTGGCCGCGCCGGTTTAACCTCTCAAAACTATTCCCTTTATCACACCCGGCACGCCCCTCTCCTCTATACATCTCAAAACGCCCCCCCCACTTGTTCATCCCATACCCGGCACGCCCCCTATCCATCCTTGATCCAGCGCGCCCTCCATTGGCATCCTAATCCGGCGTGGCCTTAACCGGCGTGCCCTCCTCTTTGAGCCTCAATCCGGCGCGCCCCTCTTCTTGGCATTAATCCGGCGCCCCCCCCCTCTCTTGGGTCCCTTATCCGGCGCCCTCCTTTAGACCCTTAAAACGGCGCGCCTGCTTAATACAAAAAGGGAATAAACAAGCAAAAATAATAGTAAAAGGGGTCAATCATGTTAATAAAAGAAACTCCATCATCCGTGCCTTAATCAAATTTTTGTTCCGGGGGCGTTGCCCCCGGAAACCCCTGCAAGGGGCGCTGCCCCCTTGACCCCTGCGACCTGAGCTCGGGCGCTGCCCCCGGAAACCCCCGCAGGGGTCGATCCGCGTGAGAGGCCGCACGTTCGTGAGCTCGGGCTCTACATTTAACAATTCACACCCCCGGACTGGGTGCAAAGAGAAAATCAATGATGCCTTGTGGTATCGGATGTGGACCTCAGAACCTCTGACGTGGTCGTGATCCGAACACATCTCGGGCCAATTGTTCGTTAACTCGACCCGCTTCTCCCGGGATCTAATCCCGCAACCCCACATTAAACTTGTCGTGTCTACGGCAGACATTTGTACGGTTTTATCATCGTCTTCGATGCTTCAAACGTGGACTCACGTCCAAATAATGAATGGCCCAACCGTGACCGACATGTACGTATAGCTTGGAACCTTCATTTCCCCGAACTATGTGTGAAGGGAAAAGCAATGACACCTCATGGCATCGGACGTGGACCTCGGGAACCCCGTTATGGCCATAGTCCGAAACCATATCGGGCCGATAGTTCATCAGCTTGACCCACTTTTATCGGGATCCAATCCCGCATCCACATGAAACGTGCCGTACCTACGGCAGACATCCGTATGTCTTTATCGTTGTCTTCGATGCCTCGAATATGGACTCTCGTCCAAATACTGAATGGTCCGTTAGTGACCGACATATATGCCTGGATCTAATCCCACACTTGTAGTAAACGTGCCGCACTCACGGCAGACATTTGCACGGATTCGCTCCCGTCACCGTCTTGTTTTCTATACGGATCTTTGTCCGAACATAAAACGGTCCATGAATGACCAACAAAATATGAATGGAACGAGATGGCTCTCGTCTTCCCTGAACCCTACGTGTGGGAATATCAATAAGACCTTCGTCAGTCACGTCTAGACCTCGGGTTCGCCCCAACCATGGTCATCGTCTGACCCACATCTAGGCCTATAGCCAGGTATCTCTATATACGTCTTTGTTTTGGAATCTAGTCCTGGGACACTTTCCCGCTGCCCCCTCGGCACCGGAAACATTGACGATGCCCACGCGAGCCTGACTTCAACCGCGGGGGGGCCCACCGCAGTATGGTCGTAGCTTGAGCTTGCACCGAGCCGACAAACTTATTGGTTTCCGACCCCTCTAACTGGGATTTAACTAAATATTTCTCGTTCCTCCGAACAATAAATTTGTCGCATCGCGACATACATATGCTCCAGTTTTCCCGTAACGATTATGCGATTCTCAAACTGGACACTCGTCCGAACATCAAATAGTCAACACACGACCGACACGATCTCGAATGCTTTCGTCTCACCCTCATACGAGGATTTCAATGCTTCCTAATAGACTTTTCATGTGACTAATTTTCTGGCCATGAGGCCCCTTTTTCTGGCGATTAATCAAGGGTGTTCCCCTCTCTGAGGGGATGTAAATAACGCCGTGGCCTTTACGGCACGGCGGGTTTTGGTCCCGACATGAACTACACAATTGTCTGATTAGTCAGATCGTGCACGCCATGGGCTTCCATGAAGTCCGAATAAACCGTCACTTTGTGACTGGCACGCCCACGCACTTAATAACTAATAAACGAATAAACCCATCGAATAAACCGACCTAAAGAAACAAACGAACGAGCGTGTCCAAAAGTGCGTCCACAGGCCTCACTATTAGCATGAGCTTTTTCACCATAATGTGACCACCCTGGAGGACGTGTATCAGGTTACTCTCGAGTTGGAGTAGTTTGAGTCGGAGTTCACTCCCGTCCAGCGATCGGGGACCATCTATCAACGTGGGTTCGACTCTCAGACCACGCCCAATTCTTATAGCCAGTTTTCGGTGGCTCGTCCCCCGGAATCCCAACCCCCTCGCCAGGACCCCACTGCTCTCGAGCCTCGCTCTCTCCCACCAAGGGACCCTCCCCCACCTTAGCAGGCATCCTTCCCCGCTCCCTGCCCTCAGCAGCCCACGTTGCCTACCTGACCTCAGCTCCCACCACCCTCAGCCTGTCAAGAAGACAAGGGAAAAGGGACAATGACCGGTGGAGCATCCTCAAGCACAGGGCCACGTGACCAGTGCTATAGGTGTGCTGGAGTTGGCCATTATGCGGCCAAGTGTCCCACCCAAGAATCACTGGTTATTTTGGACACTCTAGCTCGCGACTCCACACCAGAGCTAGTGCCGGATCTAGAACTCGCGGAGGAGTTCTTTGATGAGCTATTAGAAGAGCACGCTGACGTCCCGGGTACTCAAAACCAGGACAATGTGCAATTGGGTGTGATCCTCCCAAATCCTTGAAACGCAATAAGAAGCCAGTAGGTACATGTTAGGATGTCTAGGAGTCCCCAACCTTGGGTTGCGTCGTTTGTATGTGAGTATTACTATGGGTGTCTATGTTCGTCTAGGGTCATGTATGAGTCTGTTTTGTTTATACAGTTTGTTAGTCGTGCCTATGGAGTTTGCATAAAGTCGTCCAAACAAAAGGCCAACAATGCATGTATAAGGAGTTAGCTGATGCACGCCGACGTGCCCGTGAGTTCCGAAAGGGAGAGTACGTCATGATCAGGGTTAGACCTGAATGGTTTTCCCCGGGGACCGTGAAGAAACTCCAGGTCCGCAGTGCCAGCCCTTCCGAGTCATGAAACGAGTGGGTCAAATGTGTACATTATTGAACTACCAGACGACTATGGTATCAGTTCAACGCCCAATGTTTCTGATCTGGTAGCTTATCAGGACCCCACAGTGGTCCCTAGTGAGTCTTTTGGGCCTTCTCCTCCTATTGTGAGTGACACACCTTCCGAGAGTCCACCTCTTCTAGCCCTGTTACAGTAATGCGAGCATATAGATTGTATACTGGATGAGCAGGTGACCACCCCAGGCGCAGAGCCTACTAACACTTCTTAGTGCGTTGGCGAGGACGCCCCACACCGGTCGACACCTAGATCACACATGGAGAGCTCAAGCCTCGACACCCTTACTCGATAGGGTCGAGTTCCTCCCACCTGGGGAGAATTGGTGAGGACACACGCCGCCGTACACGCTGGGAACGACGACACATCGGAGTATCTTCGGCTCGAGGAGGACGTGGACGCATCAACCAAGCCATCATCCTTATTTCACATTTTTTAGGCCAAGTTGGGCCCTATCTTAGTCCATGTTGGACAATTGTACTATTATATGGTAAATGGGCTAGAATAGATTAATGGGCTAGAGTTAATGTGCTTTGGGCTTTAAGTGGGCCAAAGGGGTTAAGTGTGAATAAGTCTGTGGGCTTAGTGTGCTAGGTGTGAAAAGGATCTAGGACCAAGTGTGAATCGGTCTTGGTTTAGTGTGAATGCATTGTAAGGGAGGTTGGCTGCCACCCCTTTCCTTGACCAGCCAAAGAAGAGGAAAAATTCCACCTTCCCACCTCCCCTCTTACGTAGACCACTGGTGACATCGATTAATTCATTTTAAAATTAATTAAAATAAATGCGTAGGCATGCCAGTCACGTAGGAGACAAAATTATTGTGCGCTCGATCTGACTTGGTCAATCGATTCTGAAGTTCGTGTCAAGACTCAAAACCCGCCGTACCGTAAAGGCTACGGCACGCGTTAATTACGTCCCTCCGAGAGAGGGACAACCCTTGATTAATCGCCAAAATAGAAGGACCATGGGGCCCGTAGAATACATGAAAGACGTATTTGCATGCAAGCACACAACATGGTAGTATTTATTCATTAAATCGGCTTCCGGTACAAGGCGGAGAACTTAGGTCTGAAGACCATCATCACGCATAGTGAAAGCCTCCGGTCGGGCATAACCCGACTTTCTGCTAATCACTATTTGATATACCGAAGAAGCGGCTCATGCAAGTGTACAAGGTAATAGTATTTAGTTTTATTGTTGTCTATTATCAATTTGATCATTTATTCTTAATTTTAAGGGGGATTTCAGCAATGCCTCTCTTGTTTTGAGAGTTATTGGGGCCTTCTTATTTTGAGACTGCGCATGGCATTACGGTACACACATATGGGCCCCCGAGGTGGGCCAAGCATGACCACGTTTGGGCAGACTCATGTAATGTCAGGATAATGTATACCGGGATACGGTAAATTTGCTGTTCAAGAAACGAGGGAATGTAGTTGAAACCCGATCGAAACGAACTGAAGCCAACGGATTATTGGCCCAGAGCGAAGTTATGCCATGACCATAATGGGATGAATCCCGAAGTTCAGGCACGACTTATCGGGCATCATTGATATTCACCATACTCGAGTCTAGAGGAGGTGAGAGCCCCGAGGCATGTACAATCGTGTTCATTGTTTGTCATCTATTCTTGTTATTATTTTAGATGCATGAATGCGTCTCTTCTTTTAATTCTTTGTTCTTATTTCGTTTATGTTATTCCCCTTTGCATTGTTTATTTGTTTATTTTCATATTGCATGCATATATTTTATTTTCTTCATTGCCCTTTGTTTGATTATTATTTATTTATCATTCTTTTTATTCAGTTACCATTTTTATTCTCTTTACTTATTTACTATTATTTATTTATTTATCTTTTATTTGGCCATTATTCGATTAGCATAGTTCTATCTTCTTTTCATTATTATTATTTATTTATTTTTATTCTAACCATTTTTATTTCCCCAATTTTGAATAAGTGTGTTTATTTGTTTTATTGTTTATTTTTCCTTCTTTTTATTACTATTATTATTATCTTTTTGTCATTTGTTTATCATATTTATTCCTCGATTATTCCTATTGTTATTATTGCTGTTGTTATTTTTTTGGCCATTATTGATTTATCATATATATATTTCCTCCTTCTTTTATGTGTTTAAGTGTCTAATATCAACATGAGCCTCAATTGGTTTTAATGGAGGGTAGAAACGTAGGTAATGGGCAAGTCGGTGCAGGGAGTATAAAGGAGGTAAAGTCGGTGCAGGATATGCACTGACGCCAGGGGTGATGCAAGATTGGGAGGAGGGGAGATGGGGTCGGTGCAATGTGCGCCGATACAGTAAGGGTGGAAGGGAAGTAAGGTCGGTGCAGGGTATGCACCGACGCTAGGGGCGATGCAAGATTAATAGGAGGAAAAAAGAGGGGTTGGTGCAATGTATTGTTTAGTGGCAGTGGGGTGTGAATGGGTGGTATAGGTCGGTGCAATATGCACCGAGGCAGCAGCATGATGGGGAGGTAAGGTCGATGCAAGGTATGCACCGACGCATGGGGTGATGAAAGATTAATAGAAGAAAAAGGGGGGGGGGGGGGTCGGTGCAATGTGCACCGATGCAGTAGGGCGAGAGGGCCGAGGAGGTCGGTGCAAGTGGCAAAGAGGGGATGCGCAGAGTCGGTGGCGATCAAAGAAGAGGGTGATTCGGTGGCATCGCCACCGAATCAAAATTCGTGGAGGTTAATTCGGTGGCGACGCCACCGTCTAAGCTTCTGCAAGGAATTTTGTTCGTGGTTTTGCATCAAATGGGGCATCTGAGTGAAGGTATCTTATGATGCTTAAGAACCCAAAGGCATGGCTGCTTGGGCACTGGAAGAAATTTAGCTTGTTGTTATTTGTATATATGTGTATTCTTATCTGACTTTGCTCGTTTGTTCTCCTTCTTGGCTTGTTTGTGCGAGGTTCATACTCCAGCACTAGACAGGTGTCAGAGATTCAGGGAAAAATCATCATGAAAACACAATGTCGTCTGAGGAAATTTGGGCAGCATCTCCCCAGTACAGGGAGATGTTCAGTTAGATAAATGGAATGGCACACGTTTAGACAGTGCCAAACCGTAAACATTGAGGAGCCCAGGTGGACTGCCTCAGTCCCTGGGGTCATCACGAACAGAGTCTCGAGGGCTAGCCTACTAGAGACTCGTGATGATCCAGGGGTGAAATGGGCCTCTGATTGTAGCCATACAGATGGCAGTTTCATCTGCTCACTCAGTGCAAGGGGCTTCCAGGGGAACATGTGATAAGATGACAGACCCCCTGAAACCTGGAGTGGCATTGGCTCGTAGAAATCAAGCAAGCTAGCAAAAGGGTGGTACCCCTCCCCAGTCAGGAATGATTAGAAACAATCGGAGAAAATCATTCATCGGTTGGAAACAATTTCAGGGAGATAGCATATCACTCTGCTCTGCCATGAGACAAGCCCCATTCTGCAAGCGGTCATAATTGCCATGGGCAACTCGTGCTCCTTGCCATCAGAGATAAGCCGAACGGGGCTGATTCCCTCAGGGATAAATCATCAAACGTTGAGAGGGGGTATATGGCAGCTCTGGAAGAAAGCAATAGAAGACTATCATGTCGACTATCAGAGTACACTGGTGCCCTTATAACTGACAGAAACGAGTGAAAGGGCACTCAACAATCTCTTTTCTATCGTTCGATCAAGCGAAAATAATATTCGTAGATGAAACCATGCTATCAGTAAAAGAATAGCCCCTGGGGAGGAGTAACTTACTGTTGCCCACAAAGGGCGTGGCTGCAAGCCATTATCCCATGGAAAGAAAGTAAAAACACCCCAAGATGAGCGATCATAGAATCTATCATTCATTTGGCCCGGAGGGCCTCCTCACGCTCAGGGGACAGTCAAGAATCTCGAAGCGTAATCGATAGAAACAAAGGCAGTACAATAGAAATAGAGCAGTTGGAGGGAAGTATATTCAAGCCACAGCAAAAGGAATAGGGCCGAAGCCTTCTTTTATTCACCTTCTCTGTTGATTACAGCAGAATGGGGGGCGGGGATTATAGAGCTCGAAGGAATTCTCCAACAGGAAAAGAAAAAAAAGAAACTACTTAAAAGAAAAGGGAAGAGCTAATGAGAGAAGAACACAGAGCCGGTGGACAGTGTAGAACTCCTTCTCAGACCCACCTGCTTCTTCCTCTCTCTGATCCTCTCTTCCTCTCCTTTCTTTCTTTTTCTATTCCTCTTCGCTCGATCGCTCCTCTTTCTTCCCTCGATGGATCCCTTCTTCTTCTTATTCTTCCCCCCCTTTTCTGTGGGCCAAGGGCCCTTTTTATAGGCAAATGCCCAAGACAGGGCATCGGAACCCTGACGAGATGGGTTAGCTGCCACCGCCTCGACGCGCGCCACGCTGCCGACTTGGTCGCGGAGGGGAGGCCACCGCCTCGAGCGCTAGCGCCACCGGCTCGAACACAAGGGGCGTCACCGGCTGAAGCTTTCATCGCTGCCGACTCTATATCAAGGCACCACCGATTCAACTTTGAAGGATGCCACCAATCTATTTAAAAAGGTGCCACCGATTCAGCATCTATTCATTTTTTGCCATTTCACCTTTTAGATAAAGTGTGTCATCGATTCAACCTTTGCAAAAGTGCTCCACCGAATCAACTTGTTGTGAATTCAATTTCTTTTAAAAGTAAAAAGGTGCCACCGACTCAGCTTGTGGTATTTTTGTCATTTTTGTCACTTCGCTCCGAAACCGGCCCAAATGGAAGCCTGACATCTGGTGCAACCTTGGGTTTGATGCAATGGCCTGAGAGTGTAGATTTTATCATTTTTGGGCCCTGATTTTGAGTTCCCGATTATTCTGGCATATGCCAAACCCGTGTCGATTTTCTCGGGTTTTATCCTGATTCAGCCTTCGGCACTATAATCCATGCGACCAACTCAACTTCGCATATATGTGGGATATCCTCATCGAGTGGACTATCCTTGGAAGTATTTTCGTCCTGACCGAGCGTCCTTTCAGCCACTTACGGACCATTTTCGGTGCCATGTGAACTCGAATCGGGTAACCCAGGTTTTCTCCTGATTTGGTGTTCGGCACGTTGATTCATGCCGCCAACTCCACGCTATGGACACGTGGGGTGTCTTCAATAGGAGGACCATCCCTCGAAGCATTTTCGCTCTGATCGGATGACTTTCTGGTCACTTACGGACCGTTCCGACATAATGTGTACCCGAATCGGGTAACTCGGGTTTTCCCCTGATTTAGCCTTTGGCTCAGGGATTTGTGCCGCCAACTCCATGTTGTGGACATGTGGAGTGTCTTCATGAGGAGGGCCATCCCTCGAAGTATTTTCGCCCTGATCGGATGACTTTCTGGGCACTTACGGACCGTTCCGGCAATATGTGTACCCGAATCGGGTAACTCGGGTTTTCCCCTGATTTAGCCTTCGGCTCAGCGATTTGTGCCGCCAACTCCACGCTGTGGACATGTGGAGTGTCTTCATTAGGAGGGCTACCCCTCGAAGTATTTCTGCACTGATCGGACGTCCTTCTAGCCACTTACGGACCACTTCGGCATTCCGCGTGTCTTGATCGGATCACTCGGGTTTTTCGCTAATTGAGCCTTCGGCTTCCCATTTTGGGGGTGTAGGGGCACTCGACCAGCGTTTATGACCTGCCAAAATAAAGGTCGAGAAAAATTATAAATATTTTCAGTGTCAACAACCACTTTCCCTTCCTCTCTCTTGGTGGCCCTCCTCTCCCCATGCCCTCCCCCATGTGTCTATAAATAGCTCGTATCTTGTATAAATGAGAGATTGATGAATTTATGAAAAAGTGAGTGTTTTAGAGAGTGATTCTCTTGTGTTCCTCCTTGAGTGTGATGCTCAAGTGCTAGTCATGCGACGGGATCTAACTGGGGTGCGACTCCCCGGCGCCTAGGTGCGACGCCGAGGCCCGTTATCATCCCGTTCGTGTGCTGTGCTACTTCCGCTCGTTTAGAAATCTCCCGGATCATGAATCACCCATGGCCTCATCCTCTTCAGATCCGATCCTGGAAAAATTACCAGAGGTACTTCTGCGAGTCAGGAGCATTTTGGCACTGGTTTTGTGTCAATCGGAGCCGCGGATCTCCAGAAATAATTCGAGCCATGGCGCCACACAGTTCTATCCATCCCGGCAGTCCAGTGATCTACATTCCTGATACGAAAATTCTCCAGCCCTACTCATGGCACCTTTGGAGCTGAAATCTTCATAGATCGTGCCTTTTTTTGTCGGCTTTGCATCACCACCAGTTTCATGCCGATCCGAGGTCGTGCTGGGCGTGGTGCAGCTTTTCATGGGACTGCATGGGCCGACCAGTGCAGATTCGATTGGATCCCCGCGATGACTTGTGGGAGATCCCACGCCGTCAACCTATCAGATCTGATCGAGCCCTTCAATCAGGATCTTCCTTCGGGTGTCCCCGACGATCTCCAGCGAGCGGCGACCCAATCGCCCACCGGAAATATTTTTTACTGTTTATCTTATCTTGCTGTGCAGTTCTGTGGGAACAGAAACTGAACAGTCGTGCAGGAGACATCACAACCCGATCGGTATAGATCTGGTCGTACCGTCCTGATCAGGTGTTCTTCAGCCTGTCCTTGACGCGTTCCCACAAACGGCACTTCGTTTGGACTCCGGATCTAGTCGTACCGCCTCCCGCAAGATCGTGGCGTAGGGTGACCAACGCGGGCAGAATAGGTCCGGTACTCGATCATCGCCCCGACCGGTAACGACTCGCTCCTCTCGACTCCCTCGAGTGTTGCCCATCAACCCGCGTTCTAGCAGCCCCAAATTGTGTGATTGTAGCCTATTATGTCCCAGCGAGGAGTGGGCCATATTCTGAAATTGTACGATTAATCATTGTGATGTATCGGGGTTGTCGGATCCAACCTGGGTTTCTTCCCCACACGCTAGTGTTGACACATAAAAAAAATATATAAATAATAATAATAACAATGAGAAAAAAAGAGGAAAAGAAGATGAATAAAATAATAATAACAAAAAAGGAGAAAGAGAGAAGAGAAAATATAATAATAATAATAACGCAATAATAAAATGATAAGATAATAGCATTATAAATAATAATACTAACATATCTCATCTTATATTTCTTATTTTTCAGGATGTAAAAGAAAAGACAAGACACGTAGAAGGGCCGTCGATGACGATTGGAGTGGGCCGCCCATGGCCCATCGACCACCAACTACCGAGGCCCATGTTGAAAGCGGCGTGTCGATACCCACAAAGGAAAGTGCACCGATGGCCAAATCCCGGGGCGCGCCGAGCGTCAGCCGGGCCGACTGTAGAAGGGTTCCACCCCCTCTATAAGAAGCCTCCATTTGATGAAGTCGAGGGCCGGCGGGGAACACACAGAAGAACTCAAGAGGAGAAAAAGGGAGAGAGAGCCACCAACCCATCGAAGGGAGAGAGCGGTGAAGAAAGAGAGGGTTTCCCTCTACTGTCAAGGTGGGTGTCCCACCGTGTAATGCCCTTCGGGGCTACATTCTTCCCTCTCCCCCGTTTTATATACTTGGGATTCTCTGTTGCTATCCTTTCTTTTTCCTTTCTGGTCTATGGATGATGTAATTCTCAAGGCCTTTTAGAGCCTCGAATCATATGTATGAGCTGCTCTCATTATCTTATATGAATAAAAAAAAAGGAGTCATCCACTAATCTTGGTTGCATCTTCTTGAAGTTCCCACGTGTTTAACGTCTGTGTTCTTTTTTATCTGGAGTTCTCTTACGCTTTTTCCCCTTTCTGACTCTGAGTGTTAGCTTCACAGTCGCCATCTCCTCACAGAAACAACAGAGATTACTATCCTGCCTGTCTGTGATGCTCACGGGAGAGATGCAATAGTAAAGGGGTTTAAACTTACTTAGTCTCATTATGATCGGTCGAGTTTTGTGAGTTACTGAATTCATTGATTATACGTAACAGGAGCCCGAGACAGTTTATCTCGTGGTCTCCAGTTCATTCAATCATATTATTGTTGCATAAGACGTCTCCCCGTGGATCTTCCGTGGATAAATTTATTTCCTCCCGGAGCTCAAACCTGGTAGTTTTCATGAAATCCTAAATCGCAAAACCCCCTTTCACCTAACCTCGGCGCCAAACCTGCGCCGATTGCCTTCCGTGGCGGGACCCCTTTTATTCCTACGCCGAGGAGCATCTCCTTTCGTTTCCACGCCGAATGCATCAACTGCATGCTGCCGCCGAGCCATGCATTCCGCATATTGCCGCTGAGCCTTCACTTCCCCCATTTTCCAGTTGTCCCCACGCGCTGGTCTTTTTAGCGCTGAATGCATGGCCCGCTCATCATATTTCATGCATGAGGGAGCTACACTAATGGGGTTTTACCCCTACATTTATTTCAATTTGGGTTTTCGATTTCCCTCTTTCACCCCGTCGGGCCACGGAGTTCTGCCATTGCATGTTCTTCGCTGGTCCCTTTAGGGGAATATTAATGAGGCGCCACGACGAGTGGACACTGTCCCGCTGAATTCTGATCCTCTTGGATCTCGGGCTACGCCCATCCTTTGTTTGGCTTCCATCTCGGCACTCCGTGGATGGATGTCCTATACTCCCCCTTTGGCATAGTCCAAAATAAGGGGAGATGCTGCCGAAATTCATTCACGATCATTACTTTGTCATATCGTGTGATGTTTTCGTTAAACTGATAAATAAACCCCTTGCTGTGTGACAGAGGCCTGAGACAGACTATCTCATGGCCCTTTGCCCACTGTACAAGGGGAACATGATCATTATGAGATTTTCCGTTGATTGTCACATGGTCTCCCTACACCTTCTATGGATGAATTTCTCCTCCCCTCTCAGCTTACCTAAACATCATCGCCAGAGCCCATGAAGCCCTGATTAAACACAAGAGATCCCCTCAATAGAACCCACCAAGATCCATAACCTCACAAAGCCTTCAAAGCCTTGAAATCTAAAGAAACCCATCTTCTCGGCGCCATATAGCCTCCCGGCGCCGCCCTCTCCCGGTGCGGGTTCCGCGCTGGATGACGGGCGCGCCGAGACGCAGGTCGCGCCGGGCACTTACCGCGCCGATAACCCCCGTGTTCATCGTCGCGCCGGGACCCCACCGCGCCGGTTCATCTTCGCGCCGGCTCCCCTCCATGCCGGTTCACCTCAATACCATCTACTATTCAAACACTCAACTTCCCAGCAACCTTAATGAGCCCTAAACTCAGTCTAAACCTAATGTCCCAACCTCATTAGCCTCCATGCCAACCTTCATCATATCATGGGGAATCATGGTTCTTCATCCAAGTCTAAGGGAGATAAATTAATGGGGTTTTACCCCCACATTATACCGTTTGACCGCGATGTTTTCTTCTAACCCTGCTGACTCTTGGAGTTTTGCCACTGCATGTCCTCCAATGGTTTCTTAAGGGGATATCAATAAACACCATGATAATGGACATTGTCCCGTTGCATCTAGATCCTCTTGTATCTCGGGCTACGCCCATCTTTCTTTTGACGTCCATCTCGGCACTCTGTGGATGGATGTCCTATATTCCCACTTGGCATAGACCAAGATAAGGGGATACGATGTCAGATTTATTCCGTATATTAGTGTCATATCTTATTGTGCATAATCACATGCATCTCCTATCCTGCAAAGGAATGAGCATACCTATCATATTGGTTTTGCCCCTAAGACCCTTCTACTTTGGCGATTAATCAAGAGTTGTTCTTCTTTGGAAGGACGTAATTAACGTCATAGCCTTTATGGTATGACGGACTTCTGGTCCCGACTCGGACTTCACAATCGACTGACTAAGTCAGACCGAGCGCATAATAAATCATCACTCCAGTGACTGGCACGCCTAATAAACCAACCAAATAAAGAATAAAACCATTCCCACAACTAGTCATGGAGGTACGCGCACGTTCCTTACACTCGCATTTACTTATCTAGTATGCTGTTATATATGCTGCGTTTGTGAGATTAGGGCCGTATCCAAATACAAATCTCAGTGATTGTGAGTGTGAGAACCGTTCCTTAGCTCTAGTCGAGCACCGAGCTTGAACTGGATCCCCTAGGCGACAGTGGTTCCTTAACCGCTGCGATCCCGTGTTTCCCTCGCAGATACAATCGTCGGGCTAGAGGGAGTTTCTTGTTGAGAGACGTCTCCACCCAGAAAATGCAACGGTGGTCAACCGCCCGGCTTACCTTAACGTGCTAGTGCTGGCCGCACATCGAGTTGGTCGTACGTCTTAGCCCGGTCGTGTCACTCATCCCGCATCACAGTTTGTATACTTAGAATTAAGTATCTACGATCCACTTACTTATGTCAACTTTTAACCCGACTGTGTCTCAAAGATGGGTACTAATTGATCTCTTAGTTTAAGATCATATGACATGGTTCGCACGCTTCAGGAGCACACATTACATACCATTTAAAATTTGTCAAGACATGTTTCAAAACTCATAATATATTTAGTTAAAGAGAAACCATTTGAAACCAACAAGTTGTGTTTAATGCCACTTTTTTGTTTATGTTATTACTCTATATTTTTTATTTTGGGTGATTCACTTCATATTTTTTTGAATTTATGAACATATCGTTGTGATAAATCTACCAGTGGAGCGTTGAACTTCATTCAATTTGTTGTTACAGTCGAATGGTTTTTTATTTGTCTAAGGGATCTCTTCACATGATGCTACACGTATGTCTTAAATGGGATCATGAACATTTTAATTTTTCCTTTTGTTGATTAAGTGATGTTGATAAGTTGAATAATGGAGATGCTTGTAGTTTTGAAAGATTTGACTTCTATTAGTTTTTAACAATTTATCATGTCGAAGAATTGTCTATTTACTATCAAAATTAAGTGCTTCTATTCAAAATTCCTCTTGGGAAGAAAGGACTCCTTTGTATCTTCTGCTATTTAACTGTATTTCTTTTTGGTAGATGTTGCACTGATTTGTCCAGATATATGGTTACATGCTATTGTCATGACCTGCGGTGTTTACAATTTATTTTTTCAATATCTGATGCCATCGTTTGGGGCTTAATACCCTGCTATCTATCCATATGGTGGAGTTTATGCTCATCCTTCGGTGCCTCTTAGTAACTCATTTACATGGAATTGTTTGCCTGTTGTTTATTCTACCAGCAACTTTATTTTCTAATAAGCTGCAACATGATGTGAGAAAACAAATTAAAGGTTATTGTATTCATTGGAGCAATAGTCAGACTTTACTTATCATAGTTTCTTCAGGTACCTGTACAACCCAGACATAAGGGCAAGTTTTTTTAAAAAGCGAGAGAGAGAGAGAAAGTTTAATGGCAAAAAGAGCATACATGTTCTCTGTATAGGTGTAGCCGCTTCCATACTATAAATTAAGTGGTGCAAATGAGATTAGATTCTAATTGAAGGCATCATATGTCAGTTATAAATTGAAAAACATGTTTCTTATGCATGAAAGTCCTTCAACGGTGAGGCTTTCTTGATTCTAGCTTTCTATATGTTTTGCCTGTAAGCAGAAGGGAAACTTCCATGTCTATGTTGGTATTAGTTAGTTTTTGGTTACTAATGTTTTATAGATTTCTTGCCTCCCTCATGAAAGTTCTTTATAATTCTGACATGTCCACTCGTGTTCAACTAGAAAGATTCATCAATGGATTTGAGCTTTTATGTACCACATTCTAATACCCAATCCGTTGGTGACGAAACTCATCCTCCAGCTCATGTAAAACTATTTGGCCCTTTCATTAAGTTTTGTTTGTTAATAAAGGGGAATAGACCTTTGCATTTGAGGAGGGGGAACATCGTCAAGGCCCAACAAAGCCTAGTAACGCCAGGCCCAATACAGCCCAATGTCACCAAATTGGTAGCGGCCATCGCCAGCTAACCCACAGTCCAGGAAGCCCCACTTACAGCTGGCTAACTGACCGTACCAAAATGTGCATCGTTAAACACAATAGTCGTCAATCATAAATTTATTTACCGAACTCGCAACAAAATAAATATCATAGTACAACGGCGAGCACGAGTCAAATCCACGGGGAGGTTGAGTTTTGAAATTAAAAACTTTGAGTTTCTTTAAAATAAAAAAAATATTGGATGTTTTCTTTTGATTTTTTTATAATTTAAAACAACATGAAATAAATCTATCTAAAGAATTATAGAGGGTTAAGAGAGAGAAATGTGGATATTAAGAGAGAGAACATTTTAATCTAATGAAATTTAGTGCTAAATAAAATAGATGAAATGGGATATAGAATTTTTGCGGCCATGGTGTGAGGGTAACGGTATCGTATCCTCGAGTCTTTGAATCACGAGTTGTCGAGGACAACCACGTGCACTCGACCGAAAAATCCGTCTCGCTTGACCGACTTTAGACGAAATTTAGAAGGTGGAAGATAAAAAAATTTGAGCGATATTAGAGGGAGATGGAGAGAGATCATGCTAAATAAAAATGAAGGTTTGAATAACAATAACACTAGAATTAATTATAAATTTAAATAAACATACAAGTGAATAAAAATTACAACAACAATAAATTATAACCAATCTAAGGTGGAAGAACAATTTGAGAGGGAAGGGAAAAGTTCCTACGTAAGAGAAATAGAGAGAGAGGTAGAGAGAGAAGGATAAAGAAAATGGTCTAAACTAACTAGAGAAGTGAGGGGGGAGGAGAGTATGAAAGCTACTACATTATGTGTTTGTTAGTTGCCCCCTCCAAGAGCCCTCAAGAGCACCTTTTATAGGGCTAAGATTAAACATTAAACCTGTTGTTTTCCCCGTTTGTGACCCACAAATTCAGACCTTTCGGTGCAACCACCTTTGTTTGCTCATTGAAGTCATACCAATGCCACCCACTTTGGCATGCTAACTAACTTTGTTGTGCCAGCCAACCCATGTGAGAACACCTGGACGTGGGGGCACGTTGAGGGGGCGTTCGCCCATGTTGATCATACGAAGGGCATGTTGACACCTGATATATAATCAAGAATAAAGATGAATCCGAAGAGAAGACTGAAACAGAAATGAAGATCCCAGGGATTCCTACAACGCCAGAACTACAGAAAATTCATCACTAAAGCTACCACTCGGTTGAAGCCCTCCCCGGCCAAGCTGATGTCCGGTGTTGTCATCGCTCAGATGGAAATACTGATGAAGAAATGAGGTCTATCGACTGATGAAAATCTCCAGAAATGTTCTGATAAAACTATGTCAACTCACCAACTGGCCTTCACCTATTCTAACAAGGTTCTAAAGACAGGTTAGGCACCTTTGACAGCTCAAGTCTACCGATGAGACGAGCCAAAGCATTAAAGGCCCTAAATGGGCTCATGAGGGTGGCGTCGGGAGCCCCTCACCAAAGCCCAAAGCCCATAGGGCATTGGCGCTGGAAAGCCGTAGCCTTGGCGCCGGGAAGCTTCCGCAGTCTACTAAGGCGCGCCGGGAAGGTGTGAAAGACGCGCCGAAGTGAGTCATGCCGAGACACCTCTGTCGAGAGGATATCCAGCACTGCCTATAAAACCCCTCATTTCGTCCGAAGAGAAAAAAGGAGAGGAGATGCGGAGAGAGCCATCGAAGAGAAGCGAAGAGAGACATCTCCAGATAGCCAGATAAAAAAGGAGAGAAGAGAAGAAAAGCTGCTACGAGGTCTGAAGGAAGGAGAAGGTGGGGTGCTAGGGGAGGGAGAGGAGTCAATGCTTTGCCCTCCCCTCCCCTTTATTGCTGTCTTTCCTTCCTGCTTCCCTTTTTTTTTGATGTATAAGCTTCGATTCCGTTTTCCGCTTTCGAAGTGAAGAGATCTCCCTGTTGTCGAGGAGATAGAGTATTAGTCTTTTTTTTTTCTCTCCTTCCCCATGTTCTATGAACGATGTAAACGATGAAACAGTGAAATGCAATTTCACGGTTGTTCCGATGAAATGGTGCTGGTTGGCCCTTTTCTCCCTGTGCTATCTCTTTCGGAATGTATGTTATCCCCCGCGTGCATTAATTGTTCGGATGCTTAGAACTCTAGTGATTTCTTGTGCCTATATGCATGCTTGTTTCAGATGGGATGGAGGTAACAGAGCCCCAATCCTCACTGTGGATCTTTGGGCTTTGTCCCTCTCTCTCCCTCGACGACATCGATGATTTAAACGTTGCGAAGTCTGTAGTCCTCTCAAGTTTCCCAAGCCATTGGGGCCATTACAGGGATCAGAGACAGTCATCTCTTGATCTCCTGGATGGTCGGCGATATGAATGGCATAAAGCCTGTTCCAGAGGGTTCGGACGCCAGGTGACTTTAATCCCTCGAATCCCTTCTATCCATGTGACTCCTTGATGTTAATTTGGTAACTTGGTAGAGCCCTCGGTCCCTTCCTCGGTTGCATCCTAAAACCCCCCAGCCGTTATCTGAATCCCCCCAAAAAAAATCCCCAAAATAGAGCACCGTAAATCCCCACAAACCTTTCCGGCGCCAACTCCTCTCAGTGCCATGAATAGCTCCCGGCACGGCCCTCAGCACCGCGCCGGGAACCTCACGCCGAGAGCTACCTCCTCCTTCTTTAAATCATGCCGGGAACCTCACGCCGAGAGCTCCCTCCTCCTTCTTTAAAGCCATGCCGAGAACCTCATGCTGAGAACCCATTCCCCCCGCGTCGGGAAGCCTGCCTATGCTCGTTATTGCTGCGCCGAGAGCCTCTCCTCCTCTGCCCAAATTTTGAGCACCCTGCCACACTAATTCGAGGGATATCTACAGGTCACAGGGTACACCCCATGGAATAAATAAACGGGGAACCATCCCCAACATCACACCGTGCCAGGGCCCAGTGCCTTTCTCTTTCGATTTTCATCCCGGCACTCCGTGGATGATCACCTATTTCTCCTTGGGCATGTTCCAAGTTGAGGGGAGATGCTGTTGAAATCCAGTCCAATGTCATCAACCCCGATGAGTCAAGGGAGTGTCACCGATACACTTCCCATCCGGCTCCATCTTCTGGGGAAACAAACCTATTTGGAGCATCCGGTCAAGTGGAAGTGTCAAAAGGGAATACCCTAATGATTATCCGAATTCCGTCCCGCCACTGCGTGGATGGTCTTCTATCCTTACCCGGCATGGCTCAAAGTTAAAGGTTGTGCCGCCCGATTTAGTCTGTTGAACTAAATAAATCCGCCCTCCATTCGTCCTCTTCCATAAGCATGAAGCCTTTATTTCGCACATTAGTATTTTGACTGCCTTCTGAGGCCTCCTGTCTTTGCCGTTTAATCAAGGGTTGTCCTCCTCAAGGGAGGGCGTAATTAACGTCATGGCCTTCATAGCATGGCGAACTTTCGATCCCGACTCGGACTTCACAATCGACTGACCAAGTCAGATCGAGCGCACGATGAAATTGTCACTCCGGTGACTAGCACGCCTAATAAATCAAATCAACTAAATAAATAAATAAAAAATAATAATAAATTAAATTAAAATAAACAAATAAATAAATAAGATAAGAAAAGAAAAGAAAAAATCCGCATCCACAAGTCTGGCACGCCCGGTGGGACCTAGTCTCCCTTCATCTCTACGCCAAAACAGGAGGCCCGGCGGCCTCTCTCAAAATTCTAACTATGTGTTAATCTTACTCGCAGACACTACAAATGGAAGCTGGACTAGTTGCCGTTCACTTTGGCCAACAGGTGATCGATGGCAACATCCACAGAGGGTACATGGCGGTGCCGATGGAGTTCGGATCCATGCCTCTAGCGGTGGGTCTGCCCAATTGCTTGGGCCTCGTATTTGTCGATCTGTTGCAAGTCGACACCGAAGCCGAAAAGATCGCCATGATAGAGACCACGATGGCGCCAAAAGCCGAGGAGGGGAAGACGGCAGTTGCTCCTACCGTCGTTTCGTCCCTTGTCCATCACCTGGAAAAGAAGATCGATGTCTTCGCCACTGCTGGTAGGAGAAGAAGAAACAACCGGAGAAGCTGGTCTGCTGCAACCGTAGGCTGCCCTTCGGCCTCGGGAAAGACAATGATGGTAGGAAACATGAGGGTGAACCTCAACGGCCGCCCCATGAATGCACGGCCCTATAGGGTCATTCCATCGGTCCATACCAACAACATATTCCAACCGTTGGCCACTAGGAGCGCCAACTGGGAGAACAAGGGTAAGCAGCCGCTGGCACCTAAGCCGACTAAGTTCAAACAAGTTTGGGTGCCAAAGAAGATTCAGAGCTGGGCACCAGCTCAAGAAGAGTGTGTTGGTGCCATCCGCCCCAGGGCCGGGGGCAGGAGACATGAAAGGGAAGAAGAATATGTTACTGTCATCCGCCCCAGGACCGGGGGCAGGAGATGGGAGAAGAAAGAGAAAGATGCTACTGTCACTCACCCCGGGAGGAGGGGCGGAGATTTTCGAAAGAGAGATGAAGGAAGAGTGGATGAAGTCACTTATATGGCTGCTCCGCAGAGATCCAGGGCCTGCGCTAGACAGGCCGATGTGTTTAGATATCCCAGGTCAGAGTACTTGGCTGCTCAAGTCTCGAGGCTGGCCTATCAGCCGAAGACTCAGGAGAGGCTGCTGCCCCGGTTAGAGCTACAAGGGCAGAGTCAGGAAGAGATGAACTGGGTGGTTCAAGACTACTTTCATTGCCTAGGGAACTCCTCCCTGGGGCAACAAAGACTCTCCCGTGCCTTGGGCACTGCAGAGGGAGAAGAAAGAGAAGGAGTGATGCTGGAGGCTTCGTCCTCTGACTACAATGACTATGAAGATGGCCGCAGGGCCAGATATGATTAAGACATCTACCAAGAAGAGACAGAAGAAAAGAAAATGTCTGTATTTGACAGTCTGACATATCCTGGACAGGTCAAGAGAAGAGTTCGCAGGCAGAGAGGAAGAATGCAGATTCTTGCTTGCAACATGGCCGGCGTCGCCGGAAGATATGGTATGTTACCAAATCAGCCAGAAGAATTGATCAGCCTGGCGCACAGACCATGTGCAGTCACGAGAAGAAGCAAGGCAGCGAAAGATAAGATAGTAGCTGCTAATCAAGACGACATCTCGGCCGTCAATGAAGCCCGAAGAGTCACCACGATGACAGTAAATGTGGTGACTACTGAAGAAGAAGACAATCCTCTCTTAGACCTCGCTGAAGAGACTTCAGGGGAGATGCAAATTCCAGCAACCATGGATCCCATGATCCAGATGATGTTCATGAGGTACCAGCGGGAAATTGAGTCTCTCAGAAGACAGTTGAATGAGAGAAATGAGCAAACACCTGTTTCTAAGCAGGTCGAGCCGGCAGGATAAACTTCCAGCTCAACCGAGGTGGCCGTCCCAGCTGTTCCTCATTTGAATAGTGAAGGCAGAGCGCCAAATCAGCCTCTTTCACAACAGGTGGCAGCCCAGCCCTCTGCCTCTCAAACACAGTCTGCTGTGCCAGCATCTCAGCCGATGATGCATACAACGGTCATGACGACCCCTTTCAATCATCAGTAGGCATATTTCTTTCCAGAACCAGTGGATCCGGTTGTGGCAAATAAACTGATGATAGAAAAGATTGTTGAGATGAAGCTATCTGAGAAAGTCGGGGACGATTCTGGTACCTATGACATCTAAAAAGTACCATACCCTGCACATTATGCTGCTAAGAGATTACCACCAGGCGTCAGCAAGCCGCCGAAGTTTGAAAAATTTAACGGCCAAGGCTCTCCCAGAGAACATATAGCCTATTACACTATAGTTATGGGCGACCTGGCAGCTGATGAAGCATATTTTTTGAAATTCTTTGGCTCGTCCCTTACAGGGTTAGCCTTTGAATGGTACTCCAGCTTGCCAGCTGGGTCGGTAGCTGACTGGCCCGATATGCAGCTGAAATTCCGAGACAGATTTAATGTTACAGAAAGTGAAATCACAATAGCTGAGCTATATGTGTCCAGGCAGAAACAAGATGAGACCGCCCTGGATTATATAAAAAGATGGAGGAATCTGGCTATGAGATGCAGGCGACCTCCCCATCAAGAAGATGTAGTACAGATATGCAAGCAGAATCTCAGAAGAGAAGTGCTAGAAAAGATGATCGGGCAGATGTCAGGACATTTGACCATTTAAATAACATAGTGGCAGAGGTCGAGACGTTCCTATCTAAGCGTCCGATCGCCAATGTCCCTGCTATGCAAAAAGGGAAAGCTGTTGATCGGCGGCCACCGCATTCAGAGGCCAACACTATTGATTTCGAAACCTTTGAACAGCAGAAATGAAAAAATAAGGCAACTGATGCTCCTCCGCCGGCAGGCCCAGCAGAAATGAAAGAAAAGGTCTCCCTAAGAAATAAGATGAGGAAAGCATATTCATTCCCCAAAGATAAGACATGTGCACTGTTCAATTGGGCTTACAAGTTCAACAAAGTAACATTGCCCGAACCGAAGAGACCCGCTGATGCAGCGAAGAAAGATGACCCACTGTTCTGTCCATATCACCGGGGACTGGGGCATACTATAGAAAACTGATATGTCTTCAAAGATGTCATGGAAAGTATGTTCAAAAAGGGTGAGCTGCAATTGGGAGATTACCAGGTGGACCCTCCACGCCCTCATGAACCTCCAGCAATGAGGATGGCTGCAAATATGATTTCTGTATATCAGCAATTGCCCGAAGAGGCTGTTGAATAATGCACCAGGCGCACTTATGAAGCATGCTTCCTTACCCCATTTAGGGATTAGGAGGGGTGGAAGACGAAGCCGGTGAAGACCAGAAAGAGGACATCTATTGCCGAAACAACGGGACCATCCATTCAGAATGCCACTTCGGAGTCGGGTGCATCCCCAGTTAAATCGATTTGGCGTCTAGCTGAGACACAGCCGGTCATCCGAATCCCCACCTACAATCGGAGGAGACAGACTCCGCTTCCCACACAAAAAGAAATAAGTCCGGAGGCAAAACGTCTCCAACAGTACATCAACGGGCTCGACGAATATGAACAGACTGAGCCGAAGCCCCTACTGGTGAAAGATTGCATACTCTGGGAGCAGCTAGAAGAATTGACCATTGAAGAAAAACCAGAGGAAAAACAGGGGAAATATGATACTGAACCCTTCTGGGGGCAGGGGCCAGCAAAGCCAAAGCACCAAAAGAAGAAAAGGCAGTCACAAAACAGAAGAAAAAAGAAAGTCATGACAGTACACTGCAATACACTCTCGATGCTGTTCAGCCTGCCTGGGGAGGATGATGATGCAGAGGCATCGACCACGCCATTGGAAGCCAACCATGCTGAAGCTTCAACCTCGGCACATGCTACCCGTTCTGGGAGAAGATGGGGACGTCCCCGGCCAGCCAATCATAATATCATTTTCAGCGGAGAGCAACCCTATCAGATACCAGAGCCTGAAATGAGAGGTGTCCAGATCCCTCCTCCTGCCAGTCTATACCAAGAAGAGAAGAAAGGGGATGGAGCTCTGTCATTCCTTGAATTTTTATCCAGTTTAGAGAGTGAAAAGCCAGTACAAACTTCTACAGCCAGAAGTAACAAGCACCAGCAGTCAACGGCTCTGAAGCCTAGGCAGGGTGAGAAAGAAGAAAAAGGTTATCCAGCAACATCAAGGGCCATCTTTCCAGAAGAAGTCCCTCAAGAAACCAACCAAGGAACTGAGACAAGAAGCGGGCAGGCAATGCCGCAAGCACCTGGGGAACCTCCAAAGCCCTGCTGGGCAGAAGAAATGCGGCTCTCCAATGTCCGGGTAGGCAGCCGAATTATGAAAATGTTGAAGAAGCTCCCTACCAGATTCTCTATAAGGGAAATTCTTTCCTTGAGCGAGGATGCCCGCCAAGCAATTATTGATGCCCTACAGTCACCAGCACAGTATGAAGCACTACTGACAGAAGTCAATTCTGGGCCGACAATCACTTTCACTGAAGATGACATGTTGATTCCAAATCCCAGCCACAACAGGCCGCTATACATGAGAGGACATCTCAACTGTCAGCCATTAAGTCGGATACTGGTAGATCCAGGGGCTGCTATAAATATTCTGCCATACCGCATCTATCAGAAATATTACTTTGATATGCACCTCACGAAGGTCAGGGACATGAAGATTGCTGGCTTTAACCAGAAGTGTGAGACACCTTTGGGGGTAGCAGATTTCAACCTCACCCTGGGGGACCTCACTACTGTGCTGCGATTCTATGTGATCGATTCCAACACCACATACAAGGCCTTGTTGGGGCGACCGTGGTTGCATGAGTACCAAATAGTGCCTTCCACACTGCATCAGTGCATTAAGTACTGTCATGATGGCAAAGAAGAAAGGGTCTTCACAGATTTGCACCCCTTTGAAGTCTTCGAGTGCCATATGCTCGATGCATCCTATTATGCTGACATGCTGCAAAAGGATAAGAAGAAAGAAACTGTGACTAGTCAAGAGAAGTCGGTAGCGAAGACAGAGGATTGGTCTTCGCCGCCACCACGGGGCTGTGTCAAGAAGCATGAGGCATATCTCTCATGTTGGGGATTTTGCACGGATCACACCTCCAAGCATTCATCCCGATGATACTAATGAAGAGATGAAAGAAAAATATGCACAAGTCAAGGTACCGGAAGGGCTGGTTAAGCCAGTCGCCAGTTTGGAATGCCAGACAGTGCTGCCACTCAAGATTATGGAGGTCCCTCGTTTCTACGAGCCTCCCATCATATTCTACACCGGGGAGCGTGTTGAGGAGGACGATCAAGACTGCATGATTCCGAAAGAATTCACAAGCCGAATGGTGCCAATCACAGGCTTGGATTACACCACACAACGGGTCTCGCAGATGTTCTCCAAACTTCAGATGCCTTCACTGCAGCCCGTTGCCCAGAAGAAAGCATTCCAAGAGCTTTGGGATCTGCCCCAGAATAATAAGGAATTGATGAAGATCACCCAGCACCCGGGATTGGGCTACACTCTAAAGAATACTATGAAGCCGAGGTAGATGTCATTTCCGCCTTCTTTTCACATGAAGATCCTCTTGGGATGGGCTATGATGATTACCCCTCAAAAGATGAAGAGATTATATATCAGTCTATACCAGATGATGGGCCTTCTAATAACCAGCCCGAGGCAGAAAAGTCTGATGAAGCAAATGTATGCTGGTGCTGGGAGGAACTATCTTGCAAGGAAGACCTGTTCCAAGCCGAAGCAAAGTTTGACACGGGAACCCCGGATGAAGATCGGATTTCTAATGATACAACAGAATGCTTAGAGTTTGAACGTATTCTGGAAGAAGTTCGAGCTATGCAGAATATAAATTCCCCAGAGGAATCTACGCCAGCAAGGCCTCCGGAAGTGGAAGACCTAATCTCTGAGCCTTACACGGAGCCGGTCATGTCCCATGGTCAGGCTGAACAAAGTCACATGGTTTCTGCCCTGTATGATGAGTCATCATTGGCCGAGGTCCGACGAGAAGAATTATAGAATTCTGAAACTGAAGAAAACTATATCCCGGGGGGCTTCGTCGATTTGCAGGAGGCTCCGCCCGAAGTTGAAGATGGTGGCCAGGCCACCGTTGATGAGCTCGTGGAAGTAAACTTGGGGACAGAGGAGGAACCAAGGCCAACCTTTCTCAGTGTTCTGCTGGAACCAAAGGTCCGAGAACATTACATACAATTCCTAAGGGAGTTCAAAGACTGCTTCGCTTGGACGTATGATGAAATGCCAGGGTTAAACCCCGATGTAGCACAACACCTGCTGGCGATTAATCCAGAAGCCAACCCCATAAAACAACCGCCCAGGAGGATGCGACCTGAGCTAATCAACCAAATCAATAAAGAGGTCGACAAGCTTATTGATGTTGGCTTCGTCGAAGAAAATCAGTACACTACATGGCTGGCGAACATAGTCCCCGTAAAGAAGAAAAATGGGCAGATCAGAATATGTGTTGATTTCTGAGACCTTAATAAGGCTTGTCCGAAGGATGATTTCCTAGTACCAATTATTGAAGTAATGATTGATGCAACCACTGGTCATGAAGCCCTATCATTCATGGACGGTTCATCCGGATACAACGAAATTTGGATTGCTGAAAAAGACAGAGTACACACTGCATTCCGCACTCCAAAAGGGATATTCCACTACAAAAGAATGTCGTTCGGCCTTAAGAATGCCGACGCTACTTACCAAAGAGCCATGACAAAACATTTTGACGATTTGCTCTTCAAGAAAGTGGAGTGCTATGTTGATGACCTGGTGGTGAAGACCAGAAAGAAAGAAGACCATCTGCAGGACCTGAGGGTAGTGTTCCAAAGGTTACGAAAATATGAGCTGAAGATGAACCCTATGAAGTGCGCCTTTGGCGTGACCAGCGGAAAATTCCTTGGATTTATTGTCCGGCACAGGGGTATTGAGATTGATCCGTCCAAGATCAAGGCTATTCAAGAGCTCCCTCCACCGAAGAATCTGTCTAAGCTAAGATCTCTGCAAGGGCGTCTGGCCTACATCCGACGATTTATATCAAACCTGTCGGGTTGGTGCCACCCCTTTCATAAGCTCATGATGAAACATGTGCTGTTCATGTGGGACGACGGATGCCAAGAGGCTTTTGAAAAGCTGAAGGAATGCCTCAAGACCCCTCCAGTATTGGGGGCACTAGTCAAGGGCAGCCCTTTAATCCTCTATATAGCAGCCACACATTGTTCGCTGGTGGCAATGTTAGCTCAAATAAATGAAGATGGAAAGGAGCAAGCCTTATATTACCTTAGCAGAAGGTTGATCAGGACTGAAGAAAGCTATACTTACATAGAGAAGACCTGCTTGGCACTAGTTTTCGCTGTTAAGAAGCTCCGACACTATATGCTGTCACATGAAATCAGATTGATATCTGTAGTAGATCCGCTCAAATATATATTGACTCAGCCGGCACTCAAGGGTCGACTAGGCAAATGGGCTGTGATTCTGATGGAGTTCGACATCATCTATATACCTCAGAGGGCTATAAAGGGCCAGGCTGTGGCTGATTTCTTTGCAAAGCACCCTGTACCAGAAAGCACTATGCTGGAGACTGAGCTCCCTGATGATGAAGTGCTCGAAGCCTGTCAAACCCAGCCAATCATGTGGCAATTATACTTTGATGGGGCATCAAGAAAAGAAACTGATTCCAGTGAGAAAATAAGAATACGTGCAGGGGCCGGCATTATGCTGAAATCGCCAGAAGGAGAAGTGTTGTACACCTCCTGTTCTATAAATAAACCCTGCACCAACAATGAAGCTGAATATGAAGCTCTGATAATTGGTCTCCAGGTCGCCCTCAGTATGAGTATTCGGATGCTTCAGGTATTCGGTGACTCAATGTTAGTGATAAAACAAATACAGGGAGAATTCGAAGTGCGAAAGCCAGAATTGAACCCCTATTATCAAAAGGCTATACGCCTCATGGTGAATTTCTGCCACATTGAGATCAATCATGTGGGTCGGGGACATAATGCTCAAGCTGATGCACTGGCAAAGCTGGCCAGCTCACTATCAGTCCCACCAGATGAGACGCTCAACATTATTGTCATGAATAGGCGGCAAGTCCCCAGCATGCTGGAAGCGTGTCCTGAAGAATATGAGATTGATGCCGTTGACAAAGGCCAGGCGTCTGATTGGAGACAGCACCTACTGCAGTGGTTCCTACACCAACAGTTGCCCAAGAATAAAGAAGAGAGAATGAAACTCCTAAGGATCAAAGATTCCTATGAATGCAGAAATGGAACTCTGTTCCGAATCATGGCGGACGCCCGCAAGAACATTTTGCTTCGCTGCCTATCTACTGAAGAAGCTTGGCAAGCAATGAAAGAAATACATGCTGGGACAGCAGGGGCACACCAGGCTGGGCCTAAGATGAAGATTGAAATCAAGAAGCTGGGTTATTATTGGCGCACTATGTTTGAAGATTGTTGCCAGTTTGCAAAGTCATGCCAGAAATGCCAAGAGCACGCCACTGTACCCAGATGGCCCCCTGTAGCTCTACACCCTACAATTCCCAGCTGGCCTTTGGCTCAGTGGGGAACTAATGTGGTCGGGCCACTACCGACTTCCTCAGCTGGACATAAGTACATCCTAGCTATAACAGACTACTTCTCCAGGTGGGCAGAAGCAGTAGCACTCAGAGAAGTGACTGGTGACTTGGTTGCCAGATTCATCAAGCATAATATCCTCTTCCAGTTCGGGGTCCCCAGCCGAATAATTTTTGATAATGGAAGCCACTTCAAGAACCAGAAGATATATCGGCTTGCCGAGAAGTACAAAATTGAATGGAGGACCTCCACTCCTTACAATCCACAAGCAAATGGACTGGCTGAAGCATTCAATAAAACTCTGTGTACGCTCCTGGCGAAGATCGTCAGCTCTCACAAGAAGGACTGGGGGGAAAAGATGTACGAAGCATTATGGGCCTATCGTACCGTCTACAAAACCCCTATAGGCTGCTCACCCTTCTCACTCGTGTACAGCTCCGAGGCAGTGGTTCCTATCGAGCTGGAAGTTCCGTCGCTCAGGGTTGCTGTCCAATATGGTTTGGCCCGAGATGAGCAAACAAATGCTGAAAGAAGATATGAAGAATTGGCTGAGCAGGAAGGAAAATGCCTTCAAGCGTAGAAGAATATCCAGATGTACCAAGCCCGCATGGCAAATGCCTTCAATAAGCTCGTCAAAGGGCAAGAATTCAAGAAAGGAGACCTGGTCATGGTCAAGAAAAGGGAAGTCATGGCTTCCAATCCAAAAGGCAAACTTGCTGCTAATTGGCTGGGTCCATATGTAGTCCAGAGGGTCTACGAGGGCGGAGCCTACGTGGTTGTCAACCATCGAGGGGAAGTTCAGTTCCCGCCACTCAATGGGAAACACCTGAAACTCTATCATGCCGCACCACTGCCTGGTGGGGGAGTGGCGAATGGACAGATAAATGAAGGCTGAGGACAATCAGGAGGGTCGCTCCTTTGCTACACACTAAATATTAGTTTGGACCCTCCGTCTGGATTAGATGATGAAGCCCTATTCTTCTTTGCGTTGGTACTTACCCCACATCAACGATAAAACTCATCCACCTTCTCGGCAAAAGGCTTCAGGCCCGAGCTGCTACATACCAACATCGATCCAGATCTTCTATCCGGATTAAATAATGAAACCTTATTCTTCCTTGTGCTGATAAAATGATAAAAAAAATGGGGCTTAAAATAGAGGTGCCCCGCCGGACTTGTCCAAGATATCTTGGACGAGTGTAAAAATGGCAAACAACCCGGCTGTGGCGAAAACCCGAAAGGGCGCTATGGGCAAAATTGGGTACCTCGCCATGCGAAATCCGAAAGGGCGCGTGGACAAAAGTAAGAGGGGGCTGACTTCGGCGAAAACCCGAAAGGGTGCTTAAGCCAGTAATGTCGCAATTTAAAGTTCCCTTTTCACCCTTCCTAATAAAACTCCGAGAAGGACGGTCATCATAAAGTCCCACCGGAAATCCTATCCAACAATCTTTGGCCCTTGTCATCATCGATAAGATCGGTCGGCCTATTCCTTTAACTTGGACCCTTCATCCCTGTTAAATGAATCTACCTCTCCGGCAAACGGCTTCATGCCCAAGCTGCTACCCATCAACATCAATTCAGATCTTCCGTCTGGATTGCATGAGGAAATACCATCCTTCTTTGCGTTGATGTCCACCCCACGTCAACGATAAAACTTATATACACATTTTCCAGTGAACGGCCCCATGCCTGAGCTGCTACACAACAACGTCACTCAGACCCTCCGTCCGAGTAGACGATGAAACCACTCTCCTTTGCGTTGATGTTTATCCTCACACCAACGACAAGATTCACATTCCTGGCAAACAGCTTCATGCCCGAGCCGCCATCCCCCAACTTCAGCTCAGACCTTCCGTCTGAATTGCATGATGAAGCCCTACTCTCCTTTGCGTCGATGTTCACCCCACATCAATGAATGGCACACGCTCAGAGAACAACGTGAGAATAAAAAAAATGATAAGAAATGGGACTTAAAATAGAGGTGCCCCGCCGGACTTGTCCAAAACATCTTGGACGAGTGTAAAAATAGCAAATAACCCGGCTGTGGCGAAAACCCGAAAGGGCCCTACGGGTAAAATTGGGTACCCCGCCACGTGAAAACCCGAGAGGGCGTGTGGACAAAAGCAAGAGGGGGCTGGCTCCGGTGAAAACCCGAAAGGGCACTTGGGTCAGTAATGTGGTAATATAAAAAGTTCACTTCATGAATCTCCTTCGGCAACACATCCACCGCATGTCCCACCAATGATGAAACCCCGTTGATCATAAGGCATATAGTCTCGATCAATACTAAAGCACATCTCGGAATAGACCTTCCGTCTGTTCTGATAAAACCCTTCCACTTTCTGTCTGAGACCCACCACGGTAAAACCTATCCAGTTTATATCTTACATCTATTCTGATGAAACCTATCATACGTCCCACCGTAATGAAACCTGCTATTGATCGATTGGCACACTGCCCGATCAACGATGAAACCTATCCAGTTTAGATCTTACATCTATTCTGATGAAACCTATCATACGTCCCACCGTGATGAAACCTGCTATTGATCGATTGGCACACTGCCCGATCAGCGATGAAACCTGTCCGATCTAGACCTTACGTCTATTCCGATGAAACCTATGAAATCCTTGCATTGGTATGAACCCAATACCAATGATGAAACCCGCTATTGATCGATTGGCACACTACCCGATCAGCGATGAAACCTGTCCGGTTTAGACCTTACGTCTATCCCAATGAAACCTATGAAATCCTTGCATTGGTATGAACCCAATACCGATGGTGAAATCAGCCACTGATGGAGCGGCACACTGTCAGATCAATGCTAAAACCCATCCAGGGTAGACCTTCCGTCTGCTCTGATAAAAACACAACGTATTTCCTTAAGTCAATCCGGATCTTCCGTCCGGATAGATGATGAAATCCTATTCCTTTGCATTAATGTTAAACCCCACATTAATAATAAAACCTGCATCTTCAGCAAACGGCTTCGTGCTTAAGCTGCTACACACATCCTCAAGTCAATCCGGGCCTTCCGTCTGGATGGATAATGAAATCCCATTCCCTTGCGTTAATGTCAATCCCCACATTAACGATTACAGTCATGCTCTCGGTGAACGGCTTCGCGCCTTAGCCACAAAACACACTCAAGTCGACCCAGGCCTTCTGCCTGGGTGGACGATGAAACCCCATACCCCTTGCATTGATGTTAACGCCCACATCAATGACGGCGCATATACAAGTTGAGCACGTGGATTGACAATTTACAAAGCCAAAGTCCTAGTGCAACAGAAAAAAAAGAGAAAAAAAAGAAAAAAAAAAGAGAGACAAAATGGGGCTAAAAATAGAGATGCTCCGCAAGACTTGTTCAGGCATTCTGAACAAGGGCAAAAATGACCAAAACCCAGCTGTAGTGAAAACTCGAAAGGGCACTACAGGCAAAATTGGGTACCCCGCCACGTGAAAACCCGAAAGGGCGCGTGGGCAAAAGCAAGAGGGGGCTGACTCCGGTGAAAACCCGAAAGGGCGCTTGGGTCAGTAATGTGGTAATTTAAAAAAGTTCCATGCCAATGACATGCTACCTTCATCTCCCACCATTTACAAGAACCTTCCATTTGTCGCTCAACATCTTGCCCGATCAGCGATAAAACCCTTGCAGGATAGACCTTACGTATGTCCTGATAAAGTCTTCATACCTCTTTCAAAAGTCCCCACCGACGATAAAATCCATCACCACTCTTATGAAACCAGCTATTGATCGATCGGCACCTTACCCAATCAATGATGAAACCCTATCTAGTTTAGACCTTACGTCTATTCTGATGAAACTTATGAAATTCCTTTGCATCGATATGAACCCAATATCGATGATGAAACTAGCTATTGGTCGCTCGACGCCTTGCCCGATCAATGATGAAACCCTATCCAGTTTAGACCTTACGTCTATTCTGATGAAACCTATGAAATTCCTTTGCATCGATATAAACCCAATATCGATGATGAAACCAGCTATTGATCGACCGGCACATTGCCCGATCAATGATGAAACCTGGTGCGGACACCCGAGCAGTTGAGCGGCGCGACACGCCGAGCCACCGGTACCGCACACGGAGCACGACTCGAGCCACCTCAGCGTCCATCTGGCTCGGAGACAGCCTGGAGACTCCGCCTTGAGCCTCCCCATTTATCATATTTAGTTAGCCTTTATGTGTGTGTAATTTGTGTTTATTTCATTGTATTCGGTATGTAATTATGAGTGTACGAGGGGCTTATTTGCAAAATGGGACCCCTGGGCCCCACGGGACACCCCAGGCCCCTCCCATTGATCCACCTCAGCCCATGGACCCCATGTGGGGTCAGTCAACATGTCAAATGGAGGCATCTAGAAGTTTGAATGGTAAAAGGCACATGGGAGACAAGTGGACTTCAAAGTCCAAGGTGGCTACCAACTTGTCCCCCCCCTTGCCACCATAGTCAATAGGCCGCCCCCTTCCTTGTATTTTTTATTTTAGTTTTTGTGTGATGTTCACATCTCATCCCAGCCCTCCATCCCCTTCCCCTAGATCCTACGGTTGTGGATATATGTGAGATGTAACACATAAATACTTGTATTTTCCCATTTTGAGGAATTAATGCCATTTGAATCAAAGTAATTCTTGGAGCTCCAGCTTGGTGCGCCCCCTTCTCCTCTCCCTCTCCCCCTTGGATGCTGTGAAGGCTTCTATTCTGAGGTGTGACTCCTCGTGTATCGGTTCCGACGATCGCCGCCGCCGCCACGAGCCGCTACCGCACCGCCAACGCCATCAACGGAGTTCTGCCTGCACAGTACCACAGCAGCTTGTTCGAAATTCACAGGTCTTCCCCGAGCTCATTTGGCTACCAAATTTGGAGGAGTTGTTCCTGGGATGTTCCTCTCCTCCCACAAAAATCAGGCCAGCATTCATATCACGTTTGCTAATTTTTGATTTTCGTCCACTCTTCCATTTCTGTTCTGGCAGAGTTCTGTCCAGGTTCACCTCCATCCTGAGTTTCATGTCTTAGATCTACTTTTTGATTTCTGTTAGTTCGCCCAATTTTATTGGGGGTTCCATCCACCCCTTCATCCAAAATTTTTCTAAATTTTTTATTCGCCCATATCATATTTTCTAAAAATCGTTCTCAGACCCATCTACAATTCTGTCCACCTGTTCCCAGATCCGACCACCAGTCACCCCAAAAATCATAACAAATCGGACCCACCTCCAAACCAAATTCTAAAAATAGTCCCCGTTCCGTGGTTTGATTCTCTACAACTTCTAAGAAGAGCATAAGAGCTCACTCGGAGGTTTATTAGGCGTTCAACGGTGGTTCTCAGACAAGTGCCCTGCAGATCTGAGATTTCAGTTACTGTACAACAGGGACTTGTAAATTCAATAAAGTTCTGATCCGACCAGATCCAGCAGATCTCTCTGGGTTTGGATTGAAGCATTTGAAGAGAGCTTTCCAACGATAGCTCATGCGTCCCGATCCGACGTCTGGATTGATCGCAGCGGCCATTTTCTCCGGAGCGCGCGCCGGAAGACAGCAACCAAAATCCGTGGGTTATTAGTTCAAGAGTTGGGAATCGGGGCCGATCGACCCCCGATCGGTGTTCCCGGCCGACCGCCGTCCGTGGAGGCGCGCCACCAGGGGTCCCCATCACAGTGGGTCCCACCCCCGCAGATCTGGAGGACAGCGCCGTCCGTGGGCCCCGCGGGCCCGTAGAAGCCGCCGTTCGGAAAGCACGAAAACGCGGAGTTCGGCACCGCCGGGCGACATCAAGATGCTGCCCGTCAACCCGAGTTGCGTGATTCTCGGACCCCACATGTGACCTTTTACTTCCCTGCGTGGAGTGGGTCGACTTAGTGTATTGCTGTAATCATTGTTAACCGGGAGTCCGTAATTCGGCCGGGGTTGTCTTCGCCACGCCGGGTGCGTGGAGGTAAAGGTCCGAACCTCTTGGCGTTCATTTGCTTAGCTAGTATATGGTCTTTTGCCACTGCCGAGAGTGTAGGTACTAGCCCGTGTGTCCATGTCACCGCTGTGAGAGTGAGAGTGACCCGTCTCGCGACTCGATCCGAGTCCGGAAGTTGAGTCGGACTACCCTTGACCTCCGCCGGTTCCTTAACCACGCACGGTCCGCGCTTTCCCTCGCTTGGGACGACGAGTGAGCTTCCACTTCTGTTAGCGACGTTTCGCCACTAGGAGCTCGTAGTGTCGGGCTTAGTGTCTCCATGGTGTGTGTTGCTGGTCGTGTCTTCATCTAGAGTCCGAGGGTGGCACCATATAGTGTCGTCTCCCGTGTCCGTCCCGCATCAAAACCCTATCCAGTCTTGACCTTACGTCTATTCTGACGAAACCTATGAAATTCCTTTGCATCGATATAAACCCAATATCGGTGATGAAACCAGCTATTGATCGACTGGCACATTGCCCGATCAATGATGAAACCCTATTCAGTCTAGACCTTACGTCTATTCTGACGAAACCTATGAAATTCCTTTGCATCGATATAAACCTAATATCGATGATGAAACCAGCTATTGGTCGATCGACACATTGCCCGATCAATGATGAAACCCTATCCAGTTTAGACCTTACGTCTATTCTGACGAAACCTATGAAATTCCATTGCATCGATATAAACCCAATATCGATGATGAAACCAGCTATTGATAGACCGGCACATTGCCCGATCAATGATGAAACCTGTCCAGTTTAGACCTTACGTCTATTCTGATGAAACCTGTAAAATTCCTTTGCATCGATATAAACCCAATATCGATGATGAAACTAGCTATTGATCGACCGGCACATTACCCGATCAATGATGAAACTCTGTCCAGTTTAGACCTTACGTCTATTCTGATGAAACCTATGAAATTCCTTTGCATCAATATAAACCCAATATCGATGATGAAACCAACCGTTGGTCGACCGGCACATTGCCCGATCAATGATGAAACATGTCCAGTTCAGACTTTACGTCTGTCCTGATGAAAACCACATCCCCTTTCATGTCCCATCTACGATAAAGTCTACCCAGTCTAGACCTTATGTCTATTCTGATGAAACCTATAAAACTTCTTTGCACTGATATAAGCCCAATGTCGATGATAAAATCAGTCACTGGTCAATTGGCACATTACCCCGACCGGCTTTGAAACCTATCCGGGATGAACCATTCGTTTGTTCCGGATGATACTCTAAACCTTTTTCATTCAACTACCTACAAAATTTGGTTTAAGCACCCTCCGGATACCGTCACGCGGTGGAGCGAGTCCCCCATCCTTTCTCTGAAAGGGTGGACGCTCTCCTGCTAAGTAAGGGTTATTCGCTTGGGGATTGCTAAAACCGCTGCCAAATCGCCAGGAAGTAATTGTAATGCGATAAGTGAAGAACAGCCACATATGAGACTAGTGTAAAGATTCCTTTCCACTGAATAAAAAAGAAGAGTACAAGAAGAGCCCATGAGGGGGAATTGTATTACAAAAGGGGAGAACGGATGTTCACTGGCGCCGGAATATGTCCTCGAAGGCCAGAAGACCCACATACGGAGCAGCCCCCAACTCATGGAGACGAGCCTCCTCCTCCTGTAGCCGAGCAGACTCGTCCTGAAAAGATGCTACCTGCCCCTCCAACAGAGCCACTTCTTCCACGAATTGCGGCCGAGAAGTTGTTATCTACGGCAGTTCAGCTCGGAGGTCAGCCAGTTCAGCCTCTAGAACGGTTATCCGGCTACGCACGAATTGCTCCCGCTGTGCCAAAGACTGCAGTTGGCATTGGCGCTCCTGAAGAATAGAGTTCATTTTCTCTAGCTCAGATTTGCACTCTATCTTCTGCAACTTCAAAGCTGCCAGTCTGTCAGACATAATATGTGCCAAGAAATCCCGGCGATGTACAAATTTCAACAACAACAGGACACGCTGGGCCCATATTTCCAGGGGACAGCCCATCGCCTGCAGACCAGCGGTGAAACGTTTGGCTATCTCTTTCAGCTGCAGATAAGTCAGCCCAGGCTGGGACTCCACTAACTGGCACAGCATGTCCAGATTTTGCCAAACGAAGCTCTCAGATGAAGCAAAGCCGAAGGAAGGAGAGGGGGTTACTGCAAAAGTCACCTCACTGTCAATGTCTGCCCATAATGTAACATCCGGCTGGGAGGAGGAAGAAGGCAGATCTACTGAAAGGGCTGACTGGGCCCTCTCTATAACCTCTTGCGAGGCTGAATGTTCTTCCACCACCAGCTCCTCAAAGATTGCTGTCTGAATGCTCGTAGGAGAAAGGCTAGGGAGTACTGGGGACGTCCCGCCATGGGTCTCCAATTCAATGGCTGCACCTTCAATGCTCTCTTCCCGGGGTACCCCCTCCTCCAACTCTGAACCTGTAGGGATTGCTTCTGGGCCAGTTATGGATAGCAGACTAGTCTCTGCAGCAGCTACCTCCGGCTCGGCTGTCTCTTCTGCAGCGGCTACTTCCTTCAATGATAGGGCCGCAGGGGCTATGGTCCGAAGGGGCAGGGGATCAATCTCCATAATCGCCGTTGTAGGGACCGCTGATTCAGGTGCAATGGTCATCACTGCTGCCGGTACAAAAGCAGAACCCCTAGCTGGGTCCGCCTCGGCTCTAAAATCTAAGACCCGGATAAGAGCCAAGCTCTCCACTGAGGCTCCCAAGTCCAATAGTGCCAGGTCCGTAGAAGACTTTACCCTTACTGGCACGGGACGAACAATCCCAGGAATATCCATACAGGTTGCTGACAGAACTGGGATAATAGCCAAAGCAGCAGGCGGGATGATCTCAGAAGCTGCAGTTGTTACTAGGCTGGTAACAGCGGGTTCCTGCAAACAAATCGAAATGACATCAGGCAATGAATGAAAGAAAGAAAAATTGGTGAAATGACAAGGAATGAGAAGAAAAGAAAAGAGACTCACCCTCAATGTGATGTCGATGTCTTCGAAAGAGTGGATGGAAGATGAAAGCTCCCCAGATGAAGCAACAAAGGGAGGGGTTATATCTGTCTCGGTGTCCAGACCGGTGAACTCTTCTTGTAGCTCCTCTTCAGAAGACAGCACTAGCAATTTGGAAGGATGGAACGGTGGAAGAATTTCGACTGATGTGGACGGGGCCTCTAATTTGGAAATGTCCGCCTCACTATCGCTGAAACCTGTTGCTTCTCCCTCTGCGTCAGAGGCGGTTGCAGAACTGCTGGAAGATATTTCCACGCTATCCACGGGTTGGACTATTGTCCCCAGAGCATGCCGGGAGGATGACCTGGTAACTATGCGCCTCGCAGGGACAATGTCCCTTTTCGCCTGGGTTTTGTGACCCTCCGGTGGCTGAAACACATCTCTTGCTGCTACCATAACTCCAGCCTCCTCTCCAGCCGTCACTATAGTGAAAAGCACATGAGAGAAATGACAGAAGAATAATTGAAATATGCGAGAAGAGATGGGAAGCACGCTTACCCTCCACCTCGCTAGCTGGCGTGGGAGAGGGCAACTTGGTGTCCACCTCCGAAGGCGCCACAATCGGCCCTTGGGCTGTACAAAAAGGGAGGGGTCAGATTCAGGGACCTCCTTGAAATTCAGCAAAGAAGATAATGAAAGATATAGCTACAAGTTATTGATGATTACTCTCAGCTGATATCTGGGCGGCCTCCCTCTGAGACTCAAACTCATCAAATGAGGGGATATCAGGGAGAGGGGTCCTTGTGTCCGTCACTGCCAAGGCCGGCTGCTGAGCATGGGCCTTCTTGGCCTTCACAACTGCAGTCTTAACTGCAGAAGATTTTCTCTTCTTGCCCGGAGGCAGGGGAGTGGTGGTCGGTGCCGCGGCAGGAATTTCAAAATAAGCGGGCTTCTCAGCCTGTGCAATGATCTTCCTGTAAAGTCCTTGCCGCTTTATATCTAGTCTATCTGAGGAAGACACAAAAAGAGTAATGAAAACTGATAGATGCAGGGTTCAACACTGAGCAGAAGACACTGTAATCAGAAAAGAAAGACCGTACCTTCTGGGCCATCATAGAAAATGGAAAGCGACCAGTACAGATAAGCCACCTCCATCGAGCGGGAGGCAGACTCCTTAATAAGCCAGCAGACATCACCGACCGTCTGACACTTCTCCACTAATGCAGCCAAGTCACTGTGGCCGTGAAAGTCAAGACAGCGAAATAGGTCAAGGTGATCCATGCCCCAGCCGTCAACATAATGAAAAGCAATGAACAATGGCTTATTCAAGATGCCAGCTATCGGGCTTTCCACAGATAGCCCATGAACATTCAACAGAATGAACAGCCAAGTCGTGTGCTTATAGTACGTCTGAGTACGATCTTCCCGGCGCACAAACGTCCTGTAAGGATGAAATCTATCTGTCGGACCCTTCCAAGGGACTACTGTCGGGAGTGGTTCTTCAACAGGGAATGGATACTGTTGCGTCTCCAGCTGAGCACTCCCTACATGGCATAGATGCCTTAGGCTCTTTACAAAAGCATCCTCGTTGATAGCAGCAAAGATAGGAGTAAGTGGCTCAGAGCCTTCTTCTTTCAAAGTCCGGCGTTTGGCCAAATAAGTTGCTGCCTCTCTCGGGTGCTGTGAATAAATCCTTTTCAGGTGGGCCTCGGGGATGTCAAATACTGGCCCGGGTTGTTGCTTCAAGAAAGAACGCTCGGCCACGTCCCAGAATGCACCCCTGCCATCCCTATAAAAGCTGGTCCGAATGTTCCACCATTTGATGTACTCTGATGTAACACGGGGAACACGGTTGGAAATAGTCAGAACTCTGAAGGCTGCGCCATCCTGGCCATGAAAGAAATCCCACCACAACCGGCCGTCACCAACAATGGTGGACCCGTGCTTGGCCCGACTGTCCAAGGGGAACTGAGCGACTGATGTGGGGATGTGCTGGTCATAGCCGAAGTTCCTTCTAAAGCGAAATGGGTAGTATGGTTCCAGAAGAAGCAGGCCACCCTTTCTGAAGACTAAAACGCTGGGCCGGATAGCCATGGCCCACCTGACTAGCTCCGGCTCCAGGATAGACCGAACGACATTAGCCCCTGAAACAGGATGCACATAGGTCTCTACCTCCTCCATCTTACATTCTCTCTGAGGGTGGACCAAAGGAGCTGAACCTGCTGCCAAGCTCCAGAAGTGAATGCTGCAAGGAGCGTCTACTGGTACTCTTACCAACCTGCCCCTTATCTTGAACAGCTGATCAGAAAAAGTACCAGGTTCGGCACTGGCAAACTCGATCATCCTGGGTAACAGTGTATCTGACTGCAAAGTTCTGGGAGCCAGCTCGGGGAACAAGCTGCATACCCAAGCGTTGAAGAAATGAAATGGACCCACGGTCCTAAAAGAGCGGGGAGTCCGATGCTTATACAAGTCCCCTAGTGATTTGTAGATCAAGCATAAAGCCACTGGGCAGAGTGACAACCTCATCCCCCAGGCCATCTGACAGGCCGGGTATATGGCTTCTGGCTGGATAATCGTCTCATCCCCTTGAGGGAGAGTGAAGGTGCACAGCCAAAAGGTGAAATAAGCCGCATAATGTGTGATAGGGTCCACCCCTGCCGGGTTCGGACCATCTTTGCCTATATGGCGCAATGAAGACGGCAGCGCTGATTTGTAACAAGGAGCCCTTATCTGCTTGCTGGCAACCGGACCCAAAGAAGGGAAGTCTGCATATTTTAAAGGACCGTCGAAGAAATACTGAATCCACTGTCCTATCCGGACCCTTAGCTTGCTACCTTTCTCTCGAGGATGGTAACCCTTGGAGGATCCTCTATTATGAGCCAAACAGATGGAGCGATAGGCCTTCATTAAGTACCGGTACGAATAGCCGAGCGAGTACCTGCCTTCGCCATTAGAGCTGTCCTTCTCAGAATCTTCCAAGCAGACTTCTTCATACGGCTCACCATCAATGGGTAGGCCGGAAAGCTGCGATAAACTCCAGAGGTCAAGAGACGTGTCACCCTCTGCTGTATAGAATGTGTTGAACAAGGGGCAGAACACTTCAAGCATTTCGCAGCATAGTCCTCGGGAGATGGGATAGCGGAATCTAGAAGCAAAGACATTGTGATATACCCCGACTCTGATCAGCAGAGGGGCGTATTCCTTCAGAACAAACTCTGTGAATTCTACTGCTCCCACCTGGAACAGATGGGCATCAATTACCTTGGCATCTCCAAACCAACCGGCAGCTAGCTGATATTTAAACTGGACCGCCAGACAGTTCAGCACAAAGGGTTCATCTCTATACCCCCACTTTATGGGTGCCAGGAAGAGACCGTAACCGGATTTCTCTTTGAAAACTTTGCCACTGACTGTGTCCCATCGAGCAGGCGTAAATTCCGGAGCACAAGTCAGCATCTTTTTCTCTGGCTCCAACTCTTATATACCGAGGATTGCGTCCTAGTCACGCTTCTCCCCAGGAAGATAGATAGCCTTGCTGCGATACACTGACTCCTTCAGGCTGTCTCGTTCGACAAGAATGGCAGCTTCCACTGCACGGGCTATCCGATAGTCTCGCATGCCACCCACTGTAAAAGTTCGGATGAACGTCATCAAGTGGCGGTCCTTCGGAAGATCTGGCCGATAGCTGTTGCCCGCCTGAAACATGTCTCAGTTACAGTGGAATATACCCTGGACGTTGATACTGTGTCAGTTTCAGAATCAGAAGATTCATCAACGGTGGCAATTTTGTCGTATCCGAAGTCCAGGCGATGCACATTCAGCCAGTTCACCACAGCCCGTGATATATCTGGCTGTGCTGACGAACTTGTTCCAGCAGCTCTAGAAGATGCAGCAGCGGAACTGAAGGCCATTGCAGTGTCTGCAGTCAGAGAAGAAATGTGAATTAAATCCCGGAATAAGAAACAGTCTTATAAAGATTATAGTGTGAAGCTATGTGAAAATTTCGGCAGCATCTCCCCTTATTCATGGTCTGCCCAAAGAAGATAGGGAGTCACCCACCAAGAGGGAGTGATCCCGGAAGTAAAAGGGATTTAATCCCCAAAATAATATCCTACCCGGGCGAAATCTAATGAAGCGGGAAGGAAGCTGGATGGCTGAGGGGAAGAGCTCGCCACCATCGCCGAGAGAGTGAAGAGAGAGAAGAGGGAGTGAAGAATGAAGAAGAACGAGGCTCCCGGTGCCTTAAATAGGGGGCCAAGAGGTGAGGCTCTCGGCGCGATGAAATGTGCGCCGAGAACTCCCCCCTCCCTTCACAAAGGGCGCGCCGAGAAGCCCTGCCGAGGCCTTCCCCGAGCGCGCCGATAAGCCCTGCCGAAAAGCCGGGCGCCGAGAACCGATGCGCCGAGAAGGCTGTGCCGAAAGGCCGAGCACCGAGAAGCTCGCGCCAAGGGCGTTCAAGACAAAGAAATTGAAAGAAATCAAAAGAAATGCCAAAGTAATGATGCTTCCAAGCTGCAAAATGAAAGATGACTAGCAATGCCAAGCTGAGAAATGGGTTCAGATGCTGAATGATATATACACCTGCAGGCACCGTGTCACTTATCCTGCATTCCCGCCACCTGCAAGTGGGGGGCATTTGTTGACACCTGAAATATAATCAAGAATAAAGATGAAGCCGAAGAGAAGACTGAAACAGAAATGAAGATCCCAGGGATTCCTGCAGCGCCAGAACTACAGAAAATTCGTCACTAAAGCTACCACCCGGTTGAAGCCCTCCCCGGCCAAGCTGATGTCCGGTGTTGTCATTGCTCAGATGGCAATACTGATGAAGAAATGCGGTCTATCGACTGATGAAAATATCCAGAAATGTTCTGATAAAACTATGTCAACTCACCAACTGGCCTTCACCTATTCTAACAAGGTTCTAAAGACAGGTTAGGCACCTTTGACAGCTCAAGTCTACCGATGAGACGAGCCAAAGCCTTAAAGGCCCTAAATGGGCTCATGAGGGTGGCGCCGGGAGCCCCTCACCAAAGCCCAAAGCCCATAGGGCAGTGGCGCCGGAAAGCCGTAGCCTTGGCGCCGGGAAGCTTCCGCAGTCTACTGAGGCATGCCGGGAAGGTGTGAAAGACGCGCCGAAGTGAGTCATGCCGAGACACCTCTGCCGAGAGGATATCCAGCACTGCCTATAAAACCCCTCATTTCATCCGAATAGAAAAAAGGAGAGGAGATACGGAGAGAGCCATCGAAGAGAAGCGAAGAGAGACATCTCCAGATAGCCAGATAAAAAAGGAGAGAAGAGAAGAAAAGCTGCTGCGAGGTCTGAAGGAAGGAGAAGGTGGGGTGATAGGGGAGGGAGAGGAGTCAATGCTCCGCCCTCCCCTCCCCTTTATTGTTGTCTTTCCTTCCTGCTTCCCTTTTTTTTTTGATGTATAAACTTTGATTCCGTTTTCCGCTTTCGAAGTGAAGAGATCTCCCTGTTGTCGAGGAGATAGAGTATTAGTCTTTTTTTTTTCTCTCATTCCCCCTGTTCTATGAACGATGTAAACAATGAAACAGTGAAATGCAATTTCATGGCTGTTCCGATGAAATGGTGCTAGTTGGCCCATTTCTCCCTGTGCTCTCTCTTTCGGAATGTATGTTATCCCCCGCGTGCATTAATTGTTCGGATGCTTAGAACTCTAGTGATTTCTTGTGCCTATATGCATGTTTGTTTCAGATGGGACGGATGTAACAGAGCCCCAATCCTCAATGTGGATCTTTGGGCTTTGTCCCTCTCTCTCCCTCGACGACATCAATGATTTAAACGTTGCGAAGTCCGTAGTCCTCTCAAGTTTCCCAAGCCATTGGGGCCATTACAGGGATCAGAGATAGTCATCTCTTGATCTCCTGGAAGGTCGGCGATATGAATGGCATAAAGCCTGTTCCAGAGGGTTCGAACGCCTGGTGACTTTAATCCCTCAAATCCCTTCTATCCATGAGACTCCTTGATGTTAATCTGGTAACTTGGTAGAGCCCTCGGTCCCTTCCTCGGTTGCATCCTAAAACCCCCCAGCCGTTATCTGAATCCCAAAAAAAAAAATCCCCAAAATAGAGCACTGTAAAACCCCACAAACCTTTCCGGCGCCAACTCCTCTCGGCGCCATGAGTAGCTCCCGGCGCGGCCCTCAGCGCGCCGGGAACCTCACGCCGAGAGCTCCCTCCTCCGAGAACCTCACGCCGAGAGCTCCCTCCTCCTTCTTTAAAGCCATGCCGAGAACCTCATGCCGAGAACCCATTCCCCCCGCGTCGGGAAGCCTGCCTATGCTCGTTATTGCTGCGCCGAGAGCCTCTCCTCCTCTGCCCAATCTTTGAGCACCCTGCCACACTAATTCGAGGGATATCTACATGTCACAGGGTACACCCCATGGAATAAATAAACGGGGAACCATCCCCAACATCACACCGTGCCAGGGCCCAGTGCCTTTCTCTTTCGGTTTTCATCCCGGAACTCCGTGGATGATCACCTATTTCTCCTTGGGCATGTTCCAAGTTGAGGGGAGATGTTGCCGAAATCCAGTCCAATGTCATCAACCCCGATGAGTCAAGGGAGTGTCACCAATACACTTCCCATCCGGCTCCATCTTCGGGGGAAACGAACCTATTTGGAGCATCCGGTCAAGTGGAAGTGTCAAAAGGGAATACCCTAATGATTAGCCAAATTCCGTCCCGCCACTACGTAGATGGTCTTCTATCCTTACCCGGCATGGCTCAAAGTTAAAGGTTGTGCCGCCCGATTTAGTCCGTTGAACTAAATAAATCCGCCCTCCATTCATCCTCTTCCATAAGCATGAAGCCTTTATTTTGCACATTAGTATTTTGACTGCCTTCTGAGGCCTCCTGTCTTTGGCGTTTAATCAAGGGTTATCCTCCTCAAGGGAGGGCGTAATTAACGTCATGGCCTTCATGGCATGGCGGACTTTCGGTCCCGACTCGGACTTCACAATCAACTGACCAAGTCAGATCGAGCGCACGATGAAATTGTCACTCCGGTGATTGGCACACCTAATAAATCAAATCAACCAAATAAATAAATAAATAAAATAATAATAAATTAAATTAAAACAAACAAATAAATAAGATAAGATAAGAAAAGAAAAAATCCGCGTCCACAGGGCACGGCTGGTGCTTGCGTTGCATGCAGGTGAGAGGGGGCCCAAGCTGCCGTTCACGTGTGAAACGAGAGAGGCATGGGCGTGAAGAGAAGCCGCGTCTGGGCCCGCGTTCACGTGAGGCATGCCGCGAGGGAGGAGCAGCTGCATGGGGAGCCCATGTTCGTGGGCCTTAGCGTGCATGGGAGGCGGCTGGTGTTGTGTGTGCATGCGTGTGTGTGAGCGGTGTTAGAGAGAGAAAGGAGAGAGAGTGGGAGATCGAGAGGGGGGCTTGGTGGTGTGTGCGTGAAGAGGAGAGTAAGAGAAGGTTGCATTGGTGTAATGCCCTGGATTTTTTGGATATTGTTCGGATCAGGATCCGTGGGTTTCAGATCATTTTCGTGGGTCTTGGAGTGTGTTTTGTGCTTTACGTGTGTTTTTCCCTGATATACCTTCGGAACACTGTGTAGGGTGTGCCACTGCGTTCTCTGACTCCAGGACAGTACTGACGTGTTGTGCTCCTCCCGAGGATCGCGGAAGTAATTTTTTGTATTTTTTTAAATTTCTGGAATTCTTGGATTTTTCTATATATATTAACCATTTCACCTCTCTCTCCCCATTCTCTCTTTATCACTCTCTCTCAGCTCTTTCTCTCCCCCTCTCCTCGGGCGGCCGACGGTGGCGGAGGAGGGTGAGGAGGCGATGGAGGGAGGCGAGGAACGAGGAACGAGTCGACGATCGAGGGCCGGGGGCGCGTTGAAGCTCGATCGCGGGTTCGTGGAACGTCGAGGGTTTCGTGGTGATTTTTTCGCGGATCGGTGACCTCGGGGAGTGAAATCTTCGGTGGAGGTAGGGAGATGGACCCCCAGCTCATGTACTTTCTTTCCCGCGATTTTGGTAGGCCGTGGTGAGCCGAGCGGGATTATTTGAGCATTTTGGAGAAAAAGCATGATTTTGGGATGTGAGCCAGATCTCCCGTTTCGTGAGATTTTTGACCCATCTAAGGGTATAGATGCATGCTAGGAGGCTTGGGGATGGATTCCCCTTTGTTTCCCCATCACCCGGGGGTGATTGGGGAGTGGATGGGATTTTTGGGGGCATTTTCCGCCGTTTCGGGTTCGGGACGCCTTGGCGGTCATTCCAGAGACCGCTAAGGGCGACCAGCGGACCAAGGATAGATCGCTATGGGTCTCCCTGTGTCGGTTCAAGGCTGGCGGTCGTACGATAGACCGCCAGGGCCGTTGGCGGTGCAGTAATAGGCCGCTAGGCTCTGCTTCGCGGTCCAAGGGTAGACCACTGTGGTTTCATAGTTTCAGTGTGTAGCGGTCCAATGTTAAACCGCTATCTGTTCCTTAGCGGTCCAAGGATAGACCGCTAGGTCATCGTGGCGGTTTAAGGATAGACCGCTAGGCGATTTTCATGCTCGTAATGTCGGGTTCGCGTTGTGTTGGTCTCCGGTCGACCCGGTTGTGACCCAGTGGTTGACCTTCGGCCTCATGAGTGTCTCGGACACCCTATGGATTCCGTGTCCTTGTTTCTGGGATGTCGGGAGGTGCCGTGTTACCTCGATTAGTGTACCCATATGTGCGTCTGTTCCAGACTTTGTTTTATGCTTGATCGAGTCACCGTGTATCGGTGTGTGTGCGGTGGGGTCTCCCCCGCATGTCGTGAGTTCCCTGGAAGATGATTCCCGAGTGGGCCATGTATTTGGCCTTGGACTGCGAGTCCAGTCATTCATCCTGGGGCTGGAGGTTTCCCACTTTTCCCTGGGAAGGGGAATCGACATGGCGGCTTGTGAGCTACCTTAGGAATCGTGATTCTGTGCTTTTCGCGTGGGCCATGTGTGTGGCTTTGGACTGTGAGTCTAGTCACCCTTCCTGGGGCTGGAGGTCTCTTGAGTTCCCTTTTGAGGGGATGGCCTCGACGGCTCGTGAGCTGCCTTGGTATTCATGCTACCGTGGTTTTAGACCTAGGAATTTGGAGAGATTAACGGCGTTGTGCCATTGCGTACCACGGTCTTGACCCCGAGTCTTGTGACTCAAGGACCGTCGGGTTTAGTGAGTCTAGAGGACTGTCCAGAGTCCAGTGGCTCGGTGCCACTTGGTCCTTCGTGACTTTCTCGCAGGGTGCGTGCATGTTTCTCAGAGTTTCTCCATGGAGAGTGGTCACATCAGTGACTCCCCACTAGTCGTAGCCTTCCGACACGCGTGTGGTCCTACCAGGGAGTGGTGGCGAGGCTACCCGAGAGATGGCTTTAGGCTGGTTGCCATGGGCCTCCCACTATGGCGGCTCGAGTCCGGGCCGGGAGGATGAACTAGCTAGAGGGCCTGACGTAGCATAGTCAATCAGTGTGTGCACACGTGGTCGGGGACTTCGGACGCGTGCTGACGAGCATGACCCTGACTAGACCCTTGTTCTGTGTTCTGTGGTTACTTGTACGGTCTCCCAGTCTCCGCCTAGGGCGCCGCAGCGAGACACCTGAGGCTGTGGACTAAGTCGTCAGTGGACGCATCCGGCCTTACTTCTGGCGGACAGGTACTCCTGTCACGTGAGAGTGACTCTCCTATTTTCGGGTTTCGTTTCCCATCTGCGAGACGTGGTTCCCCCGACAGTTTCAAGGAGTATTCCCGAGGTAGAGAGCTAGGGTTTTCGGTGAGCGTCACCGAGGGTATTCTCTAGACGATGTTAGGTTCACGACCGCGAGGTCGTGACGGTTTATTCTGGCGACGTAGCCAGAGGTTCTCTCGTTAGTTCGGTAGTTCCCCGACTGTGAGATCGGGGCGTGCTTGACCGGTACAGTAGGAGTAGGAGTAGTTGTAGTGCCGAGTTTTGACCGGCCACCGGTTCGCTGTTCTTGCTGTAGTTGTAGCTGTCTTTCCTTTTCGCTACCACCGTTGTTCTCGGTTGGGGTTCCGCGGGATCCCTACTACGTGGGGTAGAGAGAGAAAGAGAGAGGGAGAGATGAGAGAGTGGGACAGATGTGGAACACAGGTGATCGCCAAGGTGGCGTGCATGGCGTGTGGGTGTGGTGTGCATGGGCCCTTGGGGCTTGGCCACGTGCATGTGGTGAGGGGAGGCGAAGGATGTCTGTGCATGGTGCTCACGTGGGTGGTGAGAGTGTGCATGGGCCCTTGGCTATGTGAAGTGGAGTGTGAGTGTTAAAGAGAGAAAGAGGGAGAGGTGGAGGGAGGTGAGAAAATGGAGGGGGCCATGCATGGGGTCGTTGGTGAGAACGTGGGTGTGAAGGGTGAGGGTGGTGGGCACCGTGGGTGAGATGGACAATGAAGTGGGTTATGGTGTTGTGCGTGTGTGGGAGAGAGAACGGCGGACGGCGGCTCCGCGGCGAGGGGGTGTGAATGGGTAGGGCCGACGCGGTAAGGCCCATGTCGGCTTCTTCTTGCTCTCCGGCCGTTCGACACACAAACATGGCCTCCGACCCTTCTACACGTGCCACTGTCTTTCTTCATAGTCTAGTCGGTCGCTGCTGTTCACAAAAGAGAGACTTTGATCAAAGTTTTTTTAAATGTAAAAAATTATAATTAAATCCCTCCGGCATATGAATATTAACCATGCAATTTTTATATATCTCAAGTCCCATGGATTATTTTAATTAATTATCGAAAGATCTCACTTTTGTGTAGGATTGAGATTAATATGATAGACTTGCATAATTAATTATATTTAAGCCCATAAATAATGAGTATGACATGAATAAATATACAAAAATACGCACTTATCACACCCCCAACTTACTCATTGTTGGTCCCTTAGTAATGCAAATAAATTAAAGTTTAAGACCAACACGAGTTTAAAATATCCAAGCCTCATTTCTAGATCATCTTTCATAGAATTGACTTAGGAGCAGGATTTTCGGATCATGTAAGCATACTAGCCTGAAATGAGATATTAATGGACATAACTGAGAATACATCCAAAGTTCAATAGCACTTGTGCTCGTGAAAGCTAAATCCACAGCCAGACAATTGCATCCCACGTATTGCTATTCCAGATAGGTGTCATTCAATTCTACAGTTTTCAGTTCGGAACATTGAGCATGATAGATTTCTCTGCCTTATTTCATTTTTTTTCAAACACATGGTGCTGCACTTCCTTTCACCATTTTACGCGAACCTCGTCTCTTATCTTAGGAGAAGTAGGCCCGATTTTTAAGATCCAGGGCATTTTTCATGGTTTATATAAAAAAAAAATCGGTCAATGTGTGATTTTCACACTTAATTTGGCAGGTAGCTTTTTCCAAAAAAAAAATTCTTCACTGGAAAATGTAAACTATAAGACACCACACTTAAATAACAGAAGGTTTATCTTGCTTTCTTCCTTAGTGTGTAAGTGAATTATTTTTTTTTAAGTAGTGCTAATGGACTTTTAGAAGATTCTAAGTCAGTTTTCTCTTGGCTAGATTACAAAACAATCTCCATCATCCCTTTCCATACACTCTTCCATTCCGGATTCCGTTTGGTGAGAGCATGAATCAAGAAAACTCAGTTGGGTTTTTTTTTAAATAGGCCGTACAAGAATGTAGCATGATTTTCCTTCTCCCCAACTTAAATGACATTGTCCGCATGAATAGCATGGAATAATGATATAACTGAATAATGTAAACATGATGTTTTTGGGAAAGAACGGGACGACCTGATAAAGGTGAACTTCGACGGGCATCCTCGCGTGAATAGAAGGCGGTGCTTGACTTTTGAAGGCTGGGCAGAGGTGCAAGCCATCATTTCTTTCTCCCCCAAACTTATCATTTATTCACACGTGCAAAAATAAAAGTAAAATCATAATAAAAACTTGGGTTGTTTCCCATTAAGCCATTTATTATCACACGGACACTATTAAAACATTAGGTTACCTCCCAAGAAGTGCTAAGTTTAACATCTTCAGCCAGACGCAGCGTGGCCTAATAATGATGGGAATCGACACCGAGCCAGTACCTTTTCATATTGCATTTATATCCCTTAGTTTATTTTTATATCCACGGGAAAGTATACGCGCAATTGTACGGCTTTATCAGCCAATGCGTCATTCCCACAGATTGTTTGGGTTTCTATGTAATTTGTCAGTAGGACCAGCAAGGGGACCCTCAGCCCTTTCCCATTGGTCCATGTCATCTTGTGGGGCTGGTCAACCATCCTAGGTGGACATCTAGAAGGTTGGACTAGTCATATGCCACATGGGTAGACAAAGGGTTAAGAATGTCAACATTCTACACCCATCCCACCTACCCCATTCAACCTTCTACTACATGGTCAAGGGGCGCCCCATTCCACTTGCCTTAGTTTAATATTTTTTGTGTGTTATTAGAATGCAATCCCAGCCCTTCAATCCTCTTCCCTAGATCTAAGGGTCCACATTGCATTTGATGTAAACCATATATAAGCTTGTATTTTCATGTGAAATTCAATGAAAAATCAGAATTTTTGTGTGTAAGCAAGGAGCTTGGTGCGCCCCTCTCTCCTCCCCTACTGTTCTTCCCTCCCCAACCCCAGATCTAGAGTGTTTCTACCTCCTATCCCCTCCTCTCAACCTCCGGTGATCGTCTGTGCCGCCGCCGCCGCCGTTCGTGCCGCCATCGAGCCGCCTCTGCAGTTCTGTCTTCGTCCGGCCACAGCAGCTTACATGAATTTTCTGTCTCAGCCACGAGCTTGGATTGATCTGAATGTTTTATGGTGTGTTCAGCCCTTGCATCCCAAGATCCACCTAAATTTTCAAGCCAAAATTCCATTGTTTAGTATTTTTACATTTTCGTCCAACCTGTCATCCCAGATCTGCCAGGTTTCTATCTACAGTGACAGAACCTCTGAGTTCTTCCCCTCCGACCATCTTTTTGATTTGTCCAAACTCTCCCAATTTTATTGGGAGTTCTGCCTATCACCCCCTACCTCCAAAAATTTTCTTAATTTTTTCTCAGCCTTATATCTATTTTTATAAATTCGTGTTCTTCCTCTGATACAGTGTTTTTAGTCAGATCCTAGATCCGACCACCCTCCACTTCCAAAATCAGAACAAATCACCACCACCTCCAAATCCAGATCCAAAAATAGTCCTGGTTTCCTTGTTCGATTTCCTACAACCTTGCTGAAGAACACATGTTCCAATTCGGATATCTACTTCACGGTCAAAGGCAATCAACAGGAAAGTTCTCTGCAGATCTGAGTCTTCGGTTACTGTACAACAGTAGCATATAAAATTCGCCAACACAAAGTACAAATTTGGTGAATTTTTCTGAAGGCCACTAGATTGCAGTACTTCGAAGCAGCTTTCCAACGGCTCTGATCTCGTCGCATTCCGACACCGATGCTGATCGCAGCGTCCGTTCTCGCCGGAGCGCGCGCTGAAATACAGAACCGGCAGATTTCTGATCGGTTTTTTCGACCGGTGCCGAACGGAGCCGCCCGGCCTCCGGCCGGCGAACCAGCGTGCCGTCAGCCCGGGGAGCGCTTCTCCAAGTGTCTCCACTACAGCGGTACCACCGGGTCCCACACGGCCCCTTCGGACAGCACGTGGGCCCCACGGTCGTGAACACGCGTGTAGCCGAATCAACACCCGAAGCTGCCCGTCAATCCGAATTCGGTCCTCCCGGGCCCATTTTTGTAGCCCTTTACCTCCCTGCGTAGAGTGGGCATGTTCCCATTGTTGTAATTATTGTGTGTTAAGTTTCTCGGGAGTACGAGTTTTCGGCCGGGTCCGTCTTCCCCACGCCGAGCGCGTGGAGGTATCGCATTCGTTCCCTTACTTGGCATTTTGCTTAATTTCATATATGCTTGTTTATGCCGCTGCTAGAGAGCATGATAGGGTAATTAGCTCGCTTTCAATTTATATCACCGCTGCTGCGAGAGAGAGCGTTACCGTCCCGTGACCCGATCCGGGCACGAAAGAGAGAGCCGACCACCCTAGCTCTTGCCGGTTTCTCAACCGCGCACATCCGACGCTTCCCTCGTTAAGGGACGATCGCGAGCTTGTCGTGTCCGTGGTCCCGTCACGCATCAATTTGGTATCAGAGCCAGGTTGAGTCTAGGGTGTCAAATCAAAAAAAAAAGAGTGTCATTTATGACTAGTCATTAGTCATTGTCTAAGTCATGTTTAGGGTCATCATTGTTTTAAAACAAAAAAAAAAAGTGTCTTTTTACATTGCATCCCTTTACTCGGTATATCAAAAGGTGTTGTCCGAACGTTAGGCTACCCCTATCGGGAAGGCCATACACTTGCGTGAGTGACCTTCGGGTCGATTACCCCCGCCGCGTACCGCGTTTTGGTTAAGTCTAGGCGCATCATTTTGCATTAGTGTGTTTTACTTTAGTCGGCGTCTTCTAGTCGGTGTGTTTGCATGCCCACTCGTCGGGGTACTTAGTACTCACCCCCACCACCACCTATGGCCAACCCACGGGATACCTCGGGAGACTTCCACTCCCTACAAGAGGCGATGATGGCCATTATGACTAGGTTGGACCAATCCGATGCTAACTTTCGGACTTTCTCCGATAATATGGATGGTCGCCTTAGAGCCATGGAGGGGCGCTTGGAGACCTCCGACAGGTCAGTCCAAGACCTCGTTGGGCGGTTAGATAGGATGTCACACGGGGACCCTCCAGGGGCAGCCCAAGGCCCACCCGCACCTCCTCCCGTGGTGGCCCAAGTCCAACCCGCTCCCATGGCCCAAGTCCAGGCCGCTCCCGCGGCCCAAAATCAGCCACCACAAGCTCCTCCACCCGCCCTTCCTCGGGTTCCCCAACTACCGCACCGTGACCTTGGTCTCGAGGACTATGGTTCCGACAATGCCTATGAGGGATATGGTCAACGCCGTCGTGGTTTTCAGCCACAACGAGATGAGGATGATGACCGGGTCCTTAAGACCGTGCGAGCGGACCCTCCCGCTTTTTACGGGTCTTTGGATCCGAAAGTCTACCTAGATTGGGAGTTCGGCATGGACCGTTACTTTGAGTGGTATGTTATGTCGGAGCGTCGAAGGGTCCGATTCGCCACCATGAAACTCATGGGGCAGGCACAAACCTATTGGAAGAATGTGGAGAGCCTGCTACTTCAGCGGCTAGAACCCCCGATCGACACATGGGCCGAGATGAAGAATAAACTTCGGCAAAAGTACCTTCCTCCCACATACCGCCAGCGACTCATCGATAGATGGCAAAGTCTTAGCCAGGGAGACCGGTCCGTCTCCGAATACATCGCGGAGTTTGATGAGTACTTTCTACGATGTGGTGTCACGGAGGAGAGTACCATGCCCGTGTCCCGCTTTCGACGTGGTTTGCGGCCACACTACCAGTATGAGATTTTCCGCCGCAATGCCAAGACGTTGGAAGAGGCATACTAGGTTACTCTTGAGATGGAGCAATTTGAGGGAGAGTTCGAGTCTAGCCATCAGTTGGGCCCCACCCCTCTCCGTAGTACCGAGCCCCGTCACTCCATAGGCCCACATCAGCGGCCTCCCATGACTCGACCTCAGGAGCCCACCCGTCAGGAGCACTTCGCTCCATGGCCTCGTCCTCCTCCACCCCAGGATCTATTCCCACCCCAACCACCGACACCCGTTGCCCGTTCCCCGGCTCCTATAGCCCGTCCTCTGGCACCGGCACCCCCTCCACTATTGTCCAAGGCACCTACACATCCCCCATTGCTGCCTACACCCCCTACCCGACGGGATGATAAGGGTAAGGCCCCTCTTTTCGGGGAGAGTAGTCGATCGCGAGTGCAGTGTTTCCACTGTCATGGATTTGGCCACATTGCCAGCGAGTGTCCCGCTCGCGCCACCCTAGCCTTAGGTGTTGGAGAGTCCGCACCTCCCGAGCTTGAGTGTGTCAATTACGTGGCCGATGAGGCACTAGCCGATGAGTACTATGCCTTGGGGGGGGAAGAGTGGGACAGCTCTCCTGCCGCCCAGGATGCGGCCACCTAGTGGGCTTGATGCTACCACCTTAGTCTCGAGTCGTGCATGAGTCAGTGTGTATTCTTGTGCGGTTTGTTTGTGTGGTGTGTTTCGAGTCGATTGTTGTGTGTATTGCATGGTAAGTCTGCATGAGTCTTGTGCAAGCTCGTTGTCGATCTCTTATGAGTAAGAGGCGAGTGGACTCACTTGATGAGTATGGGGTCGATTCTACATCTATACCCGGATCAGTCACCTATAGGGACTCAACGGTGATTCTTAGTGAGTCTTTGAGCCGCTTCCCTTCCTTTTGAGAGTGCCCCACCCGGAGTGCCCACCTTTAGGCCATAGTAGTTTGCGCATATTGAGTATATATGGAATGAGCAGGTGACGATCATTTGGAGTGGAGCGTACCCGCCTTACTTGGCACGGTGACGGATCCGCCGGAGTATTCGAGCATCCCTACCCCTACTCGACGGGGTCGAGTTCCTCCCACCCGGGGAGAGTTGATGGGAATCGACACCGAGCCAGTACCTTTTCATATTGCATTTATATCCTTTAGTTTATTTTTATATCCACGGGAAAGTATACGCGCAATTGTACGGCTTTATCAGCCAATGCATCATTCCCACAGATTGTTTGGGTTTCTATGTAATTTTTCAGTAGGACCAGCAAGGGGGCCCTCAGCCCTTTCTCATTGGTCCATGTCATCTTGTGGGGCTGGTCAACCATCCTAGGTGGACATCTAGAAGGTTGGACTAGTCATATGCCACATGGGTAGATAAAGGGTTAAGAATGTCAACATTCTACACCCATCCCACCTACCCCATTCAACCTTCTACTACATGGTCAAGGGGCGCCCCATTCCACTTGCCTTAGTTTAATATTTTTTATGTGTTATTAGAATGCAATCCCAGCCCTTCAATCCTCTTCCCTAGATCTAAGGGTCCACATTGCATTTGATGTAAACCATATATAAGCTTGTATTTTCATGTGAAATTCAATGAAAAATCAGAATTTTTGTGTGTAAACAAGGAGCTTGGTGCGCCCCTCTCTCCTCCCCTACTGTTCTTCCCTCCCCAACCCCAGATCTAGAGTGTTTCTACCTCCTATCCCCTCCTCTCAACCTCCGGTGATCGTCTGTGCCGCCGCCGCCGCCGTTCGTGCCGCCATCGAGCCGCCTCTGCAGTTCTGTCTTCGTCCGGCCATAGCAGCTTCCACGAATTGTCTGTCTCCGCCAAGGGCTTGGATTGATCTGAATTTTTTATGGTGTGTTCAGCCCTTGCATCCTAAGATCCACCTAAATTTTCACGCCAAAATCCCATCGTTTAGTATTTTTATATTTTCGTACAACCTGTCATCCCACATCTGCCAGGTTTCTATCTACAGTGACAGAACCTCTGAGTTCTTCCCCTCCGACCATCTTTTTGATTTGTCCAAACTCTCCCAATTTTAATGGGAGTTCTGTCCATCACCCCCTACCTCCATAAATTTTATTAATATTTTCTCAGCCTTCTATCTATTTTTATAAATTCGTGTTCTTCCTCTGATACAGTGTTTTTAGTCAGATCACAGATCCGACCACACTCCACTTCCAAAATTAGAACAAATCACCACCACCTCCAAATCCAGATCCAAAAATAGTCCTGGTTTCCTTGTTCGATTTCCTACAAATCTTGCTGAAGAACACATCTTCTAATTCGGACATCTACCTCACGGTCAAAGGCAAACAACAGGAAAGTTCGCTGCAGATCTGAGTCTTCGGTTACTGTACAACAGCAGCATATAAAATTCGCCAACACAAAGTACAAATTTGGTAAATTTTTCTGAAGGCCACTAGATTGTAGTACTTCAAAGCAGCTTTCCAACGGCTCTGATCTCGTCGCATTCCGACTCCGGTGCTGATCGCAGCGTCCGTTCTCGCCGGAGCGCGCGCTGAAATACAGAACCGGCAGATTTCCGATCGGTTTTTCCGACCGGTGCCGAACGGAGCCGCCCGGCCTCCGGCCGGCGAACCAGTGTGCCGCCAGCCCGGGGAGCGCTTCTCCAAGTGTCTCCACTACAGCAGTACCACCGGGTCCCACACTGCCCCTCCGGACAGCACGTGGGCCCCACGGTCGTGAACACGCGTGTAGCCGAATCAACACCCGAAGCTGCCCGTCAACCCGAATTCGGTCCTCCCAGGTCTATTTGTGTAGCCCTTTACCTCCCTGCGTGGAGTGGGCATGTTCCCATTGCTGTAATTATTGTGTGTTAAGTTTCCCGGGAGTACGAGTTTTCGGCCGGGTCCGTCTTCCCCACGTCGAGCGCGTGGAGGTATCACATTCGCTCCCTTACTTGGCATTTTGCTTAATTTCATATATGCTTGTTTATGCCGCTGCTAGAGAGCATGATAGGGTAATTAGCTCACTTTCTATTTATATCACCGCTGCTGCGAGAGAGAGCGTTACCGTCCCGTGACCCGATCCGGGCACGAAAGAGAGAGCCGACCACCCTAGCTCTTACCGGTTTCTCAACCGCGCATGTCCGACGCTTCCCTCGTTAAGGGACGATCGCGAGCTTGTCGTGTCCGTGGTCCCGTCCCGCATCAAATAACCAGCATGTTGATTTCATAATTAGCCACCAGGTGATCTCATCCTCCTTCAAATTCTAGCCCTTGTGCCACTAGAGGGAAAGATGATATTCGTGTGCATGGGGGCCATAGGTATGCTAGGAGACGCCCTGGTCAGAGAATGGAGGAGGGACATTGTTAAAGATCATGTCTTTGATGATGAAATATTCCTCCTCCCGATTAAGATCTTTAAAAATATTGAACGTGTTAGTGCAGACCTTTTTATTCCCCGCATATTCTTCTTCAACCTCAATTTCAAAATTTTCAAGCTCGACGTTGAGGTGAGGAAGCGTAGGAGTGGGAGGCGTTTCTAAGGATTCCACAAAAGGGCTAGTGTCTCGGAGACAGGTGGGTCGAGAGTGAAATTAACATGCTCTTCAACACTGATCGGATGATCATGAGGCTTAGGTGGAATTGACCAATCGGCTAGTTGCAGGATGTCGGGGATAGAAATGCCGAGGTCAGGAATAAGTGAAAGATCAACATCCTCCCCAAAATTGTAAGAAGACCGGCTAGAGTGGATTTCAAGCGGAAGGCTCAGCTTCTCCTTTACCCAAAAAGAATGGTCCATGTGAACACTCAATTCTCTCTCCACCACTTCATCCTCCTTGTTCGTCACTTGGGACAAGGGCTCCTCAAATATAGGAAGGGAAATTAATGGGATTTGATCATCAACAAGTGCATCCACTTCCTTTTCCTCCCCCCCCCCCCCAACTTAAGATCAACAAACTCATTATTGCCCTCCTCACAAATGGAATTGGGATTGGGCTCTATGGGCCGCTCTTCACTAGATTCCTCTACGTCTTCCCGATGTGACTCCTCCATGATTTTCTTCTTACCAGAGTTGAAAATGCTTTGGGGTTGAGGAATCATGGGTTGATTGTATAGCCTTGCATATGAGTCGGAATCAGGAAATTGATATTCAAGGTTTTGAGTAGAGTGGCTAGATAGTTGATCTCTTTCCATGCCCTTGAGATTTTCAGATAGTTGGTCTAATCGGGCCTGGGTGGCTTGATTTTGAGCCATGATGAGTTGATAAAACTGTTGAAAGCTCTCCTCCTTGTTGAAATCTAAGCATGGAGGAGATAGATACGTGGGGTGAGAGTCAGACTGTGATGGATAGGAGTTTAAAGGTTGATCAGTCTGAAAGTGAGGTGGTAGAGAGTATATAGATTGTCCTCCATATTGGGCTTGATCATAGAAATCATTTGGGTATTGAGCCCAATTTGGAAAATTTTGATCCAGCAGACTTTGAGGCAGGCCTTGGTAAGATTCCCAAGAGGAATTGGGTTGGCCTTCCCATCTAGAAGTGAATGTGGATGAACATGAGTTATAAGGAGCGGGAAAGCCTTAAGACATTTGAGCCTGCTCTTGGGTACTAAATGGATCGTAGGTCCTATTGTCAAAGAATTGAGAGGTTTGGGCCTAGTCTTGGCTAAAGAATGAAGATTGGTCTGCCAGAGGTAGAGGACTCTCATTATAGGCTGACCAGGAGTATGGATTTTCATAATAAGTCGGGCCATGAGGGGTAAGAGATGAGATTTGATTTGGGCAACCACCTATATAATGGGCCGGGTTAGCCCACATGTGATCATGGTGACTAGGTGGTATGAAGGGGTGTTGATCCACGGTTAGAAATCGATCAAATTTATGAGCCAATGGATCAAACCTGTCTAATTTGTGTGCCCAATCCATACTCTCTCACCAATTTTTTATTTTTCAATCATTTTTATTTTTAAATTATTTTAATTTTTATTTTCTCTCCCTTTATTGATCTCTTGTTTATTTTTATTTTATTTATTTATTTATTTTTTGTTTTACTAAACACAAACAAGTGACAACCAAATTAACCTGAGACACTTAAGGGCAACCTAGGTCTACAAGTTGGGTTTCACAAAGTGACTATGGCACCACTAAAGCCTACCCACAAGTTCATTCACTGGCTAGGTAAGAGGTGGGGTAGTGGGAGGCTCCCCTTGCTTTCGCAAGGTCCTAATTAAAAATCACGTGCCCGTTTATAATGTTTGCCGCTGACCTCTAGCCTTAGACACCAGTTTCAAAAAAATGAGAACAGACTCACGTGATACCAAAATCCCAATGTAATCATAGGGCCGAGTCTATTTGCTTTTATTAGGCTAGGTGATGCAAGATGCAAAGATGGTTGTTTTGGGCTAAGGAAGGGTAATGAAATCCCTCCCTTATCTTGCTTAGGGGGTAATGCCCTCAAAGTATTTTGAAATGAGATGCAACAACCGATATTCAAACAAGGTGTTTCAATACAAGATTAAATGTAAAATGCATGAACATGATCTTGACAAAAATTAAAGTGCTCACCTTGTCCCATGCCTTCTTCAATAATTAACGACTGAAAATAAAAATAATAATAAAATAACTAACTAAGAGGCAGCCCTAAATGATGCATGTCCTAAACATGATGTTTCTAATTCTGATATGAAGTTTACCATTATTATTATTATTATTTTTTGTGATCAACTTTTTTTTAATTAATGAAGCTATCTAGCCAACACATTTTTTTGAGATTTTCTAAATATAAAAGCTAAAAAAATTAGAATATGTAGAAAATGAATTAAATCACAAGCTAACAAAATGCGAAAAATAAACTAAACCACACGAGAGAAGATTGAGACACTTACTTAGATCACAATCCCTCGTCCTTTATATTTTTATGTTTTTATTTTTTTAAGGAGATATAAAAGGGGAGACACACTTCACTTTTTTTCTTTTTTTAATATAAATATATACAAAATAAAAACAAAGCTTTCAACTCAAAAGCTATCATCCTCCTCGGTAACAGTGCCAAAAATTGACGCGGACGGATGCTCGTCGTTAAAAACACGGCCGCACCAACTTCATCTCAACTTCGTCTATTTATTTTTACAGTATTTAATTCCAAGTTTCTCTTTCTAAAATCTATTTCAAAATTTCTCTCTCTTAATCCTCCCATTTCTTTACAAATCATTTCTTGTTATTTTAAATAATACAAATCACAACAAAAATAATCATCTATTTTTACAATAAAAGAAAGTCAAAGTTTTCAACTTCAAAACTCAACCATCTCATGGGATCGACTCGTACTTGTCACTACGCCCAAATTTTAATTTTATTGTGTGTGAGTGCAAAATTTTGAAATTGTGTGCACGGTGTTTTTAACGACAAGCATCCACTCGCATCAATTTTTGATATTTTTTCTTTTTTTCTTATTATTATTATTATTATTATTATGTTTTTATTTGTTTTTAATTTTTAATTTTTATTTATTTTTTATTTTTTATTTTTATTTTTTTTATTTTTTGTGTTTTATTATTTTTATGTTTTATTTTTTAATTTTTGTGTTTATTTTTTTTTGGTTTTTTTTCTATATCACCCACTGCCGGCAGCCACCACCGGCACCACCTTCGTGACCACGCAACAGCTCCTCCCCCAACGCATTCTCACGTGGCCAAAGGCCAACAATGCCGATGTCATCTATCTTCACAGCCCTCACCGTGGCCACGTCTCCCTTCACACCTACCACTGCCCTTCGCTTACACTTCGCCACCGTCGCAAGCACCGCCCGTCCGCTCCCACATGCACGTCGCCTCCTCTCCACCTTCTCTCCCACAGCCAACGCCACACCACCACAGCAACCTCAATCTCCCCGTCTCCCCGTCCCACCTGCGCCACTCTCATTCCCATCTCCCTCGCGTTCGCTCTTGCCATCTCATCTCTCCGTCGCGGTGCCCCATCTTCAACCTCTCACCCTCTCTCTTCCTCAACGAGGGCCCCCTCGCGACTCCTTCACACCTTCTTCTCGTCCCACCACCTCACCCTCTCTCTCCAACCTCCACACAACATGCCCCCATGTTTCACGCGTCGCCCATGCCTGCCAGTCCCGTCCAACGCGGCATTGAACCCCTTCACACGGTGGGGAGATGGTTACGGCTTATCAATTTGTGGCGGTGGCATTGGTCTGGCTTCAATGAGCAAGCAAAAGTGGTTCGCAATGAGTGTGGGTAAGGAGAAAATAACATGGATTGGGAGTAATCTTAGCCCTATAAAAGGGGCTCTTGAGGGTTCTTGGAGGGGGCATCGCACTACAAGAAAAAGCGCGATTTGGGACGGAATTTTGTGACGGAAATTTGAGACGGAATTTCCGTCTCAAATTTGGGACGGAATATTTTCCGTCTGAAATTCCGTCTAAAATATGAAATTTGGGACGGAATTTGTGACGGAATTTGGCATGGAAACTATTCCGTCCCAAATTTTGGACAGAATTTGTGACGGATTTTTAGAATTGTCTGAAATTTATGACCAAGAAATTGTGACGGACCGACTCCGTCGGAAATCCGTCTCAAAATCCGTCGCAAAACACATTTGCAACGGATTTCACAAGGGGGTCCTCACTTGTAGAGAGGCTCTCACTCTCTCCCTCCCCGGCCCTCACTTCTATAGCATTAGGAGTAGGATTTCTTTCTCTCTCTCTCCCTCTCTCTCCCTCTCTATTTCTCTTACGTAGGAACCTATTTCACCCTTTTCTTGTTGTTCTTCCACCCTATAAATGTTGTAATTGACTTTGTTATTTTAGTTGTATTTTTAAGTTTGTTTTAATTCTAATGTCATTGTAATTCATTCTAATTCTGCACAATTTTAGTTATTCATTTTAATTCCGCATAATCTCTCTCCACCCCCTAATCTCTTTCTAAAAAGTCTTTATCTTAAACCTTCTAAAATTCGTCTAATGTCGTCTCAAGAGATACGGATCTTCCAATCGAGTGCGCGTGCTTGTCCCGACAACTCGTGATTTAAAGGCTCGACGATATGATGCCATTACCGTCACACTACGGTCGCAAAATTCTCTACCCCACCTCGTATATTTCATTTAGCATTTAATTTTGTTAGATTAAAATTCTCTCTCTCTCTCTAGATATCCATTTTTCTCTCTCTTGACCCTCCATATTTTTTTAGATAGTTTTATTTCATGTTATTTTAAATTTTAAAAATCAAAAGAAAATAATCATTTTTTCTCTAAAAGAAATTCAAAGTTTTTAATTTCAAAACTCAACCTCCTCGTGGGATCGACTCGTACTTGCCACTACGTTCAAATTTTAATTTTATTATGTGTAGGTGCAGAATTTTGAAATTGTGTGCGCGGTATTTTTAACAACGAATCTCGCGGCGCGTCAATTTTTGGCGCCGTTCCCCGACAACGGTGCCAAAAATTGACCATACCAAAATGTGTGTCGTTAAACACAATGGCCATCAATCTTAAATTTATTTACCGAACTCGCAACAAAATAAATATCATAATACAACGGTGAGCACGGGTCAAATCCACAAGGAGGTTGAGTTTTGAAATTGAAAACTTTGAGTTTTTTTTAAAATAAAAAAATAGTGAATGTTTTCTTTTGATTTTTTTTTATAATTTAAAATAACATTAAATAAATCTATCTAAAGAATTATGGAGGGTTAAGAGAGAGAAAGGTGGATATTTAGAGAGAGAACATTTTAATCTAATGAAATTAAGTGCTAAATAAAATAGATGAAATGGGATAGAGAATTTTTGCGGCCGTGGTGTGAGGGTAACGATATCATTGTCGGTCGTCTCAGGCAGTAGCGGCAACAATGGTGCCTACCGCTGTGGGTGGGCTGACCCCGCCCCTTTGGCCATCAATGGCCTGCCCGCTGCCTCCCCTGTCGCGCCTATCCCCAGCGGGATCAAGCTTGCAGTCCCCGCTGCAGCTTCTACTTCCAATCTTGCTACCTCTACCGTGCCTCCTCCGTCGAATCTCCAGCCTGACCACGTCATCTTGGGTCTTCGAGCGGAGCCCCGTGATGAAGCCCCCCCTCCCTTGTTGTTCCAGCGGTGGTGCCTCCACCCACGTGCTCTCTTTCCGGGCCTCCACCTGCTCTCCATCCAGCGCCATCCCCGCCTCCATCTGCTACGCCCCTGTGGACGCACTAAAATTCGCTTATTCAAGTAGTTCGTCTATTAAGTGCGTGGGCGTGCCAGTCACCGAAGTGACAATTTTTTCGGGCTCCGAAGGGCCCATGGTGCACTCGATCTGACTTGGTCAGATGATTGTGTGGTTCGTGTCGGGACCAAAACCTGCCGCGCCATAAAGGTCACGGCGTCATTTACATCCCCCATACGAGGGAACACCCTTGATTAATTTCCGGGATTCAGGGTCTCATGGCCAAGAAATTAATTGCATGAAAGGTCTATTACGAGGTATTGAAATCCTCACGCTAGGGCGAGAAGAAAACCATTCACGGTCATGTCGGCCGTGTACTGACCATTTAATGTTCGGGCGAATGTCCGGCTCGAGAAAATTGCGGTTGTCGCGGGAAAACCGGAACGCATGTATGCCGAGGTACGACAAATTTATTGTTCGGAAGAGCAGAAAACGTTCGGCTGAGCCTCGGTTGGAGCGGTCAAAAACCAGTAAATCTGTTGGCCCGGTGCAAGAGCAAGCTATGACCATACTGCGGTGGGCCCCCCGCAGTCGAACCAAGACTTGCATGCGTGTCATTAATATTTCCGGTGCCAAGAGGCAACGAGGGAATATCCTTTGAATCAGCTGAAAATCCCTGTGTCTAGGGAAGCGGAAGTTCGAATCGTGTTGGTCATTCGGGAAACCGTTTAATATTCGGACGGGTGTCTGGCTTGAGAATATCATAATCGTCACAGGGGGACCTGGAACATATGTATGCCGTGATACGGCAAATACATTATTTCGAGACATTGAAAACATTCGGTTAAATCTCGATTAGCGTAGTAGGAAACTAGCGAATTTATTGGTCCGGTGCGAGATCGAGTCGGGACCATACCGGGGGCACCTCCCGCGGTCCAAACGGGGGTTGCGTGGGCATCATTAATGATTCCGGTGCAGGAGGGCAACGGGGAAGAGTCCCTGGACTAGATTCCAAAATCGAAAACGTGTTCAAAGGGAGCGAGCTATAGGCCGAGGATATGAGTCATACAATGACCATAATCGGGACAAGCCCGAGGTCTAAGCATGGCCCACGGGGGCCCTGTTGACCTTCCCATGCAAAGGGTCCAGGGATGACAGAAGCCATCTCATTCTATTCGGATTTCTATCGGTCACTTGCGGACCACTTGATATTCAGACGAGGGTCCATATTGAAGGTACGACGTAGATAGAAACAACCCCGTACAAATGTATGCAGAGTTTGCGGCAATTTCAATGAGACGGGGGGGAACGAATCCCGATAGGGTGAATCCGATTTGGCGAGCTATCGGCCCAGAGCAATACCGGGTCACGACCACGTCGGGGTGGGAGCCGTCAACCATGTTGGTTGCTCACGTATCTTTTCATGTTCAGACACAGGTCCGTAATAGAAACGCGATGGAAATCGAGGTGAACCCGTTCAAATGTCTACCGAACGTGCATCAATTTTAGTAGTGGCTCGGAAGGGATCCGGCCTGAGAAACGAGTTTGGTTTAATCGGAATGTCGGCCCGGGGCGAGGTCGGGTCGTGGCCGTGTTGAGGCAATCCCCGTGACTCAGGGTTGACCTGCAGGGGCATCATTGTTACTCCCTTCAGCGCCATGTCAAAGGAGAGACAGGCTGCAATATAAACTATATCGTTTCCTTTATCTGGGCTCCTAATTATATACATGCATTCTTTTTATGGCTTATTTCCCTTTTGTGTATTTTTCCTGAATGATTTATCCATGCTGTTTATTATTGTTATTATTAGAAATTTATCTCACCATTATTATTATTATTTCACAATTTTGTTTGTTATATATATATATATCCAAATTTATTTAGTCATCGTAATTTTTATTGATTTATCACTATTATTATTATTATTATTATTATTATTATTATATATTACACACATACTTCTGGGGCGAGTGGACCGCTGAAGAGCCAAAAGGGGACTGAAGGAGCGTGCTGGTGAAGGTCGTAGGCAGCGAGCCGGCGAAGGCGGCATAGAGAGTGCGCCGGGCAAGGGCGACTGAAGGCATGCCGGCGAGGGTATCAAAGAGTGCGCCGGATAGAGATTGGGCTGGGTCGGTGCAGGGTGTGCCAAGGCTGAAGGTAGGTCGGTGCAGGTCTGGGCCGTCAGCAGGCCGGTGTAGCCTGCGGGTTGAAGTCGGTGAAGCTTTGGGCTGTAGAGGGGCAAAGTTCGTACGGCCTACGGGCTGAAGTCGGTGCAGCCTTGGGCTATAGAGGGGCAAAGTCTGTACGGCCCGCGGAGCAAAGTCTGTACGGCCTGCGGGGCCAAGTCTGTACGGCCTGCAGGGCGAAGTCTGTACGGCCTGCGGGGCGAAGAAGTCTGTACGGCCTTCAGGGTAAAGCCCGCGGGGTGAAGTCTATACGGCCGGCGGGGCGAAGTCTATACGGCCTGGGGGGCGAAATCTATACGGCCCGCGGGGCAAAGTCTGTACGGCCTGCGAGGCAAAGCCCGCAGGGCGAAGTCTGTACGGCCGGTGGGGCGAATTCTGTACGGCCTGCGGGGCGAAGTCGGTGCGGCCTTGGGCTATAGAGGGGCGAAGTCTGTACGGCCTGCGGGGCGAAGTCTGTACGGCCTGCGGGGCGAAGTCTGTACGGCCTACAGGGCAAAGCCCGCGGGGTGAAGTCTGTATGTCCTACGGGGAGAAGTCTGTATGGCCTGCGGGGCATTGTAGTCAGTGCAGCCCTGGGCCCGGAGCCAGTGCAGGTCACGAGGACAATGCACGTGGTGAATGAGGTCCGTGCACACATGTACCGGGCTAGGCCATGGTCGGTGCACAAAGGCGTCGGGTTACCGAGGAAAGGCATGCCAAGCGTGTCGCTGGGGGGTTCAAGGAGGTAAGGGAGTGTGCCGTGGAGGGTTGATAAGGTGTACTGGTGAAGGCTGGAATAGGCATGCCGGCGAGGGCCCACTCCTCCTTTACTTATTCTAAGGCTTTTCTTTTCTTCTTTTCCTTGATCTTTATATAGTTTTATACAAATCTTTTCTCCCTCTTCCCCCGACCTCTTCCTTACAGATTGAGCATTTAATTCATTACATCATCATTTAATCTGATTCCTCTCATGTTGCCCGCAGTGCCTCATTTCGGTTAGAATGTTTTATCGCCGAGCGTTCCATTCGTTCATTGTTTCTTTTACCTTTTAAACACATTATTATCATTTCTACCAAAATTTCGGCAGCATCTCCCCTTGACCCGAGCGTAAGGGAGATAAAGGGAACGCGCCCACAGGGAGTGGCGGAACCCGTCAACTGGAGGTGGGCGCCCAAAGGCGGCAGCACCTTCAATGAATCCTTGGAAAACCACGGAGAAATCAACGAGCGGGAGACCCGGCTAAGACAGACTGGGAGTGCACTGGGTTGGAGGAGACGGCAACCGTGCCGGGCAAGAGGGCTCCAGGAGCGTGCCGGGCTAGAAGGGTTAGAGGGTGCACCGGCTAGAGGGGCTAATAGGCCGTGTCAGGCTGGGAGGTGTACCGGAGGTGAGTTGGCCAAGGTGGTTTGGCACGAGTGTGCCGATGAAGCTAGGTGGCCCAAGCGTGCCGGGTAAGGTGGCATAGGGTGTGCCGGTGGAACGGGGGCACGGGTGTGCCGGGTTAGGGCTGAAAGGGGGGCTGTGCCGCTGGGAGGCGCACGGAGTGTGCCAGTGAAGAGCCCGGCGGGAGTGTCGTTGAGGGACGCTGCAGGGCGTGCCGCTGAGGGGTAGCAGAGGCATGCCGCTGAGGGCCCTGGGCGACAACGTGCTGCTGGCGGACGCTAGAGGAGCGAGCCGTTGAGAGGCCCGGGGGGGGGGGAGGAGTAACTCCCCATAGGCGAACATGCGAGGGTGAGGGTCAGAGGCCCTACGAGGGGGATACGCCAAGGGGGAAAGATCACTGCCGGAGGCCAAACCGATGAGGAAGAAGAGGAAGAGGAAAACACCAAGGGATGCAAACACGCGAGAAATGTCTTATAAAGACATCAGAAATATTTGCAAGCCTTCTATTTCTATTCTCACAAGAGGAATGCCCCGAGGGGACTAATACATTGCAACAAAAGGAAAACGGGGAAAAAGGGGAAGCAAGAAAGAACAAGACATGGTGGGGGGGTGGAACACCGGCCCCTCTTCTCCCAGACTTCACTCCCTCTCTTCACTCACTCATCTTCTCTTCTTCTCTTCTATCTTCTATCTTCTTTCTCTTCGCTCAAGCGATGGTGGTCAGGGCGGCAGGCTCCTCTTCTTCTCTTCTTTTTCTTCTCTTTCTCTTCACGCGGACGACGGTGGACGGGGCAGCCGGGGGGGGAGCCCGAGCCTCCCCTCCTATTCTTCTTCTTTTTTTCTTCTTCTCTTCTTCGTCTCCCTGTGTATCCCCCTTTTTTCGTCGGAGCGAGGGGTTCTTATACCCCTGGTCAGGCCGACGACTGTCAAGGACGGGAGTAGGTGGGGCGAGGATAGCCCAGCAAGGCTCAGGCATGGGCCTGCCATGCTTTCGCTGCACGCCGAGGGCTACGAGCGTTGACTGACGTGGATGGGCTGAACGCTGTGCCGCTGGGGGCTAAGGAAGCCGTGCCGCTGGAGAGCCTCGCAGGTGTGCCGCTGAAGGCCTTCGCAAGTGTGCCGCTGAAGAACCCTGAAGGTGTGCCGCTAAAGGCCCTTGTAGGGGTGTGCCGCTGAAGGCTGAAAAAGTGTGCCGCTGAAGGCTTGAAATAGTGTGCCGCTGAAGGCTTGCAGGGGCGTGCCGTTGAAAGGCCCAGGAGGGTGTGCCGCTGGGGGCTGAAGAAGCGTGCCGTTGAAGGGCATGAGATAGTGTGCTGTGGAAGGCCAAAGAGGGTGTGTCGCTGGGGCCAAAAAGGCGTGCCGTTGAAGAGCCAACGGGGCGTGCCGCTGAAGGCCGCTAAGGGGCGTGCCGCTGAAGGCCACTGAGGCTGTGCCGCTGAAGGCCTCAGGGCGTGCCGCTGAAGGACACCAAGGGGCGTGTCGCTGAAGGGCTCAGGGTGTGCCGCTGAAGGGCCAAAAGGGCGTGCCGTTGAAGGCCACCAAGGGGCGTGCCGCTGAAGCCCTCAGGGCGTGCTGCTGAAGGGTTCAGGGCGTGCCGCTGAAGGCCACTGAGGCCGTGCCGCTGAAGGCCACCAAGGGGCGTGCCGCTGAAGCCCTCAGGGTGTGCCGCTGAAGGGTTCAGGGGCGTGCCGCTGAAGACCATTGAGGTCGTGCCGCTGAAAGCCTAAATAGGCAGTTCTGAGCCCGTCGTGAGCGCGAGTTGTGGCCCACCCGATTTTCTTCGAGACCTATGGATTGGGGGGCTCGGTGGTTGATTTCTCTTCACTGTCGTGACTCTGAAGACGGCTTCACGGTAGTGTGTGCGTGTTCGGGGAGTCCGGATGGCCCTCCCTTCTTCACGGTTTCCTCTGTTGGCGTGGTTGTGGATGCTGGACTAGTTGGAACATACGAGAGTGCAATTTTACATGTCCACAAATGTCCCCCCACCCACGGGTAGCGTAGGCGAAGGATGAGCCGGGCGGTGCCCGTGGGTGTGCTTGTCCCTTCTTCCCTTCGTTGGTGCCGATGGGGTGTCGAGAACCGACGTAGCATGTTGGTCTCTTTGCCTCATTGTCAGTGTCGACGGGGTATCAGGGGCTGACGTAGTCTATTTGTCTCTTCTTCTCTTCATCAGTGCCGACGGGGTGCCGGGAACTGACGTAGCATGTTGGCCTCTTTGTCTCTTCATCAGTGCTGATGGGGTGCCGGGGACCGACGTAGTTTATTTGCCTCTTCTTCTCTTCATCAGTGCCGACAAGGTGTCAGGAACTGACGTGGTTTGTTGGTCTCTTTGTCTCTTCATCAGTGTCGACGGGGTGTCGAAAACTGAAGCAGTATGTTGGTCTCTTCATCAGTGCCGACGGGGTGTCGGGAGCTGACATGGTTTGTTGATCTCTTGGTCTCTTCGCCAGTGCCGACAGGGCGCCGAGAGCTGACATGGCTTGTTGGTCTCTTTGTCTCTTTTCTTTCTTTTCTTCTTTCTTTTTTCTTCTTCTCTTCTTCTTTTTTTTTCTTCTCTTTTTTGTTATCTCTTTTTTTTCTTTCTTCCCTCTTTTTTTTGTTGTTTGTTTTTTTTTTCTCTCTTTCCCTCTTATTCTCTTCTTCCCTTTTTTTTCTTTCTTTTTTTTTGAAGAACTCCGGGTGGCTGCTGACGTGGATGCCAATGATATAAGAGCTGTCGGCACAGCGGCCGATAATTGGAAGTTGTTGACATGGGAGTCAATAATTGAAAAGATGTCGACCCGAAGGCCGATGATTGAAAGCTGTCGGCTCAGGGGCCGATAATTGAAAGTTGTTGGCATGGGAGCCAATAATTGAAAAGCTGTCGACCCGAAGGCCGATGATTAAAAAGCTGTCGGCTCAGGGGCCGATGATTGAAAAGTTGTCGGCTCAGGGGCTGATGGTCGAAAAGCTGTCGACCCGAAGGCCGATGATTAGAAAGCTGTCGGCTCAGGGGCCGATGATTGAAAGCTGTTGGCATGGGAGCCAATAATTAAAAAGCTGTCGACCCGAAGGCCGATGATTAAAAAGCTATCGGCTCAGGGGCTGATGATTGAAAGCTGTTGGCATGGGAGCCAATAATTGAAAAGTTGTCGACCCGAAGGCCGATGATTAAAAAGCTGTCGGCTCAGGGGCCGATGATTGAAAAGCTATCGGCTCATGGGCCGATGATCGAAAAGCTGTCGACCCGAAGGCCGATGAATAGAATGCTGTCGACTCAGGGGCCGATGTTTGAAAAGATGTAGGCTCAGGAGTCGATAAGGGAGGTAAAAATAGCCAAGGCTGGGAGCGGCCTTAAAGAGCCGAAGTTGGGGATTAACGAGCCGCGAGGGCAAGAGGTAGGCCATGGGGGCCAAGATTGGGCTCTACGAGCCGGAGCTAGGAAAGTAGGCTTCGATGGCCAAAATTGAGTTTATTGCATACGCACATTCTTGTTATTTTATTATTATTTTTATTATTTTTATGTTATTTTTTTTTATCATTTTTCCCTTCTTTTTCTTCTCTCTTTTTTTTAAATCATGCAAGCATTCATTAGCAGGCATAACATAAATATAAGTAAGGTAGCTCCCTCTATAGGGGATAGGATAGGGACGTCGCCCGTAATTCGTAGATGCGGTGCGGGTCGCGAGGCACAATTGAGGGGTGGTGCACCCGTCAAGAGGACATCACATATCTTGCATGCATAGCCTAAATTCACGCATTTCACCCGAAGCAATTCTCTGTGGCGTGGCAGTGCAAATGTGTGAGCAAAGAGCCCTAACCATAGGGATATGTAGGTTTTCCTGGTGACACTCGAGGATCACTCTAGCGCCTACACATTAGTTTCAGGCTCTCGATTTTGGTAGCTTTGTACAGCCCCCCGTCTGTTTATTTTGGTAGCGGATTTCACCGTTCGGCGCGAGTCTCCTCATGTGTCTCAATGGAGATTCCCGGCTACTAGGTATCATCCTTATTGTAATTTTATTACATATTCCACCATTTGGCGCGAGTCTCCTCATGTGTCTCAATGGGGATTCCCGGCTACTAGGATTCGTCCTTATTATAATTCGCTTCACCATTTCACGCGAGTCTCCTCAAGTGTCTCAATGGGGATTCCCGGCTACTCGGATTCACGTGTCTCTCTCTTTTTCTCCCTATCCTTTTTTCCTCTTTTTTTTTACAGTGGGGGTAGGCAACTTTTTTCTCACGATTACCTTTCGCGCGAGTGCAGGAATTCAAGTCTCCGTAGAGTGCTAAGAAGAAATTCGGGCAATCCATATAGTCGAAGGCTATTGAACACATTAAGTGATAAGTGTGAGAGCGTTGCCTCAGGTTTATTTTGTGAGTTGGGCTTAGCGATTCAGCCATGACTCTTCCCCTTGACGTGTGCACCCGCCATAATTGGGTTCCCTTCGAGCGCGTGCCATGACGCCCGTGCATCCGGAATCGGGGCAATATTATTTAGCAAGGAAACACGGTCCTAGAAAATTCCAAGGAGGTGTATTATTCTATATTAAGCAACCATGCAAGCAGGGCAATCATGCATTCTCTTTTTTTGTTTTTTTTTGTGTTTGTTTTGTTGTTTTTGTTGTTGTTGTTGTTTTTTTTTTTTTTTTTGCATAGGAAAATACTGTTGTTACGTATAAGTGTAGTGGTAGTAAAGGTATTAGGGAGGCAGACCGCAAAAGGGCTGAAAGGATATTAGGGAAGCGGGCTATAGAACCCGAGGGACATCACGGGAGTGAGCCATAAGGGCTAAAAGATGCTGGGGAGCGGGCTGCGGGAGCCAGAATCGGGAAGCGCGGAGGGACGGATGGATTAATCCTGACAGTGGGCCCCGGCCGAAATGGCCCTACAGAGGGGCATTGGGTAGCGGGACGTGAGAGTCAAAGAGAAGGGTCTCTTTTGTTCTCTAGCCAGGGAAGGTTATGGACCAAAATGGAAGGTTTATTCTTTTGTTCTCTGGCCGGGGAAGGATCCGAACCAAAGCAAGAGGTCTATTTTTTTAACTGGGAAGCTGTCGACTGGGGTGCCAATGATGAGATAGCTATCGGCTAGGAGCCGATGATGAGGTAGCTGTTGGCTAGGAGCCGATGATGAGGTAGCTGTCGGCTAGGAGCCGATGATGAGGTAGCTGTCGACCCGGAGGCTGATGATGAGATAGCTGTCAGCTAGGAGCCGATGATGAGGTAGCTGTCGGCTAGGAGCTGATGATGAGGTAGCTGTCCGCTAGGAGCCGATGATTATATAGCTGTCGACCCGAAGGCCGATGATGAGGTAGCTGTCGACCTGAAGGCTGATGAAGGGGTAGTTGTCGGCTTGAAGACCCGATGGCTGAAAGTTGGTCGATTTAGCGCCCCGTCAGTGGAAGGTTTAGTTGGTTTAACGCCCCGTCGGCGGAAGGTTTAGTCAATTTAACGCCCTGTCGGCGGAAGGTTTAGTCGGTTTAACGCCCCGTCGGCGGAAGGTTTAGTCGGTTTAACGTCCCGTCGACAGAATATCTGTCGGCTTGAAGCCCCGATTGCTGAATATTTATCGGCTTGAAGCCCCGATGGCTGAATATCTATCGGCTTGAAGCCCCGATGGCTGAATATCTATCTGCTTGAAGCCCCGATGGCTGAATATCTGTAGGCTTGAAGCCCCGATGGCTGAATATCTGTCGGCTTGAAGCCCCGATGGCTGAATATCTATCGGCTTGAAGCCCCGATGGCTGAATATCTATCGGCTTGAAGCCCCGATGGCTGAATATCTGTCGGCTTAAAGCCCCGATGGCTGAATATCTGTCGGGTTGAAGCCCCGATGGCTGAATATCTGTAGGATTGAAGCCCCGATGGTTGAATATTTTTTGGTTTAACGCCCCATCGGCGGAATACCTATTGGCTTGAAGCCCCGATGGCTGAATATTTTTCGGTTTAACGCCTCGATGGCTGTTCTTTCTCTTCTTCTCTTCTTCTTTTATGGACATGCAGGTGCAAAGACCGCGTCTGTCTCGTGACTCTCTTTTTTTTCTTCTCTTCTTCTTTTGTAGAGAGGCAGGTGCAGAGACCATGTTCGCCCCGTGATTGTTCTTTCTCTTCTTCTCTTCTTCTTTTATGGAGAGGCAGGTGCAAGGACCATGTTCGTCCCGTGATTATTTTTTCTCTTCTTCTCTTCTTCTTTTATGGAGAGGCGGGTGCAAAGACCGCGTCTGCCTCGTGACTCTCTTTTTTTTTTCTTCTCTTTTTCTTTTGTAGAGAGGTAGGTGCAGAGACCATGTTCGCCTCGTGACTCTTTCTCTTTTTTTTTTCTTTTGTAGAGAGGCAGGTGCAGAGACCGTGTTCACCTCATGTGCATTCTTTCTTTCCTTCTCTTCCTTTGTGTGATAAGGCGGGCTCGAAGACCACGTCTACCTCATGTGTCTTCTTTTGGTTCTGCTCTTCTTCTTTTATGTGAAGAGGCAGGTTCAGGGACCACGTCTGTCTCATGTGTCTCTTCTTCCTTTTCTTCTCTTCTTTTGCGTGATGAGGCGGGCTCGAAGACCACGTCTGCCTCATGTGTCTTCTTTTCCTTTTCTTCTCTTCTTTTGTGTGATGAGGCGGGCTCGAGGACCACGTCTGCCTCATGTGTCTTTTCTTCATTTTCTTCTTTTCTTTTGTGTGATGAGGCGGGCTCGAAAACCACGTCTGCCTCATGTGTATTCTTTCTTTCCTTCTTTTCTTTTGTGTGATGAGGCGGGCTCGAAGACCACGTCTGCCTCGTGCATGTCTTTTTCTTTATTCTGCTCTTCTTTTCTCATTAATGCTTCCACGCTGGAGTGTATTTCTCTTAATGTGCCCCCAGATTGGGGTGTAGCTTCATTTGGTATGCATCCCCCCTGAGAGGGTGTGTTTTGCCTCTTCGCTTCTGTGCCCCCAGGCGGGGTGTATTTTTTTGGCTTCTATATCCCCAGACCAGGGTGTGTTTTTTTTTAATGCCCCCGAGATGGGGTGTAGCTCTCTTCAAATGCCCCCATGGTGGGGTATACTCTTCACGGCTTCTATGCCCCCAGGTGGGGTATGTTTCTTCTTCAAATACCCCTAAGCCAGGGTGGACTTCTCTTCATATGCCCCTGAGCCGGGGCGTGTTCTTTATAGCTTCTAGGCCCTCGAGGTGAGCTATGTTTCTTCTTCATATGCACCTGGTACGGGGTGTAGCTCTCTTCAAATGCCCCCAAGCCGGGGTATACTCTTCACGGCTTCTATGTCCCCAGGCGGGGTATGTTTCTTCTTCATATGCCCCTGGTACAGAGCGTAGCTCTCTTCAAAAGCCCCCAAGCTGGGGTATACTCTTCACGGCTTCTATGCCTCTAGGCGGGGTATGTTTCTTCTTCATATGCCCCTGGTACGGGGCGTAGCTCTCTTCAAATTCCCCCGGGACGGGGGTGTATCTTTTGCTTCTTATGCCCCCCTGAGGCCGGGGTGTATCTTTTGCTTCTTACGCCCCCCTGAGCTGGGGGTGTATCTCTTTACGGCTTCTATGCCCCCGAAGCAGGGTATGTTGTTTCTTCAAATGCCGCTTGGGCGGAGTATATCTTTCTTCTTATGCTCCCAGATCGGGATGTATGTCTCTTTGTTTCTGTGCCCCGGGTCGGGGTAGATGCTTCTGCTTCTTATGCGCCAAGGGCGGAGTGTATTTTTGTGCCCCTAGGCTGGGGTAGGTGCTTCTGCTTCTTATGCGCCAAGGGCAGAGTGTATTTTTGTGCCCCCAGGCTGGGGTAGGTGCTTCTGCTTCTTATGTGCCAAGGGCGGAGTGTGTCTCTTTCTGTGCCCCTAGGCTGGGGTACATTCTTCATGTTTCTCATACCCTTTTCGCAGGACGTATTCTCTTGCTTCTCATGTCCCTGGATCGGGACGTATGTTTCTTCTTCTGACGCCCCTAGGTCGGGGTATATTCTTTCTTCATGTGCTCCCAGGTCGGGATGTATGCCTCTTTGCTTCGGTGCCCCCGGGTGGAGGTGTACTCTGTCTCTTTACTTTTGCGTCCCCCAGGCGGGGTATGTTTCTTCTTGAAATACCCCTGAGCCGGCGCATATTCTTTATGGCTTCTATGCCCCCTGGCGGGGTATATTTCTTCTTCAAATATCCCTAAGACGGGATGTATTCTTCTCTTTCTTATGCTCCCGAGGAGGGATGTATCTTCTTCAAATACCCCAAAGCCGGGACGTGTTCTTTATGGCTTCTATGCCCCCTGGCGGGGTATGTTTCTTCTTCAAATACCCCTAGGTCGGGGTGGACTTCTCTTCATATGCCCCTGAGTCGGGGCGTGCTCTTTATAGCTTCTAGGCCCTCGAGGCGAGGTATGCTTCTTCTTCAAATACCCCTAAGACGGAGGTGTGAAAACTGACTTCATATGTCCCCGACGTGGGGTATATCTTTTGTTTCTTATGCTCCCGAGCCGGGATGTAGCCTCTTGGCCTCATATGCTGCCAAGACGAGGGGTATGTTGCTTCATGTGCCCCCGGGGGGAATGCATTTTGCCTCTACTGTCCCGTGGCGGGGCATATCTCTTGGCTTCTTACGCCCCCAAGGTGGGGTGTGTTTTCTTCTTGTGCCCTCGGGGTGGGGTATATCTTTCGCTTCTTATGCCCCCCCTTAAGGCGGGGTGAAGTCTTTGCTTCAAATGCCCCTAAATCGGGGTATAGTTTTGTCTCATATGCCCCTGGCGCTGGGGTGTATTTCTCTTCATGTGCCCCTCAGTCGAGGTGTATCTTTGTTGCTTGTTGTGCCCCCAAAGGGAGGTGCCTTTCTCTTCATGTGCGCCGGGCACCGGGTGTATCTTTGCTTTTTTTTTTATATGCCCCCAAGGGGGGAATTCTTCTTCTTCTGCCCCGACACGCTGGGGAATATTTGCTTCTTGTGCCCCCAAAGTGTGGTGTATACTTTTTCTTCAGACTCCCCTAAGGTGAGGTGTAGTCTTTGTTGTTTCATGTACCCCCGAGTCGGGGTGGATTCTCTTTATGTGCCCCCATGGCGGGGTGTACTCTCTTTATGTGTCCCCAGGAGTGGGGTGTGGTTTACTTCCTGTGCGCCCTAGCAGGGTGTATCGCTGCTTGCAATGTCCCCCGAGGCAGGGTATCCTTCTTCTTCAAATACCCCTAAGCCGGGGCGTATTCTTTATGGCTTCTATGCCCCCATAGCGGGGTGTGTTTCTTCTTTAAATACCCCTAAGATGGGGTGGACTCTTTTCTTCTTATACTCCCAAGGAAGGATGTAGCTTCTTCAAATACCCCTGAGCCGAGGCGTGTTCTTTACGGCTTATATGCCCCCAGGCGGGGTATATTTCTTCTTCAAATACCCCTAGGCCGGGGTGTATTCTTGCTGCTTCTCATGCTCCCGAGGCGGGATGTGACTTCTTCAAATGCCCTTAAGCCGGGGCGTATTCTTCATGACTTCTATGCCCCCTGGCGGGGTATGTTTCTTCTTCAAATGCCCCTAAGCCAGGGTGTGTTTTTATACTTTTTGCGCCCCTCAGGGCAAGGTGCATTCCTCTCCATATGCCCCTAGCATGGGGTGTGCTTTTGTTTCTTATGCCCCCAGGCCGGGGTACGTTCCTTCTTCATATACCCCTAAGCCAGGGTGAGTTTCTCTTTTTGTGTGTCCCCAAGCCGGGGTGAATTCTTTTCTTCTTATGCCCCCATGGCGGGGTATGTCATTTGCTTCAGGTGCCCCCATATCGGGGTGTATTTCCCCTTCAAATGCCCTTAAGCCGGGGTGCAGCTCCATTTCTTCTTACGTCCCCAGGTCGGGGCGGATTCTTCTTCAAATGCCCCGAAGTCGGGGTGTAGCTTTTGCCTTGTGTGCCCCTCAGTTGGGGCGGATTCTCTTCATGTGCTTCTAGGAAAGGGGTGTATTTCTTTTTTTTGCCTCCTATGCCCCCGTAGCAGGGTATATATCTTCTTCTCATCCCCCATGGCGGGGTATGTGCATGCTCTCTTCAGGAGTGGTGGCCGTGTTTGGCCTCATTGCTATAAAGCATTCCCCACAGCGGGTAACCATTCACCAAGCTACAATTGTGACTCGCTGGGTCTTTTAACAACCACTCGGGGGCCGTTTTGTGCCGGATGGAGGCAGCAGGAAGAAGGAACGAGCGGGATCATTGCACTGCAGACTCGGGACCTCCTAGAGTCAGGCGGGATGTCGGGTTTCTTCTTGCTCTTTCAGTCGGCGATGCTGGCCAACTTTTCTTCCTTTCTTCTTTATTTCTCCCCCCTTTTTTGTATGATTGACTAGGGTGGAGGTGCAGGAGAGCGCTCACCCCCTCAGGGAGGGATGAGTAGTTCACTCCACCGCATCTACCCTACAGTGGTAATCTTTGTTCAGCACGGGTCTCAACGGACATGGCCGTACAACCCTCTCTTTCCAATTCTTTCTTTTCTTTTTTTGCTTCTTTCTTTTCTTCTCTTCTTCTTTTCTTCTCTTTCTTCTTTAGGGAAACGGGGGGGCTTGATTTCCCCTCCCTTCTCTTCTCTTTCTCTTCTCCCCCTTTTTTTATAACAGCCCCCATGATTCCTGGAAGCTGCATATGCTTCGAAGCAGCATCCTCGAGGCCGCGAAGGCAGCTGCATCGAGTCTGAATTTTCTCCCCATAGGGCTGGCGAAGATAGCACCTACAATTCATCAAGGGATGCTATCTTTCGTTTATTAGGGGGCCATGAGACCCTGAATCCCGGCGAAGAGATGAAGGGTAGTTTCTGTCCCACCGGGCGTGCCAGACTTGTGGACGCACTAAAATTTACTTATTCAAGTAGTTCATCTATTAAGTGCGTGGGCGTGCCAGTCACCGAAGTGACAATTTGTTCGGGCTCCGAAGGGCCCATGGTGCGCTCGATCTGACTTGGTCAGACGATTGTGTGGTTCGTGTCGGGACCAAAACCCGCCGCGCCATAAAGGTCACGGTGTCATTTACATCCCCCACACGAGGGAACACCATTGATTAATCATCGGGATTCAGGGCCTCATGACCAAGAAATTAATTGCATGAAAGGTCTATTACGAGGTATTGAAATCCTCACGCGAGGGCGAGAAGAAAACCATTCGCAGTCATGTCGGCCGTGTACTGACCATTTAATGTTCGGGCGAATGTCCGGCTCGAGAAAATTGCGGTTGTCGCGGGAAAACCAGAACGCATGTATGCCGAGGTACGGTAAATTTATTGTTCGGAAGAGCAGAAAACGTTCGGCTGAGCCTCGGTTGGAGCAGTCAAAAACCAGTAAATTTATTGGCCCAGTGCAAGAGCAAGCTACGACCATACTGCGGTGGGCCCCCCGCGGTCGAACCAAGACTTGCATGGGCATCATTAATATTTTCGGTGCCAAGAGACAACGAGGGAATATCCCTTGAATCAGCTAAAAAGCCCTGTGTCTAGGGAAGCGGAAGTTCGAAACGTGTTGGTCATTCGGGAGACCGTTTAATATTCGGACGGGTGTCCAGCTTGAGAATATCATAATCATCGCAGGGGGACCTGGAACATATGTATGCCGTGATACGGCAAATACATTATTCCGAGACATTGAAAATATTCGGTTAAATCTCGGTTAGCGTAACAGGAAACTAGCGAATTTATTGGCCCGGTGCGAGATCGAGTCGGGACCATACCGGGGGCGCCTCCCGCGGTCCAAACGGGGCTTGCGTGGGCATCATTAATGATTCCGGTGCCGGAGGGCAACGGGGAAGAGTCCCCGGACTAGATTCCAAAATCGAAAACGTGTTTGAAGTGAGCGAGCTATAGGCCGAGGATATGAGTCATACAATGACCATAATCGGGACAAGCCCGAGGTCTAAGCATGGCCCACGGGGGCCCTGTTGACCTTCCCAAGCAAAGGGTCCAGGGATGACAGAAGCCATCTCATTCTATTCGGATTTCTATCGGTCACTTGCGGACCACTTGATATTCAGACGAGGGTCCATATTGAAGGTACGACGTAGATAGAAACAACCCTGTACAAATGTATGCCGAGTTTGCGGCAATTTCAATGAGAGGGGGGAACGAATCCCGATAGGGTGAATCCGATTTGGCGAGCTATCGGCCCAGAGCAATACCGGGTCACGACCACATCGGGGTGGGAGCCGTGGGCCATGTTGGTTGCTCACGGATCTTTTCATGTTCAGACACAGGTCCGTAATAGAAACGCAGCGGAAATCGAGGTGAACCCGTTCAAATGTCTACCGAACGTGCGTCAATTTTAGTAGTGGCTCGGAAGGGATCCGGCCTGAGAAACAAGTTTGGTTTAATCGGAATGTCGGCCCGGGGCGAGGTCGGGTCGTGGCCGTGTTGAGGCAATCCCCGTGACTCAGGGCTGACCTGCAGGGGCAGCATTGTTATTCCCTTCAGCGGCATGTCACAGGAGAGACAGGCTGCAATATAGACTATATCGTTTCCTTTATCTGGGCTCCTAATTATATACATGCATTCTTTTTATGGCTTATTTCCCTTTTGTGTATTTTTCCTGAATGATTTATCCATGCTGTTTATTACTGTTATTATTAGAAATTTCTCTCACCATTATTATTATTATTTCACAATTTTGTTTGTTTTATACATATATATATCCAAATTTATTTAGTCATCATAATTTTTATTGATTTATCACTATTATTATTATTATTATTATTATTATTATATATTATATATTACACACATACTTCTGGGGGGAGTGGACCGCTGAAGAGCCAAAAGGGGACTGAAGGAGCGTGTCGATGAAGGTCGTAGGCAGTGTGCCGGCGAAGGCGGCATAGAGAGTGCGCCGGGCAAGGGCGGCTGAAGGCATGCCGGCGAGGGTATCAAAGAGTGTGCCGGATAGAGATTGGGCTGGGTCGGTGCAGGGTGTGCCAAGGCTGAAGGTAAGTCGGTGCAGGTCTGGGCCGTCAGCAGGCCGGTGCAGCCTGCGGGCTGAAGTTGGTGCAGCTTTGGGCTGTAGAGGGGCAAAGTCCGTACGGCCTACGGGCTGAAGTCGGTGCAGCCTTGGGCTATAGAGGGGCAAAGTCTGTACGGCCCGCGGAGCAAAGTCTGTACCGTCTGCGGGGCGAAGTCTATATGGCCTGCGGGGCGAAGAAGTCTGTACGGCCTACGGGGCAAAGCCCTCGGGGCGAAGTCTGTACAGCCGGCGGGGAGAAGTCTGTACGGCTTGCGGGGCGAAGTCTGTACGGCCCGCGGGGCAAAGCCCGCGGGCGAAGTCTGTACGGCCGGCGGGGGCGAAGTCTGTACGGCCTGCGGGGCGAAGTCGGTGCGGCCTTGGGCTATCGAGGGGCAAAGTCTGTACGGCCGGCGGGGCGAAGTCTGTACAGCTTGCGGGGCGAAGTCTGTACGGCCTACGGGGCGAAGTCGGTACGGCCTTGGGCTATAGAGGGGCAAAGTCTGTACGGCCCACGGTGCGAAGTCTGTACGGCCTGCGGGGCGAAGTCTGTACGGCCTGCGAGGAAAAGTATGCACGGCCTGCGGGGCAAAGCCCACGAGGCGAAGTCTGTACGGCCTGCGTGGCGTTGTAGTCGGTGCAGCCCTGGGCCCAGAGCCAGTGCAGGTCACGAGGACTATGCACGTGGAGAATGAGGTCTGTGCACACATGTACCGGGCTAGGCCATGGTCGGTGCACAAAGGCACCGGGTTACTGAGGAAAGGCATGCCAAGCGTGTCGCTGGGGGGTTCAAGGAGGTAAGGGAGTGTGCCGTGAAGGGTTGATAAGGTGTACCGGCGAAGGCTGGAATAGGCATGCCGACGAGGGCCCACTCCTCCTTTACTTATTCTAAGGCTTTTATTTTCTTCTTTTCCTTAATCTTTATATAGTTTTATACAAATCTTTTCTCCCTCTTCCCCCGACCTCTTCCTTACAGATTGAGCATTTAATTCATTACATCGTCATTTAATCCGATTCCTCTCATGTTGCCCGCAGTGCCTCATTTCGGTTAGAATGTTTTATCGCCGAGCGTTCCATTCGTTCGTGGTTTCTTTTACCTTTTAAACACATTATTATCATTTCTACCAAAAATTCGGCAGCATCTCCCCTTGACCCGAGCGTAAGGGAGATAAAGGGAACGCGCCCACAGGGAGTGGCGGAACCCGTCAACTGGAGGTGGGCGCCCAAAGGTGGCAGCACCTTTAATGAATCCTCGGAAAACCACGGAGAAATCAATGAGCGGGAGACCCGGCTAAGACAGACTGTGAGTGCATTGGGTAGGAAGAGACGGCAATATTGCCAGGCAAGAGGGCTCCAGGAGCGTGCCGGGCTAGAAGGGTTAGAGGGTGCACCGGCTGGAGGGGTTGATAGGCCGTGCCAGGCTGGGAGGTGTACCGGAGGTGAGTTGGCCAAGGTGGTTTGGCACGAGTGTGCCGATGAAGCTGGGTGGCGCAAGCGTGCCGGGTAAGGTGGCACAGGGTGTGCCGGTGGAATGGGGGCACGGGTGTGCCGGGTTAGGGCTGAAAGGGGGGCTGTGCCACTGGGAGGCGCACGGAGTGTGCCGGTGAAGAGCCCGGCGGGAGTGTCGTTGAGGGACGCTGCAGGGCGTGCCGCTGAGGGGTAGCAGAGGCGTGCCGCTGAGGGCCCTGGGCGACAGCGTGCCGCTGGCGGACGCTAGAGGAGCGGGCAGTTGAGAGGCCCGGGGGGGAGGAGTAACTCCCCATAGGCGAACATGCGAGGGTGAGGGTCAGAGGCCCTACGAGGGGGATACGCCAAGGGGGAAAGATCACTGCCGGAGGCCAAACCGATGAGGAAGAAGAGGAAGAGGAAAACACCAAGGGATGCAAACACGCGAGAAATGTCTTAGAAAGACATCAGAAATATTCGCAAGCCTTCTATTTCTATTCTCACAAGAGGAATGCCCCGAGGGGACTAATACATTGCAACAAAAGGAAAACGGAGAAAAAGGGGAAGCAAGAAAGAACAAGACATGGTGGGGGGTGGTGGAACACCGGCCCCTCTTCTCCCAGACTTCAGTCCTTCTCTTCACTCACTCCTCTTCTCTTCTTCTCTTCTATCTTCTTTCTCTTCGCTCAAGCAATGGTGGTCAGGGCGGCATGCCCCTCTTCTTCTCTTCTTCTTCTTCTCTTTCTCTTCGCGTGGACGACGGTGGACGGGGCCGCCGGGGGGGAGCCAGAGCCTCCCCTCCTCTTCTTTTTCTTTTTTTCTTCTTCTCTTCTTCGTCTCCCTGTGTATCCCCCTTTTTTCGTCGGAGCGAGGGGTTCTTATACCCCTGGTCAGGCCGACGATTGTCAAGGATGGTAGTAGGTGGGGCGAGGACAGCCTTGCAAGGCGCAGGCATGGGCCTGCCATGCTTTTGCAGCGCGCTGAGGGCTACGAGCGTTGACTGGCGTGGATGGGCTGAACGCTGTGCTGCTGGGGGCTGAGGAAGCCGTGCCGCTGGAGAGCCTCACAGGTGTGCCGCTGAAGGCCTTCGCAAGTGTGCCACTGAAGAACCTTGAAGGTGTGCCGCTGAAGGCCCTTGCAGGGGTGTGCCGCTGAAGGCTGAAAAAATGCACCGCTGAAGGCTTGAAATAGTGTGCCGCTGAAGGCTTGCAGGGGCGTGCCGTTGAAAGGCCCAGGAGGGTGTGCCGCTGGGGGCTGAAGAAGTGTGCCGTTGAAGGGCACAAGATAGTGTGCCGTGGAAGGCCAAAGAGGGTGTGCCGCTGGGGCCAAAAAGGCGTGCCGTTGAAGAGCCAACGGGGCGTGCCGCTGAAGGCCGCTAAGGGGCGTGCCGCTGAAGGCCACTGAGGTCGTGCCGCTGAAGGCCACCAAGGGGCGTGCCGCTGAAGGGCTCAGGGCGTGCCGCTGAAGGGCCAAAAGGGCGTGCCATTGAAGGCCACCAAGGGGCATGCCGCTGAAGCCCTCACGGCGTGCCGCTGAAGGGTTCAGGGGCGTGCCGCTGAGGACCACTGAGGTCGTGCCGCTGAAGGCCTAAATATGCAGTTCTGAGCCCGTCGTGAGTGCGAGTTGTGGCCCACCCGATTTTCTTCAAGACCTATGGATTGGGGGGCTCGGTGGTTGATCTCTCTTCACTGTCGTGACTCCGGAGATGGCTTCACAGTAGTGTGTGCGTGTTCGGGGAGTCCGGATGGCCCTCCCTTCTTCACGGTTTCCTCGGTTGGTGTGGTTGTGGATGCTGGACTAGTTAGGACATACGAGAGTGCAATTTTGCATGTCCACAACCCCCTCTATCTCCGACGTCCCAAGCCCCTGGACCGCGCATCTGGCTCTACGGCAATCACTGTCCTAAGTAGGCAGATCCCGAAGCTTCGGCTCGTTTTTACGCTCAGCACCTCTCTCCCGGCGGCCTCATCGACCCGCCCTTTGGACCCACAGAAGCCTCCACCTCCACGCTGCCTGCGGACCGTGCTGATGAGCAGGCTTTCGTCTACTACAAATCCATCACTTGTCTTTCTCCCCTCAACACAAGAAGCTCCCAGCGCCGAGCCAACCATCCTCACCGTTAGTGGTGCTGCTGCCTCATCTCGGTTCCTTTTGCGGCATCCTCCCCAATCAAGTCCATGCGTGTTTCCCCTTGCATTGTGGGTTGTTGGGTGTTGGCTTTCTTGCCTTTTTCACTTTGTGGGCCTTTGCCCTTTTGATGTGACACAATGACGCAAAGGCAGCAAACGACAATGATCCCTTGGACTTAATTCGCAATAACAATCACAAGAGTCGAGAGCAACTTGAGAGTCGCCGTTACACCGCGCACACCCGTTTCCCGTGGTGACTCGGTGATGCCGAGTCGAGGTAGTGGAGAAAGTCCCTGGCTGGCTAGAGGGCCAGCACCACTTAGGTTGACCCTCCTGAAGGTATGAAGCCCACAAACGAGGGCAGCCGGGTGCCTTGGGGGCACTAGGACACTCCTCTCACTAAGGCCACGGTGACCACACAAGGGTGGTGGTTCCGGGATCGGGCACTCTCTCACCAACCAGCGAATAAGTTTTGCAGATATTAAATGAACAAGAGTAAAGAGCAAGGGTAGAGCTCACCTGGTTGGTTTGAAGAAACCAACCCCGTTCGGAGACGTGGGCGAGCGGGGAAGTGTGGATCCCGCACACTGCGCCGATGTAGCTTGAGCTATTTATTACATACACTACTCCTCACGCAGGAGGGTTGAACTAAGGGTGGGGAAATAAAGCTTACATCCAAACACTACCTCCACGCAGGGAGGGGCGCTAAGCCGGCCAGGCGGGAGGGGGAAACTCGCCGAAGTTGTAGGAGAGGAAGCCAACGTTGGGTCTGCTCACTTGCTGTGAGAGGAGACAGGCAGCCACTGTTGCAACCGTAGTTCTTACTCAGGAATTTTCCCGTCGACGAGACCAGGGGGAGATTCTTCGTAACAGGAACTGGGACGCCTCTGAATTTTACTGAATTCTTCTGACATCATCGCTGGCTGCGCCGGAGGCTCGAACAGGATGAAGGAATCTGGGGTTGACAGCTTCAGATCTGATGCAGCAGGATGCAGTGATTGTACCATTGGCTCCCAAGCTCTGAATCTTGAACCGTCAGAGTATCTGGAACCGTGGATGAACTCTCTTCACAGCAAAACTGGTGGGGAGACCGTCTGAGGTCGGGATGGCCTGGGGGACGCCGATGAGTGGGTGCAGGTCGCTGAAGACTGGGGAAGGCAGATCCGCGTGACTGAAGGGGAAAAATCAGAACTTTGGCTCCCGGACGCCGAACGTAGTTCTTCTTCTTGCTCCTGGTCGGGGACAGGTGGAGGAAGAACTTTGAAGAAGGAACCATGGTCTGAATCCTCCACTGTGAATCGTGGTTCAGCTTCTGGTTGAACTCTGGTGCTCTGCAGATGGAGCTTGGCGCAGTCGAGGGAGAATGACTCTCCCGGGGAGCCCCGAACTCGGAATGGTACGATTCTTTCTCGCCTGCGTAGTGGACTGGACGACCTTTCCGGCAATATATGGTACGTCTCTGGATGTCTCCTTATGAATCTGGGGAAGCTTCTGCAAGTCGTAACTTTTTCTGCCACCTGCAGACTGTCAAGGTAAAGAGAAAGGATGGTGGTGGAACTAGTGATAGGGGTGGGGATTGGCAATGGTGGAGATGGTGGGGTGGATGGTTGATGGGAGAGGGGTGTTTAGGGGTGTGGAGGGGAGAGGAACAGGGGATTAAGGAGTCTTGGAGGGAGGTGGAGTGGAGGGGCCGCAGCTATCAGGTGGGGTGGTGGGGGTCGGCCAAGGGAATGGGGGTGGGGTAGATGAGGTGGGTGCGCAACCAGTAGGGGGGGATGGGGGTTAATTCGCCCAGGGGATATGAATGAATGGTGTGGGGGAAGTGGTATGGCTGCTTGGGGGAGAGGGAAGGTTGCCTTGGAGGTTGAGAAGGTGTATGGGGAATGGGAAGGGTTGCCTAGGGTGGAGGAGGTATTGAAGGGAGTTATGAGCCTTGGGAAGATGAAAGGGTGGAGGGGTGAGGTGGCAGCTGAGGTGGCAAGGGGGAGGGGAGGTGAAGGGCCAAGTTCGCCCAAGGGAGGGGAGAAGAGAGAGAGTGGGGTTCGCCCCCTAGAGAGAGGGAGAGAGAGAGAAAGCTAGAGAGAGAGAGAGGATTGCACTTATGCTCAAAATACTCAAATATTCATTCAGTCATCCGTTTCAACTGGTGGGATTGGGGTCCTATTTATAGGAATCCCACAATTCAACAAAAGTCCCTGACTCTTAGACTAATGACAACTAACCAAGGGGGAAAGGGGCGCCCCTAGGCCAAGCCCATATAACTGGGCCCATTAACCAATCTAACTGACGTAATGATAATAAACTTAGGTAGAAGACTCATTAACCTAGGGACTTGACTCAAATAAAAGAAAAATTACAATGATATGACTCCAGAAAAATATGAAAATTACATAACTTGACTGAAGAAATCAAGACGAACACATTGGCGATCATCGGGACCCATGGAGGAATGGGAAGTGGTAAGCGATGTCCCCATCATACTCCCGGGGTGCAGAGAACTCGACTCTGTCGAGTGAGGGTCCTCCCTGCTGCGGTACTGCTCCAATAGGTCAGGATCCAGCTGCTAGAGATCCTCCCGACTCACCCAGGCATCGTCCGAAGGTGGCCGTCCCTTCCACCTAACCAGGTATCGCTCATACGCCTTGCTCCGCGTGTTGGTGACATGTTCATCTAATATCCGCTCCACTTGATCACGCTGGTATCTCAGGCTGGATGGAGCTCTCTGAGGTGTGGGGACGCTCTCAAGGGGTGGGGTAGGCTGGATCTCCTCACTGGGTGTCACCGTGGGACCCTTGTAGGGCACCAGGTCAGCCACATAGAAAGTGGGGCTTACTCCGTACTCTTCAGGAAGGTCCAACACATAAGTATTTGTGCTAAGGTGCCTCAACACCTGAAAGGGGCCGGCTCCACGCGACCTCAACTTTGAGACATTCCCAGGGAATAACCTCACAGTTCTCACCATCACAAAATCACCAACTTGGAATTCTTGGTGGCGGCGGTGGGAATAAGCTGACTTCTTATAAATCTCATTGCTCTTGTTGATGTTTTTGCGAATATCCTCATGCAACTCTCTAAGGTGTTGACTCCCAGTGGATAATGGGGGTCCTGGACAACCAAAAGTGGACTTAGCATGCCATGGTTCTACGTAGACTTTGATTGACCTAGGAGGACCGGGACATCCATAGGTGAACCTATTATGCAAAAGGGTGTTTGATGTCGGGGGTCCCGGACATCCAGATGTAAACCTATCATGCATCGGTCTTAATGCGTGAGTGACACAAATGATGTGACTAGTCTGACCACATGATGCGAAAGGTTGTGATACATGGTTTCCTATCAAGATGGTCCCATTTGTGAGTTTTGGGGGTTTCCACTCATGGGGATCGAAGCGGTTCTTGGGATGGGTCACTCCCTTATCTCCAAGGTTGATGTCACCCTTGGCATGGACTCTCATAGTGTGGGCAGAATTTTGGAATGGGTGGGTTAGGATTGACATGGTGGGTGAGGGTAGGAGGGAGTGGGTGGTAAGTGATGAGTACTTGGAAGCCCATGGGGAGTGGCCAAACAGATCAAGATGGTTTAAGGGGTGAGTGACGTGGAGGGGGGTTTCAATCCAAGTGATCGCCCTAGGGTCCCTGGCACACATAGGGAAGTGGAAGTCCTGACCCTGGTGGGACTCGATGCAATGCTCCTTGTAGGAGGGTAAGGGGATGATGTAAGACTCATTAGGCTCGGGTAGAAATAATAGGAGTTTACTCATGCAAGGACCCTTGGTGTAAATGGAGGTGATGGTCCCGATAGAGGGGTGTGAGAAACTAAGGTACCCCATGTTGCTTGCTACTAAGGCCCACATGTTTGTCACCTCTATTTGCCAAAATACACTCCTAACCAAGTCCCTCATGGCTCCTACAAAGGAGAATGATTGGAAGGTTGTGTGGAATGGAGAGGTGGGCACAATTGGGTAATGATTTTCCATAGGGGGGTGCATGATGTGGAGGAGGAGGTCTTGCTTTAGCCACTCAATGAGGGGTTCCCCTAAAATCACAATTTTCATGGAGGAAGGGGTGGGGGGACTTGGTTGGTCATCTAGCAACTCTAGGGGGATGATGTTCCTCGTTAGGCTCGTTGTGGTCTCTTTGGATAAAGATGAGCCTTCTTGACCCAACCCTTGGCATTGGGCTTCATATTCTTCCTCCCAATCTAGGGAAGCCTCATATTCCTCAATCACGCTCTCATCCTTTTGGGGTGTGGGGGTTTTACTTTCCAAAGGAATGGGAAGGTCTTTTGTGGATGGGGTGATGAAGGTTGGGGTATGGTGCACCCGGGGTGGTGAAGTTTGGACCCTAACGGTGGTCTCGGGTTGGCTGGGGGAGAAAGGAGGAGTGGGAGTGCTCCTCGGGTTATGGTTCTCGAGGTAGGAGTGGGAAGGTTGGGGAGTGAAGATCTTCCTGATCTCAATCCTTATCTCCTCCAATGAATCTAGGGGTCCTTTGGGTGGTGGGGTTTGGGTCCTAATGGAGGTCTTGGGTTGACGGGGAGGGAAAGGGGGAGTGGGAGTGCTCCTCGGGTTATGGACCTCACGGTAGGAGTGGGAGGGTCAGGGGGCGTAGATCTTCCTAAGCTCACTTTTCATCTCTTCCCATGATCCTATGGGTTCTTGCCTCCAAATCCTCCTTAAGCTCACTAAGCGTTCCCACTCCTACTTGGCTTGTCCCCGAAGTCGCCCTGTGGCCCTGCGGACTCTAGCGTGTCCATAGACCCTAGTCCTATCAAAGTGTTTTATCATGAAAGTCTCCCACCTAACATAATCACTAGCATGTGACCCATCAAAGGTGATACTCTCATCTATAAGGATGTCCGAAAATGGGTGGTCGATCGGACCTTTGTGGAGGGCCGAGTGGGACCAAAGAGAGGTAGCCATGTTGATGAACCGAATGACTCTAAATGCTTATGCGCCCTAGGACAAGACTTAGTAGAGACAAGTCTAGAACTTGCTCTGATACCAAGTTGATGTGACACAATGATGCAAAGGCAGCAAACGACAATGATCCCTTGGACTTAATTCGCAATAACAATCACAAGAGTCGAGAGCAACTTGAGAGTCGCCGTTACACCGCGCACACCCGTTTCCCGTGGTGACTCGGTGATGCCGAGTCGAGGTAGTGGAGAAAGCCCCTGGCTGGCTAGAGGGCCAGCACCACTTAGGTTGACCCTCCCGAAGGTATGAAGCCCACAAACGAGGGCAGCCGGGTGCCTTGGGGGCACTAGGACACTCCTCTCACTAAGGCCACGGTGACCACACAAGGGTGGTGGTTCCGGGATCGGGCACTCTCTCACCAACCAGCGAATAAGTTTTGCAGATATTAAATGAACAAGAGTAAAGAGCAAGGGTAGAGCTCACCTGGTTGGTTTGAAGAAACTAACCCCGTTCGGAGACGTGGGCGAGCGGGGAAGTGTGGATCCCGCACACTGCGTCGATGTAGCTTGAGCTGTTTATTACATACACTACTCCTCACGCAGGAGGGTTGGACTAAGGGTGGGGAAATAAAGCTTACATCCAAACACTACCTCCACGCAGGGAGGGGCGCTAAGCCGGCCAGGCGGGAGGGGGAAACTCGCCGAAGTTGTAGGAGAGGAAGCCAACGTCGGGTCTGCTCACTTGCTATGAGAGGAGACAGGCAGCCGCTGTTGCAACCGTAGTTCTTACTCAGGAATTTTCCCGTCGATGAGACCAGAGGGAAATTCTTCGTAACAGGAACTGGGACGCCTCTGAATTTTACTGAATTCTTCTGACGTCGTCGCTGGCTGCGGCGGAGGCTCGAACAGGACGAAGGAATCTGGGGTTGACAGCTTCAGATCTGATGCAGCAGGATGCAGAGATTGTACCGTTGGCTCCCGAGCTCCGAATCTCGAACCGTCAAAGTAGCTGGAACCGTGGATGAACTCTCTTCACAGAAAAACCAGTGGGGAGGCCGTCTGAGGTCGGGATGGCCTGGGGGACGCCGATGAGTGGGTGCAGGTCGCTGAAGACTTGGGAAGGCAGATCCACGCGACTGAAGGGGAAAAATCATAACTTTGGCTCCCGGATGCCGAACGTAGTTCTTCTTCTTGCTCCTAGTCGGGGACAGGTGGAGGAAGAACTTTGAAGAAGGAACCACGGTCTGAATCCTCCACTGTGAATCGTGGTTCAGCTTCTGGTTGAAATCTGGTGCTCTGCAGATGGAGCTTGGCGCAGTCGAGGGAGAATGACTCTCCCGGGCAGCCCCGAACTCGGACTGGTACGATTCTTTCTTGCCTGCGTAGTGGACTAGACGACCTTTCCGGCAATGTATGGTACGCCTCTGGATGTCTCCTTATAAATCCGGGGAAGCTTCTGCAAGTTGTAACTTTTTCTGCCACCTGCAGACTGTCAAGGTAAAGAGAAAGGATGGTGGTGGAACTAGTGATAGGGGTGGGGATTGGCAATGGTGGAGATGGTGGGGTGGATGGTTGATGGGAGAGGGGTGTTTAGGGGTGTGGAGGGGAGAGGAACAGGGGATTAAGGAGTCTTGGAGGGAGGTGGAGTGGAGGGGCCGCAGCTATCAGGTGGGGTGGTGGGGGTCGACCAAGGGAATGGGGGTGGGGTAGATGAGGTGGGTGCGCAACCAGTAGGGGGGGATGGGGGTTAATTCGCCCAGGGGATATGATTGAATGGTGTGGGGGAAGTGGTATGGCTGCTTGGGGGAGAGGGAAGGTTGCCTTGGAGGTTGAGAAGGTGTATGGGGAATGGGAAGGGTTGCCTAGGGTGGAGGAGGTATTGAAGGGAGTTATGAGCCTTGGGAAGATGAAAGGGTGGAGGGGTGAGGTGGCAGCTGAGGTGGCAAGGGGGAGGGGAGGTGAAGGGCCAAGTTCACCCAAGGGAGGGGAGAAGAGAGAGAGTGGGGTTCGCCCCCTAGAGAGAGGGAGAGAGAGAGAAAGCTAGAGAGAGAGAGAGGATTGCACTTATGCTCAAAATACTCAAATATTCATTCAGTCATCCGTTTCAATTGGTGGGATTGGGGTCCTATTTATAGGAATCCCATAATTCAACAAAAGTCCCTGACTCTTAGACTAATGACAACTAACCAAGGGGGAAAGGGGCGCCCCTGGGCCAAGCCCATATAACTGGGCCCATTAACCAATCTAACTGACGTAATGATAATAAACTTAGGTAGAAGACTCATTAACCTAGGGACTAGACTCAAATAAAAGAAAAATTACAATGATATGACTCCAGAAAAATATGAAAATTACATAACTTGACTCAAGAAATCAAGACGAACACATTGGCGATCATCGGGACCCATGGAGGAATGGGAAGTGGTAAGCGATGTCCCCATCACCTTTGTACTGGTCTCGCCTTTCTTTGGGCGTTGTCCCCCTCCCTTGCCTCTGTACCCCCTTTCTTTTACTGCTTTTCTTAATGAAAACGCTTGCTTGACGATCGGGGTGGTGTGTTCATCTTCTTCCAAAATGAAGGGATGAACCCCCTACCCCGTCTCTCACCTTGCAAGTATTACCTTAGTCAAAAAAAATGGTATCGTATCCTCGAGCCTTTGAATCGCGAGTTGTCGGGGACAACCACGTGCACTCGACCGGAAGGCTCATCTCTCTTGACCGACTTTAGATGAAATTTAGAAGGTGGAAGATAAAGAATTTAGTGCGATATTAGAGAGAGATGGAGAGAGAGCATGCTAAATAAAAATTAAGATTTGAATAACAATAACACTAGAATTAATTATAAATTTAAATAAACATACAAGTGAATAAAAATTACTACAAAAATAAATTACAACCAATCTAAGGTGGAAGAACAATTTGAGAGGGAAAAGAAAAGTTCCTACGTAAGAGAAATAGAGAAAGAGAGGGAGAGAGAGAAGGATAAAGAAAATGGTCTAAACTAACTAGAGAAGTGAGGGGGGAGGAGAGTATGAAAGCTACTACGCTATGTGTTTGTTAGTTGCCCCCTCCAAGAGCCCTCAAGGGCCCCTTTTATAGGGATAAGATTACCCATTAAACCTGTTGTTTTCCCCTTTTGTGACCCACAAATTAAGACCTTTCGGTGCAACCACCTTTGTTTGCTCATTGAAGTCATACCAATGCCACCCACTTTGGCATGCTACCCAACTTTGTTGTGCCAGCCAATCCATGTGAGAACACTTGGATGTAGGGGCGCGTTGAGGGGGCTGTTTGCCCACGTTGATCTTGCGAAGGGCACGGCTGGTGCTTGCGTTGCATGCATGTGAGAGGGGGCCCAAGCTGCCATTTGCGTGTGAAATGGGAGAGGCATGGGCGTTAAGAGAAGCCGCGTCTGGGCCCGCGTTCACGTGAGACATGCCGCGAGGGAGGAGCTGCTGCATGGGGAGCCCATGTTCATGGGCCTTAGCGTGCATGGGAGGCGACTGGTGTTGTGTGTGCAAGCATGTGTGTGATCGGTGTTAGAGAGAGAGTGGGTGATCGCGAGGGAGACTTGGTGGTGTGTGCATGAAGAGGAGAGTGAGAGAAGGTTGCATGGGAGAGGAGAGAGGAGAGGGAGCGCGGTGGCGGTGAGGTCGCCGTGGGCTACGTGTGCATGGTGTGGAGAGAGAAAGAGAGCGGTGTAAAGCTGATGGCGACGTGGGGTAGAGAGAGAAAGAGGGAGGGAGAGATGAGAGAGTGGGACAGAGGTGGAACACAGGTGATCGCCAAGGTGGTGTGCATGGTGTTGAAGAGAGGGGGTGGGTGTGGTGTGCATGGGCCCTTGGGGCTTGGCCACGTGCATGTGGTGAGAGGAGGTGAAGGATGTGTGTGCATGGTGCTCACATGGGTGGTGAGAGTGTGCATGGGCCCTTGGCTGTATGAAGTGGAGTGTGAGTGTTAAAGAGAGAAAGAGGGAGAGGTGGAGAGAAGTGTGAAAATAGAGGGGGCCAGGCATGGGGTCGTTGGTGAAGACGTGGGTGTGAAGGGTGAGGGTGGTGGGCACCGTGGGTGAGACGGACAGTGAAGTGGGTTATGGTGTTGTGCGTGTATGGGAGAGAGAACGGCGGACGGCGGCTCCACGGCGAGGGGGTGTGAATGGGCAGCGGCCGACGCGGTGAGGCCCATGTCGGCTTCTTCTTGCTCTCCGGCCGTTCGACACACAAACATGGCCGCCGACCCTTCTGCACGTGCCACCGTCTTTCTCCATAGTCCAGTCGGTCGCTGTTGTTCACAAAAGAGAGACTTTGATCAAAGTTTGTTTAAATGTAAAAAATTATAATTAAATCCCTCCAGCATATGAATATTAACCATACAATTTCTATATATCTCAAGTCCCATCGATTATTTTAATTAATTATCGAAAGATCTCACTTTTGTGTAGGACTAAGATTAATATTAAAACTTGCATAATTAATTATATTTAAGCACATAAATAATGAGTATGACATGAATAAATATATAAAAATACGCACTTATCACTAACCCAAAGGCATGATTTTCGCACACGTGCATCCCAGATGTCGTGATTCTAATGGACGAGCATTGAGGCAATAGTTACGAGATTTACCCTAACGAACGCAGGATCACGCCCACGCCGTCCAGATGTCTACCACGATCCCCTTCTTCCGAGAATGGAGAAGTCGGTAACAGATGATCCCCACGATCGAGTAAAATATCGCTCCATTAACTATGCCTTTGCTAGGCCAGAAAAGAGACGACGCCACGGCACCCGATATAAAAGGGTCCTAGACGGACCTAGACACACACACTCCAGACATATAGAGCTACTGGCCTAAAGAAGCCAGCACAGTCACGGTCCTACTATGAGAGAGAGATGCAGAGTGATTGTCACCATCTCAGGCTCCGAGTCTCTTCACCGAACACTCATTTTCTCTTCTGAGCACTTTCTCTCCCTTTGGAACTCTCTCCTCTCCTTCACTCTCCTCCTTAGCATTTGTCTCTGCAAAACTCTAACTTAAGCATCAGAGAGTTGTGCCTTGGGATCCCACCCAGGACTCCTTCTGACGTACCGTTCAATATTTGTCGGTTTCCTCGGGATAATCAGATGCTCTTCCCCACCAAAGAAATCTCAAAAGTGTAGTACGAGGTCTAGGTAACACTTTTTGACCTCTACAACATTGATAATCAAAATTTACAAAAATAAAAAACTTATCTTGATTATTTTCAAAAAAACTTTGTTTATCTTACTGTAGCCAAATTCTTCTTCTATTTTGTGTTTGGACATCTTTTTCTATTGGCCTTTTAATATTAGCTTTCTCTCCTAAAACTTTTTTTCTTGTATAAGGCATATGCAAATTAGGAAGACAGTTTTATGTAGTATATAAATTTGTTAATTACATTTGAAAAACTACATGTTTTCTCTAATTGTGATGCCACTACTATCTGTGTTATCAAAAGTGATAGAGGCAATGGAATACCCTGCCTAATGGTTTTTATATACTCTAGTGATGCAGGACGGACCACGGACTCGACACCAATTGGATAAGCGATCCTCAGACTCTAGGTGATCTCATGATTGTCCCTTAGCGAGGGAAGCGTCGGACGTGCACGGTTGAGAAATCGGCATTGAGCTAGGGTGGTCGGCTCTCTCTTGTGTCCGGATCGGGTCACGGGACGGTCACGCTCTCTCTCGCAGCAGCGGTGATATCACAATATATAGCGGGCTATGATCCTAGCATGATATCTAGCAGCGGCATAAACAAGTATATATGAATAAAGCAAATGCCAAGTGTAGGAGCAAACACGATACCTCCACGCTCTCGGCGTGGGGAAGACGGACCCGGCCGAACTCGTACTCCCGGAACAATTAATACACAAAGGTTACAGCAAAGAACTACTGCCCACTCCACGCAGGGAGGTAAAGGGCTACACAAGTGGGCCCGGGAGGACCGATTCTGGATTGACCGGCAGCTTCTTGCGACGTTTCGGCAGCACACGTTCCCGCTACCATGGGGCCCACGTACTAGTCGGAGGGGCCGTGTGGGACCGGGTGGCACCGCTGTAGTGGGGATGCCTGGAGGGACGCTCCCTGGGATGGCGGCGCGCTGGAACGTCGGTCGGATGCCGGGCGGCTTGTTGACACCTGAAATATAATCAAGAATAAAGATGGGACCGAAGAGAAGATTGGATCAGAAATAAAGATCCCAAGGATTCCTGCAAAGCCAGAACTACAGAAGAGTCGTCACTAAAACTATCTACCCGGCTGAAGTCCTCCCCGACCGAGCTGATGTTCGGTGTCGTCATCGCCCAGATGGTAGTACTGATGAAATTGCAAGTCTATTGACTGATAAAAACCTCCAGAAGCGTTCTGATGAAACTATATCAACTCACCAACGAAGAGGCCTTCGCCTATTCTGACAGACTCAGAAGGGTTAACAAATGAAAAGACTTTTTCAGGCTGGATAGCTTTGACAGCTTATGCCCGCTGATAAGAGGAATTAAAACATTAAAAGCCCTAAATGGGCCCATGAGTGTGGCGCCGGGAGCTCCTCACCAAAGCCCAGAGCCCATCAGGGTGGCGCCGGGAAGCTCCCCATCCAAACTAAGGCGCGCCGGGAAGGTGCGAAAGACGCGCCGAAGTGGAGCAGGCCGAGAAGGAGGGTGCTGTGCCTATAAAACCACCCATTTTCTTCCACTTACGAAGAAGAGGAGGAGATAGATAGAGCCATTGAAGAGAAGAGAGGAGAGATAGAAGAGAGGAGAGATAGAAGAGAGGCAGAAAAGAAAAAGATAGAGAGATAGAAGAGAGGAAGAAAAAAAGAGAAGAGAGATATTCAGATAGCCAGATAACAAGAGGGAGGAGAGAAGAGAAGCTGCTGCGGAGGTTGAAAGAAGAAGAAGGTGGGTGATTGGGGAGGGAGAGGAGTCAATGCTCCGCCCTGCCCCATCTTCTTGTTATCCAAATGGGTTTTATTTCCTCATCCTATGTACCCTTTCCACCCCCTTTTGTGGGCTTTTCTTCTATTTGAATGATGTTTAAAGCTTTTCTCTGTTATCGTTCGAATTATATCTCTGTAGCCGATGAAATGTAAACGACAAAATTGATTGAATGAATGGAAGCACGGGATTCTTTTCCCTCACCCTTCTCTGGTGATTGTTGTCGTTAACCTTTCTGTTGCATTGTTTGATCGATGAATCCGTGGTTTTGAGTGTCTATCGTTAGCCCAGGTGGTTGTCGAACGCTCTCTGCTACTCTTCCCTCTTGTAGTCTCGACGGAGATATTGCAGAACCCCAATCCTTACTTCTATAAATTCCTGGGTTTTGTCCCCCTCTCTCTCCCTCGACGACATCGATGATGTTAACGCAATGAAGTCTTTAGCCTTCTTAAGTTTCCCAAGCCATCGGGGCCATTACAGGGATCGGAGACAGTCATCTCTTGATCCCCTGGATGGCCGGCGACATGAATGGCATAAAGCCTGTTCCAGAGGGTTTCGAATGCCTGATGACTTTAATCCCTTGAACCCCCCTTTCAGCCCTGCGGCTCCTTGATGTTAACCTGGTAAAGCCCTTGACTCCCTCCTAGTTTGCATCCTAAAATCCCCCAGTCATCATCTGAACCCCAAATAAAATCCTCAGAACAGAGCATCGTAAAACCCCACAAAACCTTCCCGGCACCAAAACCACCACCTTCCCGGCGCCAGCATCCCTCGACGTAGTGAACAAAACCCGGCGCGGCCTTTTGCGCGCCGAGAACCCTCTTCCAGCCATGCTGAGAAGCCCCTCCTATTGACCGTGCCGAGAACCTGCTAAAGCCATGCCGAGAAGCCCCTCTATGAGGCGCGCCGAGAGCCCCTTTTCCCCGCGCCGGGAAGCCTGTTTATGCTCATTTTGCCACGCCTAGAACCTTTCATCCTCTGTCCAACTTTTGATCACCTCACCATACCAAGCCGAGGGATATCCAGAGGTCATCATGCACACCCTAGGAAATAAACTAACGGGGAATGGCCTCCCCGACATTTACACTGTGCCGGGGCCTCACGCCCCCTCTCTTTCGGTTTTCATCCCGGCACTCCGTGGATGATCTCCTATTCTTCCCGGGGCATGTTCCGAGTTAAGGGGAGATGCTGTCGAAATCCGGTCTAACGTTATCAACCCCGGTGAGCCGAGGGAGTGTCACCTATACACTTCCCGTCTGGCTCCATCTTTTGGGGGAAATGAATCTTCTGGAGCATCCGATTAAGTGGAAGTATCAAAGGGGAAATACCCTAATGATTATCTGAATTCCATCCCGCCACTGCGTGGATGGTCTTCTATCCCTACCCGGCATGACTCAAAGTCGAAGGTTATGCTGCCCGATTTAATCCGTTAAACTCAACAAATCTGCCCGTCACTTGTTCTTTTCTCCCATAGCATGAAATCTTTATTTCGCGCATTAACAATTTTGATTGCCTTCCGAGGCCTCCTATCTTTGGCATTTAATCAAGGGTTGCCCTCCTTAGGGGAGGGCGTAATTAATGTCATGGCCTTTACGGCATGGTGGACTTTTAGTCCCGACTCGGACTTCACAATCGACTGACCAAGTCAGGTCGAGCGCAGAATAAAACTGTCACTACAGTGACTGGCACGCCTAATATTCCAGCAAACCAAGGAGATAAATCTAAACAAACCATAATATTAACATAAGAATAAAATTCATCCCCACAAGCTGGCACGCCCGGTGGGACTTAGTCTCCCTTCATCTCTACGCCAAAGCAGGAGGCCCGGCGGCCTCTCTCAAAATTCTAACTGTGCGTTAATCTTACTCGCAGAAACTACAAATGGAGGCTGGACTGGTTGCTGTTCACTTCGGCCAGCAGGTGGTCGATGGCCACATCCATGGGGGGTACCTGGCGGTACCAATGGAGTTCGGATCCATGCCTCCGATGGTGGGTCTGCTCAACTGCTTGGGCCTAGTGTTCGTTGACCTGCTGCAAGTCGACAACAAAGCTGGAAATATCGCCATGATAGAAACCACGGTGGCACCAAGAGCTGGAGAGAAGACGATGGCTGCCCCTGCTGTTGTTTCTTGCCTTGTCCATCACTTGGAGAAGAAGACTATTGCCCCTGCCACTACTGGTAGGAGAAGAAGAAACAACCGGAGAAGCCGGTTTGCTACAATTGGAGGTCGTCTCTCGGCCTCAGGAAAGACTATGACGGTGGGGAACATGAGGGTGAACCTCAATGGCCGCCCCATGGATGCACGGCCTGACAGGGTCATTCCATCGGTCCATACCAACAACAGATTCCAGCCGTTGACCACCAGGAAGGCCGACTGGGAGAACAAGGGTAAACAGCCGCTGGCGCTTAGGCTGACTAAGTTCAAACAAGTTTGGGTACCAAAGAAGATTCAGAGCTGGGCACCAGCTCGAGAAGAGGACACTGCCGTCACCCGCCCTAGAGCTGGGGGCAGGAGACGTGAAAGGGAAGAAGAATATGTTGCTGCTGTCCGCCCCAGGACCGGGGGCAGGAGATGGGAGAAGAAGGAGAAAGACATCGCTGTCACTCACCCCGGGAGGAGGGGCGGAGATTTTCGAAAGAAAGATGAAAGAAGAGTGGAGGAAGTCGCTTATGTTGCTGCTCCGCAGAGATCTAGGGCCTGCGCTAGACAGGTCGGTGTATTCAGATACCCCAGGTCAGAATACTTGGCTATTCTAGCAGCCGAAGTATTCTGACCTGCCGACCAGCCAAATGGTGGTCTTTCACACTTGACCGCTATTCTGACCTGCCGAGATACTTGGCTGCTATTCTGAAGTATTCTGACCGCTATACTATGGTAGTCTTTTGGCTGGTCGGTGGTAGTCTTTCACACTTGACCGCAGAGATCTCGAGGCTGGTCTACCAGCCGAAGACTCAGGAGAGGCTGCTGTCCCGTTCAGAGCTACAAGGGTAGAGTCAGGAAGAGATGAACCGGGTGGTTCAGGACTACTTTCATTGCCTAGGGAACTCCTCCCTGGGGCAACAAAGACTATCACGTGCCTTGGGCACTATGGAAGAAGAAGAGGTTCCAGAGGAAGTGGTGCTGGGAATCTCGTGCTCGGACTCCAATGATTATGAAGACGGCCGTAGGGCCAGATATGAGAAAGATATCTGGCAGAGGAAAGAGTGTCCGTGTTTGACCGTCTGACATATCCTGGACAGGTTAAAAGGAGGATTCGCAGGCAGAGAGGAATAATGCAGATTCTTACTTGCAATACGACCGGCGTCGCCGGAAGATATGGTATGTTACCGAATCAACCAGAAGAATTGATCAGCCTGGCCCACAGACCGGGTGCAGTCACAAGAAGAAGCAAGGCAGCAAAAGATAGGATAGTAGCTGCTAATCAAGACAACCTCTCGACCGTCAATGAAGCCCGAAGGGTCACCACGATGACAGTAAATGTGGTGACTACTGAAGAGGAAGACAATCCTCTCTTAGACCCCACTGAAAGGACTTCGGGAGAGATGCAAATTCCAACAGCCATGGATCCCATGATCCAGATGATGTTCATGAAATATCAGCAGGAAATTGATTCCCTCAAGAGACAGTTGAATGAGAGAAGTGAACAGACACATGTTTCTAAGAAGGCCGAACCAGTAGGGCAGACCTCCAGCTCAGTCGAGGTGGCCATTCCATCTGTTCCCATCTGAATAACGAGGGTAGGGCGCCAAGTCAACCTCTTCCACAGCAGGTGGCAGCCCAGCCCTCTGCATCTCAAATGCAGTCTGTTGTGCCTGCACCTCAGCCGACGCTACATACAATGGTCATGACGACCCCTCTCCGCCATCAGCAGGCATACTTCTTTCCGGAACCAGTGGATCCATCTGTGGCAAATAAACTGATGATAGAAAAGATTATCGAAATGAAGCTGTCTGGGAAAGTCGGGGATGATTATGGTACTTATGATGTCTATAAGGTACCATACCCTGCGCATTATGCTGCCAAAAGACTACCACCAGGCGTTAGCAAGCCGCCGAAGTGTGAAAAGTTCAACGGCCAGGGCTCCCCCAGGGAGCATATAGCCTATTACACTACAATTATGGGCGACCTGGCGACTGATGAAGCATATTTGCTAAAATTCTTCGGCTCGTCCCTTACAGGGTTAGCCTTTGAATGGTACTCCAGTTTGCCAGCTGGATCGGTAGCTGACTGGCCTGATATGCAGCGGAGGTTCCGAGACAGATTTCATGTTACAGAAAGAGAAATCACAATAGCAGAGCTGTATGCATCCAGGCAGAAACAAGATGAGACCGCCCTGGATTACATCAAAAGATGGAGGAATCTGGCCATGAGATGCAGGCGACCTCCCCATCAAGAAGATGCCGTCCAAGATATGCAAGCAAAATCTCCGAAGAGAGGTGCTTGAAAAGATGATCGGGGCAGACATCAGGCCATTCGACTGGCTCAATAATGTAGTAGTCGAGGTTGAAACCTTTTTGTCTAAACGTCCCGCAGCAACTAATATCCCTACTGTCCAGAAAGGAAAAGTTGCAGAGCGGCGATCAGCGCCAGCAGAAGCGCACACTGTTGATTTCAGAACTCTTGACCAGCAGAAGGAAAAAGCCAAAACAGCAGATGTCCCTCCACCAGCAGGTTCTATAGAGAGGAAAGAAGGTGTTTCTTTGAGAAACAAGATGAGGAAGCCATACTCATTCACCAAAGAAAAGACCCGGGCACTGTTTGAATGGGCATACAAATACAACAAAGTAACATTGCCCGAGCCAAAAAGACCTAATGATGCAGCTAAGAAAGATGATCCTCTGTTTTATCCTTATCACAGGTCACTAGGACATGCTATTGAAGACTGCTACGTCTTCAAGGATGTTATGGAAAGCATGATCAAGAAGGGTGAGCTACAACTAGGGGAACACCTGGTGGATCCTCCACGACCCCATGAGCCCCCGGTGCTGAGGCTGGCCACTAATATGATTTCTTTATACCAGCTGTTGTCTGAAGAAGCTGTTGAAGAATGCACTCGGCGCGCATACGAGGTCTGCTTCCTTACCCCAATTAAGGAGCAGATAGGGTGGCAAACAGTGCCAGCTAAAAATAGAAGAAAGCCCTCAGCCTAGACAGCACCAGGGGCCTCCATCCGGGGTGTTACTCTGAAGCAAACTCTGCCAGCAATAGATCAGGTATGGCTAACCGCAGAGTCACCGCCAGTTATCCGGATCCCTACTGACAACCGGAGAAAGCAACCTCCGCCACCTGCCCATAAAAAAAAATAAGCCCCGAGGTGAGGCGCCTGCAGCAGTATATTGATCAGCTGGATGAGTATGAACAGTCCGAGCCTAAGCCGATACTAGTGAAGGATCATGTCCTCTGGGAGCAGCTAGAAGGACTGACCATCGAAGAAACAGTAGAAAAAAGAACAAGAGAAAGCTGAAGCTGAACTCTTCTGGGGGCACTAGCCAGCCAAGAAAAGATCCCAAAGAAAAAAGAAGTCAAGGAACAAAAAGAAGGTGATGACAGTGCAATGCAACACTCTGTCGATACTGTTCGCCCTGCCAGGCGAGGACGACGAAGGGGAGTCTTCCACTCCGCCGCTGGAGGCCAATCAGGCTGAGGCTTCAGCTGCAGTGCATGCTACCCGTTCTGGAAGAAAATAGGGACGCCAACCTCCGGCCAACCATAATATCATTTTCAGGGGAGAACAGCCTTACCAGCTGCCAGAACCCGAAGTCCGAGGCAAGGAAGTTCCTCCTCCAACAGGCCTCTATGCAGATACAAAGAAAACTAATGAAGCTCCATCATTTGTCAAGTTTCTGGCTATCCTGGAAGGCAAGAAGCCTGCACAGGTTGATACCGATAAAGGCAGCAAGCACCATCAACCCCCTGTCCTAGTGCTCAAGGAAAAAGGCAAAATGGGCACTGATCATTCCTCAGCACCAGAGGCTATTTCCCGGGTGAAAACCCCTCAATTGTCTCCTGAGAAAGAACAAGCAAAAGATAGGCAATCAATGCCACAAGCACCCCATGAACCTCCAAAGCCCCGCTGGGCGGAAGAAATGCGGCTATCTAATATCTATGTGGGTAGCCGAATTATGAAGATGTTGAAAAAGCTCTCTACAAGGTTCACCATATGGGAAATTCTCTCCTTGAGCGAGGAAGCTCGCCAAGCTATTATTGATGCTCTGCAATTGCCATCTCAATATGAGGCTCTACTGACAGAGGTTAACTCGGGGCCAGCCATTACATTCACAGAAGAAGATATGTCGGTTCCTAACCCCAATCACAACAGACCCCTATACATGAGGGGGTATCTCAACTGTCAGCCATTGAGTCAGATTTTGATAGACCCAGGGGCTGCTGTGAACATTAAGCCATATCGGATTTATCAGAAGTACTATTTCGATCTGCACCTCACCAAGGTGAAAGATATGAGGATAGCGGGTTTTAACCAGAAGTGCGAAACTCTGATCGGGATGGCGAAATTCAACCTTACATTGGGGGACTTCACCACTACAGTGTAATCCTATGTAATAAATTCCATACCACATACAAGGCCTTGCTGGGGCGGCCCTGGCTGCATGAGTACCAGATAGTACCATCTACATTGCATCAGTGCATCAAGTACTATCACAATGGTAAAGAAGAAAGGGTCTTTGCAGACTTGCACCCTTTTTGAAGTCTTCGAGTGCCATATGCTCGATGCTCCATTCTACACAGAGATTTCTCAATCGAGAAGGAATAAAGAGGCCGTTACAGGCCAGAAGAAGACAGTGTCAAAGGCAGATGACTGGCTTCCACCTCCACCTCCAGGCTATGTGGAGAAACACGAAGTCTCCCACATTTCTCAGATCGGGGATTTCGCTCGGGCTGCACCCCCGGACATCTACCCTAGGAAAGCCGATGAGAAAATGAATGAAAAACTCACACAGATAGGAATCCCACAGGGATTGGCCAAACCCGTTCCGAGCTTGGAATACCAGACGGTGCTACCACTATGGACCATGGAGGTTCCTTACTTCTGCGAGCCTCCTATAATATTCTACACCGGGGAGCCTACGAGTAAGGATGATCAAGACTGTCGGATCCCCGAAGAATTGTCCAGCCAGATGGTACCAATTGCAGGCTTAGATTACACTACACAACGGGTCATGCAGATGTTTTCCAAAATGTAGAAGCCTCTGTTACAGTCAGCTGATCAAAAGAAAGCATTTCAGGAACTCTGGGATCCTCCCTGCAATAATAAAGAACTGAAGAAAATCACCCGTCACCCGGGGCTGGGCTATACTCTGCAAGAGTATTATGAAGTAGAGGTGGACGTCGTTTCCACCTTCTTTTCACATGAAGACCCCTTTGAGGCAGGATATGACAACTACCCCTCTGAGGAAGAAGAAATCATATACCACTCTGTTATTACTGGTGAAACCTCTAGCAGCCAGCAAGGCACTGAGGAGCAGAATGAAATGGCAGCCTGCCGATGCTGGGAAGAGCTATCTTTTAAGGAGGACTTTTTCCAAACTGAAGCCAAGTTTGATACGGGGACGCCCGATGAAGACCAGACTTCCGATGAAGCAAAGGAATGTCTCGAGTTCGAACCCATCTTGGAAGAAGTTCGAGCTATGCAACAACTGGAAAGTCTGGCAGAAGAGTCTGTATCAGTAAATTCCCTGCAACCCGAGGTCTGCACCTCAGAATCACAAGCAGAGCCAGTGACACTACAGGGCCAGGCTGAACGAAGCCTGAAAGAAAACTGATGGGAATCGACGCAGAGCACTAACATTGTTATTTTGCATTTGTGTCCTTTAGTTTGCTTTTATATCATTGGGAAAGTATATGTACAATTGTAAGGCTTTGTAAGCCAATGTGTCATTCCCTAGGATTGTGTGGGTTTTTGTGTAAATGTGTAGTAGGTCCAGCTAGGGGGCCCCCTCCCCTTCTCCATTGGTCCACCTCATCCATGTGGGGTTAGTCAACCATCCTAGGTGGCCATCTAGAAGGTTTGAATACTAATTGATCACATGGGAGACAAAGGGGTTAAAATTTCAAAGGTTGGCCACCTACCTTACCTACCTAGTCAAAGTAGTGCCCCCTTCATATGTAATTTATTTATTTTAAGTTTTTGACCACATGAGAAAAGAAAATGGCCTATTTCCCACGAAATTCTCAGCCCCCCACCCCTTGCCATTTTCTATATAAGCCTATGTATAGTGTCATTAGAAATTAATGAAGAAATGAAGAGAAAATTGTTGGAAAATCAAGAGTGATTCTTGAGCCCCTCCCCTCTCCCCTGGTGTTCATCTCCTCCAACCTCAAATTCTAGAGTAGTTCTATCTTCAATCCCCTCCCCTCTATCTCCGGTGATCATCTGTGCCGCCGCCGCCGCCGTTCGTGCCGCCTTCGAGCCGCCGCGAATCCGTCTTCAGTTTTCTATCCTGCTGGACAGAGGTGTCTTCCATAAATTCTTGATACCAGCCACGGCCTCTTCGTGATTTGTAATTTTTATGGTGTGTTCCTATCTTCCATACCATCATCCACAAAAAAATTCAGGTCGAAACTCCTTCGTTTAATATTTTTGCAATTTCGGTCTTCAATCACTCCCAGATCTGTCCTGTCTCTGTCTACAGTGACAGTAGCTCTGAGTTTCCCAACTCCAACCTTCTTTTTATTTTTTTTAGGGCTACCATATTTACTGGGAGTTCTCTCCATCATCCCCTACATCCATCATTTTTCTTGATTTTTGATCCACCTTCTATCCATTTTTCAAAATTCATGTTCTATCTCTGCTATAGTGCTTTCAGCCAAGTTCCAGATCCGACCACCTTCCAGTTCAAAAATCAGAACAAATCACAGCTACCTCCAAATCCTTCACAAAAAATAGTTCCGATTTTCTAGCTTGATTTTTCACAACTTTTCGGAAGACCACCACTTCAGATTCGGATGTTCACATATCAGTAAAAGGCAGTTCTCAGATAAGTTCTCTGCAGATCTGAGAATCTTGTCACTGTACAATAGAAACTCAAAAATTCATTAAGGCCAAGATCCGTGCAGATCCAGATCAGATCTCCAGGCCTAGATTGAAGGATTTGAAGTTAGCTTTCCAAAGGCCCTAGTTTCGTGTCGATCCGACATCGAGGCTGATCGCCGCGTCCGTTCTCTCCGAGACGCGCGCTGAAACCCAGAAGCTGTAGATCCGTGGCCGGTTGTTCCGACCGGTGCCGATCGGAGCCGCCCGGCCTCCGGTCGGTGAACCAGCGCGCCTCCACTCCAGGGACCGCCCTTCCAGGCATCCTCCACTATAGCGGTGCCATCGGGTGCCACACGGCCCCTCCGGACAGCACGTGGGCCCCACCGTCACTAGTTCTGGTGTTGCCGAATCAACGCGAGAAGCCGCCCGTCAACCCGAATTCGGTCCTCCCGGGCCCCATTGTGTAGCCCTTTACCTCCCTGCGTGGAGTGGGCAGCGACGTGTATTGCTGTAATATTGTGTATTATTGTTCCGGGAGTACGAGTTTCGGCCGGGTCCGTCTTCCCCACGCCGAGCGCGTGGAGGTATCCTTCTCGCTCCCTACACTCGGCATTTGCTTATTTTCATATATACTTGTTTATGCCACTGCTAGAGAGCATGTTCTAAGATCGTAGCTCACTTTATATTTATATCACCGCTGCTGCAAGAGAGAGCGTTACCGTCCCGTGACCCGATCCGGGCACGAAAGTGTGAATTGACCACCCTAGCTCTAGCCGGTTTCTCAACTGTGCACGTCCGACGCTTCCCTCGTTAAGGGACGATCGTGAGCTTGTCGTGTCCGTGTCTCGTCCCACATCAAAAACCCAGCAGCTACCATAGGACATAATGGTTCAGCGTCAGCCAGCATCCCACTTGAAGAGTTGGAAGCATCTGAAACTGAAGAGGACTGCATCCCAGGAGGCTTTGTTGACTTACAAGAAGCTCCGCCTGAAGTCGAAGATGGCGGGCAGCCCACCGTCGATGAATAGATAGAAATAAATCTGGGAACCAAAGAAGAGCCCAGGCCTACCTTTCTCAGTGCCCTGCTGACACCAGAAGCTCAGGAGCAATACATACAGTTCTTGAGGGAATTCAGGGATTGCTTTGCCTGGACCTATGATGAAATGCCGGGATTAAGTCCCGATGTGGCACAGCACTTACTGGCAATTGATCCGAATGCAGAACCAGTAAATCAGTCCTCTAGACGGATGCGGCTTGGGTTGATTAATCAAATTAACAAAGAGGTCGATAAACTCATTGATGTAGGGTTTGTTGAAGAAAATCAATATACTACCTGGCTGGCAAATATAGTGCCCGTGAAGAAGAAAAAGGGCCAGATCAGAATTCGTGTTGACTTCCGGGACCTCAACAAGGCATGTCCGAAGGATGATTTTTCTATACCCATCACCGAGGTGATGATCGATGCCACTACAGGCCATGAAGCTCTTTCATTTATGGACGGCTCGTCTGGATATAATCAGATCTGGATTGCTAAGCAAGATAGGGTCCACACTGCATTCCTCACCCCAAAGGGAATTTTCCACTACAAAAGAATGCCGTTCGGCCATAAAAATGCCGGCGCTACCTACCAAAGAGCCATGACAAAGATATTTGATGATCTGCTCTTCAAGAAGGTAGAATGCTATATCGATGATCTGGTCGTAAAGACCAGGAAGAAAGAAGACCATCTACAGGATCTGAGAGTGGTATTTCAGAGGCTGTGGAAATATGAGCTGAAATGAACCCCATGAAGTGCGCCTTCGGCGTCTCCAGCTGGAAATTCCTTGGATCCATTGTCTGACACAGGGGCATTGAAATTGATTCTTCCAAGATCAAAGCTATTCAGGAGCTCCCTCCGCCAAGGAATCTATCTGAGCTGAGGTCCCTGCAAGGTCTGTTGGCATACATGCGCCGATTCATTTCAAATCTGTCGGGTCGGTGTCACCCATTTCACAAGCTAATGATGAAAGATGTTCCTTTCTTCTGGGACGATGGATGTCAGGAAGCTTTCGAGAAGCTGAAAGAGTATCTGAAAATTCCCCCGATGTTGGGGGCACCAATTAAAAGCAGACCTCTGATCCTTTACATAGCAGCCACTCATTGCTCGATGGGGGCAATGTTAGCTCAGGCAAATGAAGAGGGAAAAGAGCAGGCGCTTTATTACCCCAGCAGAAGGTTGATGAGGACTGAAGAAAGCTATACCTTTATAGAAAAGACTTGTCTGGCGCTGGTCTTTGCTGTCAAAAAGCTCCGGCACTACATGATGTCCCATGAAATCATATTAATATCTGCAGTAGACCCACTCAAGTATATACTGACTCAGCCAGCATTCAAGGGTCGACTCGGAAAATGGGCTGTAATCTTGATGGAGTTTGACATCATATATGTGCCTCAAAGGGAGATAAAAGGTCAGGCCGTAGCTAGCTTCTTTGCAGAACATCCTGTACCAGAAGACGCTCCATTGGAAACTGAGCTTCCTGATGATGAGACTCTGGAAGCCTGCCAGGCTCAGCCAATTATATGACAGCTATATTTCGACGGGGCATGAAGAACAAAAACCACCTCAACTGGACAGGTCAGAGTCCGAGCAGGGACAGGCATTGTTCTGAAGTCACCAGAAGAAGAAGTGGTACACACTTCGTGTTCCATAAACAAGCCAAATGACAATAATGAAGCAGAGTATGAAGCTTTGATAATCGGTCTTCAGATCGCTCTCAGCATGGGAATTCAGATGCTTCAAGTGTTTGGCGACCCAATGTTGATAATAAAGCAAGTGCAAGGGGAGTTTGAAGTGCGAAAGCCAGAACTTAGCCCTTACTATGAGAAAGCTATGCGCCTTATGACAAGATTTCACCATATAAGACTCAACCATGTGGGCTGGGGGTATAATGCTCAAGCTGATGCCCTAGCAAAGCTAGCCAGCTCACTAGCAGTCCCACCTGATGAAACACTCAACATTGTTGTGATAAATCGACGACAAGTTCCCAGTATGTTGGAATCCTGCCTAGAAGAATGTGAAGTCAATACAACTGAAGAAGCACAGCAGCCTGATTGGAGACGACATCTGATACAATGGTGTCTCCATTAGCAGTTACCCAGAAATCGGGAAGAAAGGATAAAACTATTAAGAATCAAAGATTCCTATGAATGCAGAAGCGGGACATTGTTCCGAAAAATGGCGGATGCTCGCAAAAAGATCTTGCTCCACTGCCTATCCACAGAGGAAGCTTGGCAAGTGATGAGAGAGATACATGCCGGGACAGCCGGGGCACACCAGGCTGGACCGAAGATGAAAATTGAGGTCAAGAAATTAGGGTACTACTGGCCCACTATGTTCGAGGACTGTTGTCAGTTCGTGAAATCATGTCAGAAGTGCCAAGAGCATGCTGTTGTGCCTAGGAGGCCTCCTATACAACTACACCTAACAATTCCCAGCTGGCCATTTGCCCAATGAGGAACTGAGGTGGTCGGTCCTTTGCCAACCTCCTCAGCTGGACACAAGTACATCTTGGCCATAACAGATTACTTCTCCAGATGGGCGGAAGCCATAGCACTCAGACCAGTAACTGGTGAGCTGGTCGCCAGATTTATCAAACAGAATATTATTTTCTGGTTTGGTGTTCCCAACATAATAATCTCTGATAATGGAAGTCATTTTAAGAATCAGGAGATATATCGGCTCTCCGAGAAATACAAGATTGATTGGAGGACCTCTACCCCTTACAATCCACAAGCAAATGGGTTGGCTGAAGCATTCAATAAAACTCTGTGTACGCTCCTAGCGAAGATCGTCAGCTCTCACAAGAAGGACTGGGGGAAAAGATGTACAAAGCATTATGGGCCTATCGTACTTTCTACAAAACCCCTACAGGCTGCTCACCCTTGTCACTCATGTACGGCTCCGAGGCAGTGGTTCCTATCGAGCTGGAAGTTCCGTCGCTCAGGGTTGCTGTCCAATACGGTTTGGCCCGAGATGAGCAAACAAATGCTGAAAGAAGATATGAAGAATTGGCAGAGCTGGAAGGAAAATGCCTTCAGGCACAGAAGAATATCCAGATGTACGAAGCTCGCATGGCAAATGCCTTCAATAAGCTCGTCAAAGGGCGAGAATTCAAGAAAGGAGACCTGGTCATGGTCAAGAAAAGGGAAGTCATGGCTTCCAATCCAAAAGGCAAACTTGCTACTAACTGGCTGGGTCCATATGTAGTCCAGAGGGTCTACGAGGGCAGAGCCCACGTGGTTGTCAACCATCGAGGGGAAGTTCAGTTCCCGCCACTCAATGGGAAACATCTAAAACTCTAGCATGCCGCACCACTGCCTGCTGGGGGAGTGGCGAATGGACAGATAAATGAAGGTTGATGACAATCAGGAGGGTCGCTCCTTCGCTACACACCGACATCAGTTCGGACCCTCCGTCTGGATTAGATGATGAAGCCCTATTCTTCTTTGCGTTGGTGTTTACCCCACATCAACGATAAAACTCATCCACCTTCTCGGCAAATGGCTTCAGGCCCGAGCTGCTACATACCAACATAGATCCAGATCTTCCATCCGGATTAGATAATGAAACCTTATTCTTCCTTGTGTTGATAAAATGATAAAAAAATGGGGCTTAAAATAGAGGTGCCCCGCCGGACTTGTCCAAGATATCTTGGACGAGTGCAAAAATGGCAAACAACCCGACTGTGGCGAAAACCTGAAAGGGCGCTACGGGTAAAATTGGATATCCCGCCACGTGAAAACCTGAAAGGGAGCGTGGGCAAAAGCAAGAGGGGGCTGGCTTTAGCGAAAACTCGAAAGGGCGCTTAAGCCAGTAATGTGGCAATTTAAAGTTCCCTTTTTCACCCTTCCTAATAAAACTCTGAGAAGGACGATCATCATAAAGTCCCACCGGAAATCCTGTCCAACAATCTTTCGGCCCTTGTCATCATCGACAAGATCGGTTGGCTTCTTCCTTTAACTTGGAACCGTCGTCCCTGTCAAATGAATCTACCTCTCCGGCAAACGGCCCCGTGCCCAAGCTACTACCCATCAACATCAATTCAGACCTTCCGTCTGGATTGCATGAGGAAATACCATTCTTCTTTGCGTTGGTGTTTACCCCACATCAACGATAAAACTTATACATATTTTTCAATGAATGGCCCCATGCCTGAGCTGCTACATGGCAACGTCACTCAGACCCTCCGTCCGAGTAAACGATGAAACCACTCTCCCTTGCGTTGATGTTTATCCCCGCACCAACGATGAAACCTACATTCCCGGCAAATAGCTTCATGCCCAAGCCACCATCCACCAACTTCAGTTCAGACCTTCCGTCTGAATTGCGTGATGAAGCCCTACTCACCTTTGCGTTGATGTTCACCCCACATCAATGAATGGCACATGCTCAGAGAACAACATGAGAATTAAAAAAAAAAGATAAGAAATGGGGCTTAAAATAGAGGTGCCCCGCCGGACTTGTCCAAAACATCTTGGACGAGGGCAAAAATTGCCAAAACCCAGCTATGGTGAAAACTCGAAAGGGCACTGCAGGCAAAATCAGGTACCCCGCCACGTGAAAACCCGAGAGGGCGCGTGGACAAAAGTAAGAGGGGGCTGGCTCCGGTGAAAACCCGAAAGGGCACTTGGGTCAGTAATGTGGTAATATAAAAAGTTCACTTCATGAATCTCCTTCGGCAGCACATCCACCGCATGTCCCACCGATGATGAAACCCCGTTGATCATAAGGCATATGGTCTCGATCACTGCTAAAGCTCATCTCGGAATAGACCTTCCGTCTGTTCTGATAAAACCCTTCCACTTTCTGCCCGAGACCCACCACGGTAAAACCTATCCGGTTTAGATCTTGCATCTATTCTGACGAAGCCTATCATATGTCCCAATACCGATGATGAAACCTACTGTTGATCGATTGGCACACTGCCCGATCAACGATGAAACCTATCCGGCTTAGACCTTACATCTATCCTGATGAAACTTGTGAACTCCTTGCATTGGTATAAACCCAATATCGATGATGAAACATGCTATTGATCGATTGGCACACTGCCCGATCAACGATGAAACCTATCCGGTTTAGACCTTACGTCTGTCCCGATGAAACTGATTGAACTCCTTGCATTGGTATAAACCCAATACCGGTGATGAAATCAGCTACTGGTGGAGTGGCACACTGCCTGATCGATGCTGAAACCCATCCAGGGTAGACCTTCCGTCTACTCTGATTAAAACACAACATATTTCCTCAAGTCAATCCGGACCCTCCGTCTGGATGGATAATGAAATCTCATTCCTTTGCGTTAATGTTAAACCCCACATTAATGATGAAATCTACATCCACAGCGAACGGCTTCGTGCTTAAGCTGCTACACACATTTCTTTAAGTCAATCCGGACCTTCCGTCTGGATAGATGATGAAATACTATTCCTTTGTGTTAATGTAAAACCCCACATTAACGATAAAACCTACATTTTCAGCGAACGGCGTCGTGTCCAAGCTGCTACCCACATTCCTTTAAGTCAATCTGGACCTTCCGTCTGGGTAGATGATGAAATCCTATTCCTTTGCGATAATGTAAAACCCACATTAACGATGAAACCTACATTCCTAGCGAACGGCTTTGTGCCCAAGCTGCTACCCACATTTCTTTAAGTCAATCCGGACCTTCCGTCTGGGTAGATGATGAAATCATATTCCTTTGTGTTAATGTTAAACCCCACATTAACGATGAAACCTACATTCCGAGCGAACGGCTTCGTGCCCAAGCTGCTACACACATTTCTTTAAGTCAATCCGGACCTTCCGTCTGGATAGATGATGAAATCTCATTCCTTTGCGTTAATGTGAAACCCCACATTAACGATAAAACCTGCATCTTCAGCGAACGGCTTCGTGCTTAAGCAGCTACACACGTTCTCAAGTCAATCCGGACCTTCCGTCTGGATAGATGATAAAATCTCATCCCTTTGCATTAATGTTAAACCCCACATTAACGAGGAAACCTACATTCCCAGCGAACGGCTTCGTGCTTAAGCTGCTACACACATTCTCGAGTCAATCTGGACCTTCCATCTGGATAGATGATGAAATCCTATTCCTTTGCGTTGATGTCAATCCCCACATTAACGATTACGGTCAAGCTTCCGGCGAACGGCTTCGCGCCTAAGCCACAAAACACACTCAAGTTGACCCAGGCCTTCCGCCTGGGTGGACGATGAAACCCCATACCCCTTGCATTGATGTTAATACCCACATCAATGACGACGCATACACAAGTTGAGCACGTGGATTGACAATTTACAAAGCCAAAGTCCTAGTGCAACAAAAAAAAAAAAAGAAAGATAAGATGGGGCTAAAAATAGAGATGCTCCGCCAGACTTGTTCAGGCATTCTGAACAAGGGCAAAAAATGGCCAAACCCCAGCTGTGGTAAAAACCCGAAAGGGCACTGCAGGCAAAATCGGGTACCCCGCCACGTGAAAACCCGAAAGGACGCGTGGGCAAAAGCAAGAGGGGGTTGGCTCCGACGAAAACTCGAAAGGGCGCTTGAGTCAGTAATGTGATAATTTAAAAGAAAGTTCCATGCCAATGACATGCTACCTTCATCTCCCGTCATTTACAAGAACGTTCCATTTCTAGCTCGGCATCTTACCCGATCAGCGATAAAACCCTTACAGGATAGACCTTACGTCTGTCCTGATAAAGTCTTCATACCTCTTTCAAAAGTCCCACCGACGATAAAACCCATCACCACTCTTATGAAAGCAGCTATTGGTCGACCGGCACCTTGCCCGATCAATGATAAAACCCTACCCAGTTTAGACCTTACGTCTATTCTGATGAAACCTGTGAAATTCCTTTGCATCGATATAAACCCAATATAAATGATGAAATCAACCGTTGACCGACCAGCACCTCGCCCGATCAATAATGAAACCCTATCCAGTTTAGACCTTACGTCCATTCTGATAAAACTTATGAAATTCCTTTACATCGACATGAACCCAATATTGATGATGAAACAAGCTATTGATCGACCGGCACCTCGCCCGATCAATGATGAAACCCTATCCAGTTTAGACCTTACGTCCATTCTGATGAAACTTATGAAATTTCTTTACATCGATATAAACCCAATATCGATGATGAAACTAGTTATTGATCGACGGGCACCACGCCCGATCAATGATGAAACCCTATCCAGTTTGGACCTTACGTCTATTCTGATGAAACTTATGAAATTCCTTTGCATCGATATAAACCCAATATCGATGATGAAACAAACCGTTGATCGACCGGCACCTCGCCCGATCAATGATGAAACCCTATCCAGTTTAGACCTTACGTCTATTCTGATGAAACTTATGAAATTCCTTTGCATCGATATAAACCCAATATCGATGATTAAACCAGCTATTGATCGACCGGCACCTTGCCCGATCAATGATAAAACCCTATCCAGTTTAGGCCTTACGCCTATTCTGATGAAACTTATGAAATTCCTTTGCATCGATATAAACCCAATATCGATGATGAAACCAGCTATTGATCGACCGGCACCCTGCCCGATCAATGATAAAACCCTATCCAGTTTGGACCTTACGTCTATTCTGAGGAAGCCTATGAAATTCCTTTGCATCGATATAAACCTAATATCGATGATGAAGTCAACCGTTGATCGACCGGCACCTCGCCCGATCAATGGTAAAACCCTACCCAGTTTAAACCTTATGACCATTCTGATGAAGCCTTTATCATTTGGTGCGGACACTCGAGCAGTTGAGCGGCGTGACACGCCGAGCCACCGGTACCGCACACGGAGTACGACTCGAGCCACCTCAGCATCCATCTGGCTCGGAGACAGCCTGGAGGCTCCCCCATGAGTCTCGGCATTTATCATATTTAGTTAGACTTTATTTCTGTTTAATGTGTGTTTACTTCATTTTATTCGATATGTAATTTTGATTGTAAGAGGGGCTTATTTGTAAAAATGGGACCCCTGGGCCCCATGGGACCCCAGGCCCCCTCCCATTGATCCACCTCATCCCTAGGGCCCCATGTGGGGTCGGTCAACCATTCAAATGGTGGCTTCTAGAAGGGTGGGCCAAGTGGGGGACATTGGAATGAAAATGCCAACAATTCCAACCCACCCCCACCTACCATGTCCCCCCCTTGCCTCCCTAATCAATGGGCTGCCCCCCCCTTGTATTTTTAATTTTAATTTTTGTGGATGGTCACATGCAATCTCAGCCCTCTATCTCCCATCTCTTGATCCAACGGTTGAGGATTGATTAGACATGTAACCTATATATGCTTGTTATTTTCATTTTTGATGAATTAATACCATTTGAACTTGGAAAATCCTTGGAGCAGTCCTTGGGCACCCCCCCTCTCCCTCTCTCTTGTAAACACGTCAAAATTGACGTTACTGAGAGTACATCTCATGTTACCTTGTAATGCCCCAATTTGACCCTCAAATCAATTTTATTTGAGTGTTTTTTCTCACTTTTCTTAGATTTCTCCCTTTTTTCTCCCTTTTATTATTATTTTCTATTTTCCTAGATTTTCTAGATTTTCTGGATATTTTTCTCTATTTTTATGAATTTTCCCCAATTAACGACTTGAAGAGGGGCGTCATTTCATTTTAAGAAAATTTAAAGAAAATAAAAATAAAATTAACGTCACATGCATCAGGCGTCAATTGCATCTCAATTCCCATTTTTCTGGATTTTTTCGAGCATTGTTCGGATTTTTTTTTAAATTAACAACCTAGAGTGGGACGTTATTTTAATTTTAAATAAAATAAAATGAAAAAAAGTGGAATTCACGACATTAGTAAGGGCATCATTTTTCAAATTGATTTTTTAATATTATTTTCAACCCCCCTTTGAGAGGTGATTTGGTGACCTTCCTGGTGTCAGAAAAATACGCAAAAATAGTCATTGGAATCAGCACATTGAGATACACCTCCACCTAAAAAATGGAAAAATAATATTGAGAAATGAAAAATTGCCATGTTTTGAATATTTTTGAATTAACGACCCTGAATCGGACGTCAATTTAATTGACGCCCGAACACATAGTCGTCCATTCTTTTTGGCTATTTATCATATTGATTAACGCCCCTTGGTAGGGCGCGTTTTTAATTAACGCCTTTAGTTCAGGCGTCTTTCACAATTTTTCAAATAAAGAAAGTTTGATTACCAAATTTAAATACAGGAAGTGACGCCCTTGTCCAGGTCGTGTTTTTAATTAACGCCCTTCTGCAGGTCGTCAATTTATGAATTAACGCCCCTTTTCAGGTCGTGTTTCAGTTTCGTGTTCTAATCGAACGCAGCCCTTTCCCCAAAGAGTCCCTGCTTTGTTTGGTCATCTTCATCTATTGGGAACTTAACCCTTCCCATGTTGGACTCTTGCCCATTCTTATCTTTCTATCCTACTTGATTCTGCCCTTTTAATAGAGCCCTGCGGCTCTGTTATTAGGTTCGGTCCCTTTTTCCCCTTTTTTCTTCTTCTCGACTGCTTCTTCGATTCCTCTGCCTTCTTTTTTTTCGCAGGGTTGCTGCTGTTGCTTCTGGCTGAAGGAGGGGCTCCTGCGCATCAACCTTCATCCTTTGAGGCTTCCTCCCCATCGAGCATCCAAAGGCCAAAGAAACACAGGCTCCTGTCTTTTATTCTTCTTTTCTTTTTATTATCATTAGTTCATATGTGCATGCACGTTCATCTCCTCTCATAATTTGGTTACTCAACAACGTTGAGTATTTTCCCACAGTGCAACACTTGCACTTTTCTCCTTATTCTTATTCATCATCTTTTATTCATCATACATTCAACATATCCCACCCTTTTGCATAGGGGTTTAAGGGCCAACACCCACAAGGTGTGTTCTTTTCCATTATTTTTCATGCTCATCCTTATTATGAATTGATGCTACACTCACCTTGATTTCTAATCCAATCTTTTATTGGTGTTGTCTTCATTTTTACAAGGGTAATCAATCTAAGAAGAACTCTCTTCATCGACCGGCCGATTGAAAGAGAAGGAAGGCACTCATAATCACCCACTCTTTAAAAGGTATTTTTTTCGCGATCCCTCCTCCATATTATTATTTATATTTTTGAGACCCTCGCGTCTCTGGCGATCACATCTCCTATTTTGCACCGTGTGCATACTTTTTCATCTTCTGCATAATTCTTTTTTTATTATTATTCTTCTAAGTGGATTTCTTAGAATCTACAAATTGGCGATCACGGTGGGACTCCTTTTGTTGTTCTTTTGATTACCCTTTCCCCTTGGGCACCCACGTGTGCCATCTCCCCTTTTGCACCCACGGTGCGTCTCCCTTTTGTGCTCCACGTAGCACCCCTCCCCCTAAGTGATTGGTTAGTTTGATAGATTTTTAGAAATTCCATTTATTCATCTATTAAAAAATAAAAAAAATGATGATGAGCATGCTATATTCCTTTTGGTGGTCGATTGCCATGATTTTATTGTGATTGTGAGTGTCTTTGTCTCCTTTCATATTGGTATTTAACTCTGTTTCTGGGGGCAGAAGAATTGGCGCCCCTTTCAGAGGCGTGTTTCTAGTGAGTAACGCCTTCACTCAGGGCGTGTTTTCCTATTTAACGTCTTCTGCCAAGGGCGTCCCGTGCAGAATTGACGCCCAACATTCTGGGCGCCTCTTGTTTATTAAGCGCCCCTGGCAGAGGCGCCTTTTACAGAATTGACACCGCACTCCAGGGCGTCTCTTTCCTATGTGTCACAGTGACTAACCGGTTGTCTTCTGCTTACATTCATCTGTTTATTACATCCATCTGTTGCATATATGATTCTGCATTCATCATTTGTTTTTGGTTGAGAGACCTTCTCACATTATTAGGATCCACACCCCCTCTTGGTGAAGGAATGACCCTCCATTGAGCATTCCGTCTCTTTGGACCGGAAATTCCTAAACCAAGCCTCCGTAAGTCCCCGCACCCATGGATTCCCTCACGGACGCCGGGCAGGTTGTACCCTTTGAAGTACCGGGTTTAGTTGGCCTATACGTGGTGAGAGAGTGTTCCTAACTGGCACCGGAGTTAAACCACATTTGAAACTAGGTTCACCCCTTGAGTGATTATATCAATTTGCATAAAATCTTTAATTCACCAAGGATCAAACAAAAGAAATCAAGGGTAACCGTTTCAACTTGTGTGCTTCTTTGCAAATTATTTTGCTTAAACTTTGATTGTATAATGGCTTACCTTGATAGACAAAGTAACATGTTTAATCTTAAATGCATTAATGAGGATGCACAACCTAGCACATCTTGCAATCCTCAGTCTCAACATGTTCAACATCATTCTCACCATATTTTCAAAGGACCACGTCCTCATTCTTATGGTTTTGCTCGACCCATGGGCAATGTCCGATCTCGTGGCCCTTCAATCCAATCGCGAGCCACTACTCCCACGGGACCGTCTCCTCCTAACGATGAGAAGGTCTCCCAAATCTTGCATGCATTAGATCATCTCACCCCTCAACAAATTCAAACCCTTAAGGCCGCTGTTGAGGGTGCATCTCATTCATCTCATCCTCCTTCCAATCCTACTCGGGTGGCCCATCACCCACTTCCCTCTTCTATTCACATTCCTACTCGGGCAGCCCATCACCCATCTCCTTCTCCTCGGGTGATCCAATACCCGCCTCCTTCTATTCCTCCTCCACCACGGCCCCAAGGCCCATTTATTTCTTGCAACCCGGCCCGTCTGGGTTCTTCTATGGGTCATCCCATTAATCCCCTTCCACGGCCTTTTTATACGACCCCTCCTTCAAGGCCCTGCCAACCCTATGTTGCTCAGGTCACACCCCTCCAGCAAACTCTTATTGGCAAAGTCACTCTGATGGAGGAACAGTTAAAGAGGGTTGCGAGCCCGCGGCCCGCTCCTCCTACTCCAGTCAATCCCCTTCACGCTGCTCTGAATGACATTACCAAGATGGAGAAAGAGTGGAAGGATAGGAGGGATGACTATGGCGCCGACGATTCAAGCAAGCAAGGGCCGACGATTACAGAATTTGAAGCACATGACGATGAAGTTCCGCAGGCACCCCTTCCGAGTTTCCTTCGCTTCCCTCTCCCTCCACTACCATTTGATGAGCCCCCTGCTCAGGACGAAGCTACCGTCCCTAATCCAACCCCCGTTTATGAGACTAATTGGTGTTACGATGATGGGTCGATATTCCAATCACCCGCGCCGGCACCTCTTGAGTCCCCTTCCACTCCTAACACCGCTCGCCCCGTTCGGCGTTTTCCCCGCACCAAACCTCCACCAGTTATGTTAACCTTTACAACACCAGCCTCCCCCGAGCCTTCTACTAAACCTCCACCCATTAAGCCATTAGCCTCCACACCATCGGCTTCCATCGAGCCCTCCATTGAGCCTTCCCCAATTAACCTACCATTATCACCACCTCAGCCCTCCATTATCCCTTTAACCCCTACTCCACTACCTAACCCTTCACCCTTACCCGTGGCTAGTCCTGAGCAGGATTCACCCTTTTTTGCACTCGAGCCAACCCCAACTGCTTCCGAGCAAGAGGGGAAGTTCGACGTGTTTGAACCTCCACTTCCACTCATCCTTTCTCCAACACTTTCCATTACACCGTCACCATCCATGGAGCCTTCCGCCTCCGCTTCATACCTCTTTACCACTTGGAATGGGGGTGCTTCTGCAAGTACTTGTGCCAAAGATGATCAAGAGCCGGGCAAGAAACATGTGGCCGTGGCTATGCGGTTCAAGATGCAAGAATTTATTTACCGGATGTCAATCCGGGTTGTTGTGCCAAGCACGATGGAAGGGGCCAAGTCGCCGTCATTACTCAGAAGAGAATGCCAAGTGTTGATGCCACCCAAGGGCCGGACAAGGCACACCTTGTTCCCATTTTCCAATCTTGAATCCATTCTTCCATACAAGGGGCGAATGCCTATTCTATTTAACACTCCTTATACGCCACAACCCCAGGGTAACACAATACTTCCTATCCCAACTGTTCAACTCCCTCACACTATCACTTTTCACTCTCCAGGGGAATTGTCATTTACCTTTGAAGTTTCATCATGGGCTTATACTTTATCTATTGGGCCAATTGGCTATACACTTTTACTGCCATGGAAGGGCAGTTACCTTGGTGCTGAAGGGCTTTCCACTATTTTATCCACCTTCTATTCAACTCCATCCACATTCTTGTCTGTCACATTTTCTTCATGGGCCACTCCAAGGGAAAAGAGGAGGATCTCATCCTCTCGCCCTTCATGTTCTTCATATTCTTTGCATCTCATGCATTCTGTTGCATCCATGCATTCACCGCATCCATTCTATTGCATCCACATGCATTTACACTTCTTCTTTCCCGGGTTTCAAAACCTGTATCTTCCCCGCCTTCCGGAATCTCCGGATCCCCCACGTTTCCTATATCTTCCGCCTCTATCTTCGGGATCTCCAGGTCCTCTTACACTCACCAGGCATTGTGTCCCCTCCAATCATCCCTCAGGGCATCGCGCCCCTTTCCAACTATTGAATCCGCACTTTCCGGATTTCTCTCCCGTCCTCCTTGGGCATCGCGTCCCTCGGTATCTGCTTCCTCCGGAACCTCCGGATCTTGCTCTTTGGGTATCGCGTCCCTACACACCCTCAAGTCCGGATCTTATGGGCTCCTTACTGATTCTCCCAGGGCATCGCATCCCTCGGTATCTGCTTCCTCCGGAACCTCCGGATCTTTCACCCCTCTCTTTATCCCTTGGGCATCGCGTCCCTTTCCGTCTTCTTCCTCCGGAACCTCCGGATCTTTCTCTTCTCCTTGGGCATCGCGTCCCATGGTACCTTCCCCCTCTAGAATCACCGGACTCTCTTTCCTTCCTCCCAGGGCATCGCGCCCTTTCTGATTCTCTTCCTCCGGGACCTCCGGACTCTCCATCTTATTCTTTCTATCTTCTTTTAGGGCATCCCGACCCTTCTGATTCCATCCCTCCGGAACCTCCGGACCCTCCTGATCCTTTTCATCCACTCTTCCCTGAGTACCGCGTCCCTCGGCATCTCATTCCCCCGGAACCCCCGGACCATCCATCTTTCTTCCGATTCATCACATCCTTCATTTTCTTCTTCCTTTTCCATCATCTTTTTCCCTATTTCTTCTCAGGGCACCGCGTCCCTCGATATTTTATCCCTCCGGAGCCCCCGGATTCCTCCTATCAGGATTCTCCTCCTCTGCCTCCGGACCCTCCGGATCCACCTCTTTCCATCTACCAATTTCTTCTTCTAATTCCTCCTAATCACGGGTCCGACCCAACTTCTTCCACATCCACTGCCTTGGGCATCTGCCCATTCTCTCACTGCTTTCGAGGCTTTAGTCCTCACCTCTCTTCTTGATATTTCACTTCTTCTGTAGACTGTTCTATGTGATCAGGGTCTCTGCGCCTTAGTGAGGGAGTTCTAGCCCTCGCCTCTCTTCCTTTTCTCCTTATTCGTCTGAGTCTAGTCTGGGCACCACTCCTTCTTGTTAAGCCACTTCCAAATCCTTTGCTTCCAATCCTTTTATTCGCTAAAAGAGGACTATCCCACGATGATCAACCCCGCCTCTCGCGGCAACTATTTCAAGAAAGGTCGCAAGGTAATATGTTGGCATAAGTACGCATTTTATGATATCATTACCTCATTGCTTCACGCTTGATTTTCAAAATGAAGTGCTTCTTAACAAGATTAAGAGTGGTAGTTAAGACCTTTATCCTAGGTCATATCTTTATCTTTACTAAATCATTGTCAAAAAGAGTCTTTAGGCTTGCTATGCAGCACTTTGGATAAAAGAACCCCGCGCTGGGGATTCAACATTCTCTCCCCGCTTGTTAAGAGCAACCCTTAGCTGGGCACCACACACACTTCACGACATCCTTTAGCCGGCTCCTTGATAAAACACCGTTGCTACTTTGGCCATGCCATGAGAATTCCTGAAAGTCTTTTTCTCTTCTTTACTCGGCCGCGTGCAGGGGCAAGAGGTCGACGGGTGAGATGACCCACCCAGGGTAATCCCCAATACGAGAGGAGTCTCAAATAGGGGCAGTCTTGACCCAAAATCAATATGAGTTTTCATGATATACATCTCGCCAAAATGGCTATTATGGAAATCAAATCAGAATTTCGATAAATGTAAAAGTATGAATTATGGCATGACAAGAGTGGCAAAGTCTCCGCAGGGAAAATCCTGATCGTATGCATGTCATGGGTCTAAAAATCAAAGGCACAAAAGCCCCGGCACAACAGACTACCTCTTTGCGGTAAATACCTTGGAAGGAATTCAAATCCTGACATCTCCCATCCTGTATAAAGCTTATCTTCAATTATTCTTCTCTTCTCCCTCTAAGACCGAATGTTTCTCTGGTATGGCCTTGGTAGGAGCACCGTTAATCAAAGACAGTCAGTTATAGGGCGCCACCCTTCAATGCATGCTCGGCTTTGGGTAATTTTAGCAAAAGGGGAAGGAACAAAGATCCCTAGCCAATGGTTCAAAAATACCCTTTGATGCTGCATTAACAATGTCTAAACCAAAAAAAAATAAAAAAAAATAAAAAAAAACTTGAATATTTCCTAAGTCAAAATTCAAAAAATTTTGAATATTTTCTAAGCCAAAATCCAAAAAAAATTTGAATATTTCCTGATCAAAATCCAACAAAAATTGAATATTTTCAAAATTCATAATAAAAATTCAAATATTTTTTAAAATCCACATAAAAATTTAAATATTTTTAAAACTCATAAAAATTTGCATATTTTAAAATTCAAAAAAAAAATTGCATTGTATTTTTCTAATGGTGCTTTTTGCAGGAACGACAACTTTGCAAGGACCAAGAGCACGGGATGAGTCCTCTCCATTCATTGCCATCTACCTTTTGATTCTTCCCATGTTCACAATTGATCACATCTTCATAATTTGCTATGCATTACTCCGATTATTCATCTCCAAATCTTTTAATAAACTCCTGCTGATCACTTTGTCACTGGGCATTACTTGATTCTGATCATCCAATCTCAATCTCACATGCCAAGATTGTCATCCTCATCACAAAACAACAAACAATGATACTTTGCAATGCTATGATTTAACTCATGATATTCATGCTAAACATGCTTCGCCTTGCTAATACATGCTTGAATGCTATCCACACCAAGCTTTGGTTGCTTTGATGATTATGTTGTGATTGCTATTAATACTATGTTTCATGCTATGCTTGCTATGCTTAAATGTCTTATTCATTGCTTGTTATCTTTTATATCTTGGCTGATGAATCTTTGAGCGTAGGAAGAAGCTCTTGGTCCCACCGACTGGGCATCATCATCCAAGCCCCACGGTGCTTGCACCTCATTTCTCAGTTCCCCCATGCTCATTGCTATCACCATCCCCTCTGTATGCATCCTACTATATGTTACATACGCTACTAGATTATATCAAGGACCTTGTGGCTTTGGTAAATCTGGAATTTAAGTTCCCCTTCATCAAAAATAATGATGATTCCAGAGGAGTCTTAATCATACGGATAGGCCGTCGAGCCGTCCAAGACTGGGGACGATGGTTCCCTTTTGCAAGTTGATGCATGGATAAACGAGCTTCGGCTTAGTAGCAGCTCGCGAAATCGGTTTCTTGACCCAGTCTGGGCAGTTTAACAATATTATCCTTGATTATCTTATATTTTCATTTGTTTTAATTTTTTCTTTTAAACCCATCATGCATTCATATAGGACTTCGAATCAACGTGGAAAATCATTCTGATAAGCTGATTTGAAGAGTCAAATTGATCTTAATCTTTCAAGATATGAGATATTCATTGCTGATGGAATCCGTAGTTCGTTTTGTCACTGTTTTGGGTCATTTTCTCGAAAGCTCTTTGTTTGGATTTCTATCATCTTATCTCAATCCTTTTACTTTGATCCACCTTGGCTACAGCACGTCCACATTGGCTGGTAACCACTCCCCAATGGTGAAACCTACATGTTTGTGACCTGGGGTACTCCCACCGCGCTGGAAGTTAATCATTCTCCTTCGTGCCCGCGTGCACACTCCTCCTCTTATCCAAATATCGTTGATTTCATTGAATTTCCCGGGATGGCTTCATCTCGAGCTTTTCATTTCATTTTCATGAAGCGATGTTGATTACGTGTCTTATCACACCTTGGTATCTACTTTTCAGTTCGCTCTGCTCCCTTACAAAACAGACGCCAAGGCGGGACAGCTGTAGACACGCCAAAATTGACGTTACTGAAAGTACATCTCATGTTACCTTGTAATGCCCCAATTTGACCCTCAAATCAATTTATTTGAGTGTTTTTTTTCACTTTTCTTGGATTTCTTCCTTTTTTTCTCCCTTTTATTATTTTTTTCTATTTTCTTAGATTTTTCTAGATTTTCTGGATATTTTTCTCTATTTTTATGAATTTTTCCGAATTAACGACTTGAAGAGGGGCGTCATTTCATTTTAAGAAAATTTAAATAAAATAAAAATAAAATTGACGTCACATGCATCAGGCGTCAATTGCATCTCAATTCCCATTTTTCTGGATTTTTTCGAGTTTTTTTTGGATTTTTTTGGAATTAACGACCTAGAGTGGGACGTTATTTTGATTTTAAATAAAATAAAATGAAAAAAAAGTTGAATTCACGACATTGGTAAGGGCGTCACTTTTCAAATTAATTTTTTAATATTATTTTTAACCCCCTTTGAGAGGTGATTTGGTGGCCTTCCTGGTGTCAGAAAAATACGCAAAAATAGTCATTGGAATCAGCACATTGAGATGCACCTCCACCTAAAAAATGAGAAAATAATATTGAGAAATGAAAAATGGCCCTGTTTTGAATATTTTTGAATTAACGATCCTGAATCGGACGTCAATTTAATTGACGCCCGAACACATGGTCGTCCATTCTTTTTGGCTATTTATCATATTGATTAACGCCCCTTGGTAGGGCGCGTTTTTAATTAACGCCTTTAGTTCAGGCGTCTTTCACAATTTTTCAAATAAAGAAAGTTTGATTACCAAATTTAAATCTAGGAAGTGACGCCCTTGTCCAGGTCGTGTTTTTAATTAACGCCCTTCTGCAGGTCATCAATTTATGAATTAACGCCCCTTTTCAGGTCGTGTTTCAGTTTCGTGTTCTAATCGAACGCAGCCCTTTCCCCAAAGAGTCCCTGCTTTGTTTGGTCATCTTCCTCTATTGGGAACTTAACCCTTCCCATGTTGGACTCTTGTCCATTCTTATCTTTCTATCCTACTTGATTCTGCCCTTTTAATAGAGCCCTGCGGCTCTGTTATTAGGTTCGGTCCCTTTTTCCCCTTTTTTCTTCTTCTCGGCTGCTTCTTCGATTCCTCTGCCTTCTTTTTTTTCGCAGGGTTGCTACTGTTGCTTCTGGCTGAAGGAGGGGCTCCTGCGCATCAACCTTCATCCTTGAGGCTTCCTCCCCATCGAGCATCCAAAGGCCAAAGAAACACAGGCTCCTGTCTTTTATTCTTCTTTTCTTTTTATTATCATTAGTTCATATGTGCATGCACATTCATCTCCTCTCATAATTTTGTTACTCAACAACATTGAGTATTTTCCCACAGTGCAACACTTGCACTTTTCTCCTTATTCTTATTCATCATCTTTTATTCATCATACATTCAACATATCCCACCCTTTTGCATAGGGGTTTAAGGGCCAACACCCACAAGGTGTGTTCTTTTCCATTATTTTTCATGCTCATCCTTATTATGAATTGATGCTACACTCACCTTGATTTTTAATCCAATCTTTTATTGGTGTTGTCTTCATTTTTACAAGGGTAATCAATCTAAGAAGAACTCTCTTCATCGACCGGCCGATTGAAAGAGAAGGAAGGCACTCATAATCACCCTCTCTTTAAAAGGTATTTTTTTCGCGATCCCTCCTCCATATTATTATTTATATTTTTGAGGCCCTCGCGTCTCTGGCGATCACATCTCCTATTTTGCACCGCGTGCATGCTTTTTCATCTTCTGCATAATTCTTTTTTTATTATTATTCTTCTAAGTGGATTTCTTAGAATCTACATCTCTCTCTCCCTCTTGCAGCTGAGAAGGCTACCTTCTGGAGATGTGACTCCTCCCTATCGGTTCCGGTCATCATCGCCGCCGCCACGAGCCGCCACCGGACCGCCATCGGGATCGCCGGAGTTCGGTCTTCAGCCGACCACTGCCCCTTCCACGAAATTCTGCAGTCAGCCACGAGCTCCTTTCGATCTGGGATTTTGAGGGGATGTTCCAGAGGTGTCAAGCACGTCCCCCAAAATTTGGTTGGTCATAAAGATCCCATTTGATAATTTTTCATTTTCGGCCAACTTTAATTACCAGATCTGTCTGCTTCCTATTCTGATTTCCACCTTTCCTGAGTTTCACATCTCCGACCCATCTTTTGATTTTTTATGGAGCTCCCAACTTTACTGGGAGTTCCATCCATCAACCCCTCCACCCACGATTTTTCTTGATTTTTGATCAGCCCTCCACATATTTTTCAAAATTCATTCTCAGAGCTAGCTACAGTGCTATCTACCTGTTCTCAGATCCGACAACCTTCCAGTAAACAAATCATAACAAATCACAGCCACCTTCAATCAGTCCCCAAAAAATATCCTCGTTTTCCTTGTTCGAAATACTACAACTTTTATGAAGACCGTAGGAGTTGAATCTGCCACCTACCTTGTGGTCAACGGTAGTTCTCAGACAACTCACCTGCAGATCTGAGGTTTCGGGTACTGTACAATAGGAGCTTGTAAATTCAGTAAAGTCTAGATCCGACCAGATCCAGTAGATCTCTCTAGGCCTAGATCGAATTATTTCAAGAGATCTTTCCAGCGATAGCTCATGCGCCCCGATCCGACGTCGAGATTGATCGCAACGGCCATTCTCGCCGGAGCGCGCGTCGGAGGACAGAACCAGAAATCCGTGGGTAGCTACTTCACGAATTGGGAATCGGTGCCGATCGACCCCCGATCGGTGTTTCCGGCCCACCGCCATCCGTGGAGGCACGCCACTTGGGGTCCCCATCACTGCGGGTCCCACCCCCGCAGATCCGGAGGGTAGCGCCGTCCGTGGGCCCCACGGACCCGTAGAATCCGCCGTTCGGAAAGCACGAAAATGCGGAGTTTGGCACCGCCGGGCGACATCAAGATGCTGCCCGTCAACCCGATTTGCGTGATTCCCGGGCCCCACATGTGACCTTTTACCTCCCTGCGTGGAGTGGGTCAAATTATTGTACTGTTGTAATATTGTTAACTGGGAGTCCGTGAATTGGCCGGGGGTTGTCTTCGCCACGCTGGGTGCGTGGAGGTAAAGGTCTCAACTTCTCGGCATTTGCTTGCTAGTTTAGTATATGGTCTTTTGCCGCTGCCGAGAGCGATAGGTACTAGCCCGTGAGTTCATGTCACCGCTGTGAGTGTGAGAGTGACCCGTCCCGTGACTCGATCCGAGTCCGGAAGTGAGTCGACTACCCGTGAACTCTGCCGGTTCTTCAACCGCGCACGATCCGCATTTCCCTCGCTTGGGATGACGAGTGAGCTTGCGTTTCTGTTAGTGACGTATAGCCCATAGGAGCTCTCCGTGTCGGGCCTAGTGTCTCTCCCATCATGTGTTGCTGGTTGTGTCCGCATCTAGAGTCCGAGGTTCATACCACGTAGAGTCGGTCCCCGTGTCCGTCCCGCATCAGTTTGGTATCAGAGCGAGTCGAGTCTAGGGTAGTCGTTGCATAAGTCTTGCATAGTCTAAGTCAAGTCTAGGATCATCATTATTCTCAAACCAAAAAAAAGGGTGTTTTAAATTTGCATTTCATCCCGATAATCTGGTATCTTAAAAGGTGTTGCCCGAACGTTATGCAATGCCTATCGGGAAGGCCGCACACTTGCGGGAGTGATCTTCGGATCGATTAACTCCGCCATGTACCGGATATTGGTTTAGGTCTAGATGCATTAGTCAGTGTTTGCATCAGTTTGTGTCTCCTAGTTCATGTGTGGTCCAATAAGTGTCAGTCGGTCTTGTCCAAGTGTTGGCATGTCTAACATTTAGTTCCCCCAAATTCCCATGGACTCCCGGTCGCCTAGGCGATATGACCGTTGGCCCACCCATGGGCTTGGCAACCATCCTCTCTGCTTCTGTAGGCCTGAAGCCTCAGATTTTTTTGGCTCCAATGACCCGGACATCCACCTCAAGTGGGAGGCCACCATGGACACCTACTTTGATTGTTATACTATGTCCGAGGTAATGCAATTCTCTTTCGCCAAAGAGCGGCTTCTTCATGAGGCTGCCGAAAAGTGGGATGACATCGAAAGAATGAGAGAGGTTAGGAGGCAATGGCCCATCGAGTCATGGTGGGACATGAAGAGAGAACTTAGGAAGGTCTACGTGCCCCAACCGGTCACCTCCAACCGGCCCCACCTAATCACTTCCAACCAAGTGGGTCCTAGTCGGAGGCAAAGAGCCCCACACGTAGATGAGCCAAGACCCAATCCTAGGATGGTTGACTACGGGCGAGTCCACCATGATATCCCTATTCCAACCCACTCCGTTGCCGAACTTATGCAAATGATTTTGGACCGGTTGGATGGGGTGGATAGGACACGTACTCCTAGTGATGTACTCCTACCCGAGCCTAAGGAGGTAGCAACTGGTAGCCCCAACCCAATGCCATCTAAGGTGCCATCCCAAGGTCCTCTCCCCATCATAGTGGATCATCTTACCTCACCCAAGAGAGCCCCATTGCCGGCACTCCCTGTCCGTTAGGAGGATAAGGGTATGGACACACTTATCAAGGAGCATAGTGGATCACGACAGTAGTGTTATTGCTGCCAGGGGATTGGCCACTTTACTGGGCAGTGTCCCACTCAGACCTCTCTAGCCCTAGGGGACAAAAGGGTTGGAGAAGCCTCACTCTCCGATCTTTATTCGGAGCCACCTCAGTCACAGCTACCCGTGTTTCTAACGGGAAAGCTACTTATAGCCGAGCCACTCCTTAGCTGGCTTAAGAGTGGCCTGGCCCCATCTCCCCTCCCATCTATAGACCCTATCCTACCTCTGGTGCCAATCAATTCATTTCACACCACTTTTCGGTCTAGTCACTATGTGGATACATTAGATGACCTTCTTAAAGGGTTAGACCGGCAATTGACTTTTACACACTTATTGGCCCCAGGCTTTGACCAACCTATAGGTCATAGCTTCACACATCCATCCTTAGGGTCTATCACCTCCGTGTACAGCGTGGGCCATATCACCATGGAGATTCTTTTACTCCTCCCCTTACCGGCCGAGCCTGACTTGTTAGAAAGTACCCCTTCTCCAAGGGGCAACTCATCCATCTGCCTTATCAAAGCCCTATCCCTTGAATGGATTCACTATCTCATACGAGAAAAGCACTTTCTTTGGCTTATCCAGAGGTCAAAGCACTACCTGCACAGAAGAATGAGAGGAAGCCCGAAAAAGAGCAAAAAGGAACATAACCTCCGATACTATGAAAAGAATAGAACCATATCGAGGTCCTTTGAATTCCCGGTATTCAGTCGCAAGCGCCTTGGTTCCACCCATAGGCCAATTTCGGGTCGGGTAGGCCCAATAGTTGTACGATCTTGTTCATTATTAATAAAGTGATATTTGAGCGTAAATATGCGATTGTGTTACTTTACGTTGTCCCTAGGATATGTGGCTGTAAAGTCAACTCGAGATGGGATCTTGATTATGAGACCGACTTTACATGAACACATACCTTAAATTGTTCCTGGTTGGAGGGTAATCACTCGGGGACTTTGATTACCTATTAAACCAGTACACATGATGTGTCAGTGACCAGTCTCATGGTCATTGGTGCGGGACACCAACACATATGTGTAGGTGTATGCCCTTGGAGGATGTACACTGAACTGATCCGCTATTGGATCTTCAGATGGTTGATTATACCTAATGTCAACTGAAGATCCAACGGTCTCAGTAGCATCGTTGGTCCTTTGACCTGAGACATTGATCGGATCTTACACGAGGACTGGAATGGTTTAATTACTTAGCTAAGTGACTTTAACCATAAGTCATGAGTTGCCGAGTCATTAACCACTCCAGGATACGTGTGAAGATCATCAATGGTCAAGAAGGGATCGCTCACTGTCGGGTATATATCAGACAGTTAATGGGTCATGACATTGACGCTCCGTTAAATCCCTGGCCAGGGTCGTGTGAGTTCGTTTAGAACGGACGTCATACACTTTAAGGAGGTCATAGTCAAATGGCACGATCATGGGGTTTGACAGAAACCATACCCTCGATCGTACCAGACTCATAGAATGAGCGAGGGATTATATCGATGCGGTAACTGTGGACTTACAGGTACCAGACAGGCTGGTTTAAACCCGGCGTCCTCTAGGATCACGCGGATTTGCTTGACCCAACGTGATCGTAGGTTCGGAATGAATTAAACTATTATTCTGCTCTTGTAGAAGCGAATAATACGTTTAATTTACTTCTAATTAGGAATTAGAAGTTAATGGACCTTAAACTAGAGTGACTATGGGCCTAGAGGATCACACACAATGGATTCTTGGGTGACGGATTATTATTATACAAGTGTATGTATTAATTCCTTTTAATTCCTTTTGGAAAGGAGTGTAAATGGAGCTTAATACATATGTATAATAGAGATAGGATATATATATAATTTTGGTCTTTTGGAGCCCTTTCAGAAATGACCAAATCTCTATATATAGCATCCTACGTGAGTTCATTCGAACTCTTGGCTTCTCCTTCCAACCCCTTAAGCTAACAAGCATTAAGCATTAAGGAGAGGATTAGCCTCCCCCTTTCTCCCCTTGCTCTCTCTCTCTCTCCAGAAGGTGATAGAGCGGGGAAGGTCGTGCGGGGAGGTACCGTCGCTGCGCAAGGGTCCGTGTGGATCTGCTCTAGAGGCCGTACAGCTGTGCGGCTCGGTTTCTCTGCATCGGGCTTAGCGGACAGCGTCGTTCCGCGCAAGGTGAAACACGCAACCCGCAATTAGGGACTTAGAAACACCGATTAGAGCACAGATTAAGCTTTCCATAACACCGGATCGGGCAAATTAAATTTTTGTTATCCGCTGCGTCGCCCGTAGGTGCTGTGCGAAACCTTACAGTGGTATCAGAGCCAGGTTCGCGCTCTGGTCGGTGTTTTTAGCGCCGTTTAGAACCATGCTTTAGGGGCATTAAAATCTTCAATTGTTATTGTAGAAGGGGATGCTTGGCATCTCAGTTCTTCAAGGATGCTGGACATCTAAACAGCAATTTTTTTTGGGCTTCCCGCTGGGCGCACTGCGCCTCTAGGCGCAGTGCGCCGGCGGGAGCACCCGCGTGGGCGGGCGCCGCCTGCGTGGCGGGCGCCGCCCACGCGAGGCGTCCGCGTGGCGGGCGCCCGCAGGCGGCGCCGCCCGCGGGCGCCAGCAGGCGGCGCCGCCCGCGGGCGCCAGCAGACGCGGGTCGCCAGCAGCGCGGGTCAACGCCCGCGGGCGCGGGCGGCGCCCGCGCGCGCAGGGTTGACCGGGCGTTATTAAAAAAAGGTTTTTTTTAAAAAAAATTGTTTTAAACCTGTTTAAATTACTGTGCTCCAGTAAAATTATATATATATATTAGATATATATATTAAAATGCTCAGTAAATTAAATAGAATTTTAGTTAGTAGGTTAATTGTGTTATCTCGATGGTAAATGTCAAAAGTTAAATTTTATTTAACAGTGTTGAATTTACTGAGGTGAGATAATTACTATTTACCTTGGGATAAAATGGTAATAATTGAAGTTACTTCAGTAAATTTAATTTTTGAATTTTTAATTATTAGATAATTAGAAAATTCAAATTTTAAATTTTATTGAAGTTAAATGTGAAAATTCAATTATTTGAATTTTAATTATTAGATAATTATTAAATTCAAATTTTGAATTTTAGAAAATTACTAATTGAGGATAATTGCATTATTTTAAATTTATTTTCAAACAAAAATTATTGGATAATTAGTTTGAATTTAAATTTAAATTATTGGCATGTTTAAATTTTGAATTTAAATTTGATTATTGGATAATTAAATTTAAATTTAAATTTAATTAATTATCTCAATTAGATGCCCCTGTAGAAAATGATGGTTCTTTACGTGCGTTACTTTATTTACCTTGTATTGGCCTGCTTGTATGTTTAATTTTAGTTAATCATGCTTTGATTTTTAAAATTAAACAAAGCTAGCCTGTTTTTGTTTGCACATCCCATTTTTAAATTCAAAAGTAAGGATTATTTTCAGAAAATAACCCTTGATTGATTTTATTTGAATGGGTTGGCAAGTGATCATGGACTTGGATTAATGTAATTAATTGGGGTCTGCGAACCTCCTTTCTCTCTCTGTTAAAATTCCAATGTACTTCTATCTTCCTCCATTGTTGTACTCGCCCTAAGGGCTGCTGGAATTTGAGTCACATGTAATTTAATTTTTCCGGCCTGCGTGCCGTGTAAAAGTTGTAATTGATGCGGCGTCGAGTTTGAAAGCGCGGAGCACACCCGACGAGGACGATCCAGCTGCTTCGGAAGCGGGCCGGATGTCTTAGTTACATTAGGGTTAAAGTCCATGATCACTTGCGTTTATTTTGCATTGGATGCATTTATTTTGTGCAAACTACTAGGTACGGTAAATATATTGGATATATTTATATTACCACCTAGGGTGAGATCAAGATAAAATTAAATTCCCTCGCGATTAAATTTTAGATCTGGTAAGCGTGGCTCTAGGAGTCGTCGTGGCCCTCCATCATTATGGAGTGAATGAACGTCTTCATTTCATGGATTTGTTGTGCTTTCCACAAGGTCCATGAGTTTGGGGGCGGGATTAAACTCCAAGGCTCGGCCTCAATGGGGTGAGGAATTGAACTCGGCCTTGTTGTGCTTTCCACAAGGGTCGGGTCATGAACTCATTGCTATGTAGTAATGATGGTTAGATCTAACCGAGAATATCCTTTGTTGTGCTTTCCACAAGGGGATGATTTCTCGGGGGCCGAATATCGGATATTGCATTAGATGCAAGTGCTTGTTGACTGCCCTTGAGATGGTGTATGGCTTGTTGTGCTTTCCACAAGGTCGTACATCAGTCTCGTTGGGATTCCGACCCACTAGGTAGATCTCGCTGATCTCCCGTTCTATATACTGAGGGTTATATAGTTCGATCGAAAAATAGTGGGACTAACTAAGATAGAAAACCACATCTAAGTTAGAATTTGAACACATGCTAAGTTGTCTTTTATTTCTTATCCAGATTATAATGTCGTCGTCCAACCCCCTCCGCGGCATCTTGGATGCAAATAGATTAACTGGACCGAACTACTCGGATTGGCTGCGTAATCTACGCATAGTCCTTACCGCCGAAAAGATTGCGTACGTGTTGGACACGGTTCATTCTGAGCCAGCTCCTGATGCCGACGAGGGCGAGTTACTGGCTTATGCCAAGTGGTCTGAGGACTCCTCCCTTGCCCAATGTTACATGTTGGCCTCTATGGCTCCCGAGCTACAGAGGTAATTTGAAAAGACTGATTGTAGAAGTATACTTCTCAATCTACGCCAGCTCTTCGGGAGCAGGGTAGGATTGAGAGGTATGACATCTCAAAAGTCTTTTCAGGACACGGATGTCTGAGGGTTCATCAGTACAGGCCCATGTACTGAAAATGATGGAGTGGATTGAAAGACTCAATGCATTGGGGTTCAAGTTGGATCTTGAACTATGCATTGATCTTATACTCCAGTCATTGCCCGATTCCTTTTCTTCCTTCATCATGAACTTTAACATGAACAGATTGAAGCAACTCTCCCAGAGCTGCTCAATATGTTAAAGAGTGCTGAAGGAACCATGCAGAAAGATAAACCATCTTCGTCTGTAATGGTTGTTGGCCGGGCCAACAAGAAAAGGAAGGCCTCTCAAATATCCGCCACGAGTAACAAAGGGAAGGGAAAGAAAAAGGCCACGGGTAAGCAACTCGCCAAAGTTGACAAAGGGAAGGGCAAGAAGAATGAAAAGGAAGACAAATGTTTTCGATGCGGGGAAACTGGGCATTGGAAAAGGAATTGCAAGGTAATTCTAAATGAAGGTATTTTTATCATAGACCTTAATTTGTCATATATGGAATCCACATCATGGGTATTGGATACTGGATGTGCATCTCATATCTGCAATTCTGTGCAGGTGCTGGCAAATAGAAGGCGATTGGGCAAAAAGGAGATTGAACTGAGGATGGGCAATGGAGCTTTGGTTTCTGCCAAAGCTGTCGGGACTGCACGCCTCAGTTTACCTTCAGGAGTCATTCTGGAGCTGAATGACTGTTATTATGTTCCTAATATTATTAAGAACATTATTTCAATCTCTGGCTTGTATAACATTGGATATACATTGGCTTTTAATAGCACTGGGTGCTCTATAATGAATAATGGTTTGATTATAGCCAATGGTTCATTAGTCAATGGTCTTTATGTATTAGATACACGTTCTAATGTTATGCAAATTTCCAATGCTGATGAAGTGAATTCTGCATATCTATGGCATTACAGACTTGGTCATGTAGGTGAGAAAAGAGTCTCTCACTTACACTCAAATGGGTATTTGAATTCATTCGAATACAAGCCATTTGATACCTGTGAGTCGTGTCTCATGGGGAAAATGACTAAGGCTCCCTTTGGTGGACATGGAGAGAGGGCTGTTGACCTTCTCGAGCTCATACACTCGGATGTGTGTGGATCCATGTCCATAGAAGCAAAAGGAGGTTATCTCTATTTCATTTCTTTTATTGATGACTTCTCTAGATATGGCTATGTGTATTTAATGAGACATAAGTCACAAGCCTTTGAGAAGTTTAAGGAATACAAGAATGAAGTAGAGAAACAGACTGGCAAAAGTATTAAGGCTCTTCGATCGGATCGAGGAGGTGAATACTTAAGCCATGAATTCACTTCTTATCTTAAAGACCATGGAATAGTTTCTCAGTGGACACCACCGTATACACCACAGCACAATGGTGTATCCGAGAGGAGAAACAGGACCTTGTTAGACATGGTCCGATCCATGATGTCTATGTCAGGACTACCCTTGTCTCTCTGGGGCTATGCGTTAGAGACTGCGGCTTATTTATTGAATAGGATATCAAGTAAATCAGTTCCTTCTATTCCATATGAGATATGGAAGGGCAGGAAACCAAATTTTAATCACATTAAAATTTGGGGGTGTCCTGCTCATGTAAAGAAGAACGAGAGTGATAAGCTTGAGTCAAGAACCGATAAGTGTAGGTTTGTGGGATATCCAAAGGAGACGTTTGGATATTATTTCTATCACCCTTCTGAGCAAAGGGTCTTAGTGGCCAAGAGAGCTGTATTTCTGGAAAGAGAATATCTACTCCAGAAAAATAGTGGGAGCCAGATAGAATTGGACGAGGTCCAAGAACCACAACCCATAGACACAAACTCATTAGATGAGACTGTATCGGTTGATCCTATTCAAGGTGAAACACTGACACTACGGAGATCTGGTAGACTACCGAGAGAACCTGAGAGATATGTTGGACATGTCTCAGAGGGGTCCTCTAAGGTATGTATCGATGAGGATGATGATCCTCAGTCGTACCAGGAGGCGATCCGTAGTGTAGACTCCGAGAAATGGCAAGAGGTAATGGATTCAGAGATCCAGTCCATGTACACCAACAAAGTTTGGAACTTAGTTGATGTACCCGAAGGGAAGGTCCCTATCGGCTGCAAATGGATTTTCAAAAGGAAAATCGGTGCAGATGGACAGGTTGACACATACAAGGCTAGACTAGTGGCGAAAGGATATCGTCAAAGGCAAGGCATTGACTATGACGAGACGTTTTCGCCGGTAGCCATGGTTAAGTCAATCAGAATCCTCCTTGCCATTGCTGCATACCTGGATTATGAGATCTGGCAAATGGATGTGAAGACAACTTTTCTTAATGGAAACCTGTCAGAAGAGGTGTACATGGTACAGCCTGAGGATTCACTTCCAAGCTACATCCTAATAAGGTATGCAAACTTCAAAGGTCCATTTATGGATTAAAGCAGGCATCTAGAAGCTGGAACTTAAGATTTGACGAGGCTGTCAAATCTTTCAACTTCATTCGGAATGAAGATGAACCCTGTGTTTACAAGAAGGTCAGTGGGAGCTCAGTGACCTTCTTGGTCCTTTATGTTGATGACATCTTACTCATTGGGAATGATGTAGGGATGTTGACATCAACTAAGTCTTGGTTGTCCAAGACTTCTCCATGAAGGATTTGGGAGAAGCATCCTATGTGCTGGGCATAAGGATCTATCGAGATAGATCTAAAAGGATGCTAGGATTATCCAATCCATGTACATAGACACTATCCTCAAAAGGTTTAGGATGGAAAATTCCAAGAGAGGTCTCATTCCCATGAGACATGGAATTTGCCTATCCAAGGGGATGAGTCCTAAAACTTCTGAGGAGGTGGCACACATGAATAAGGTACCCTATGCTTCGGCGATAGGGTCAATCATGTATGCAATGCTATGTACACGGCCTGATGTTGCCAATGCTTTAGCATTGTCAGTAGATATCAGGCAAATCCAGGCGAAGAGCACTGGAAGGCAGTAAAGGGTATCCTTAAGTACCTGCGAAGGGCTAAGGATCTTTTTCTGCTTTATGGAGGAGAGGACTACAGTTTAGAGCTTACACAGATTCTAATTTCCAGTCAGATCCAGATGACTACAAATCCATGTCTGGTTTTGTATTCATGTTGAATGGAGGGGCAGTCAGTTGGAGAAGCTCCAAGCAAGACACGACTGCAGATTTGACGACGGAGGCGGAATATATTATTGCAGCTGAAGCTGCTAAGGAAGCCGTCTGGATGAAGAAATTCATCTTGGAACTTGGCGTAGTTCCCGAGATATCAGCTCCCATCCCATTATTTTGTGATAATAATGGGGCCATCGCCCAGGCGAAGGAACCGAGATCTCACCAAAGGTCAAAGCATATTCTCAGGCGCTTTCACCTTATTCGGGAGATTGTTGATCGTGGAGATGTGGCGGTAGAGCGTGTACCGTCAGAAGACAACATAGCAGATCCACTGACTAAGCCTTTGACACAGACTGTGTTTGAGCGTCATCGGGATAAGATGGGTCTCAAAGTTTTGGGCAATTGGCTGTAGTTCAAGTGGGAGATTGTTGGTGTTGGTGTGCTACAGGCTAATTTCGGGTCGGGTAGGCCCAATAGTTGTACGATCTTGTTCATTGTTAATAAAGTGGTGTTTGAGCGTAAATATGCGATTGTGTTACTTTACGTTGTCCCTAGGATATGTGGTTGTAAAGTCAGCTCGAGATGGGATCTCGAACATGAGATTGACTTTACATGTACACATACCTTAAACTGTTCCTGGTTGGAGGGTAATCACTCGGGGACTTTGATTACCTATTAAACCAGTACACATGATGTGTCAGTGACCAGTCTCATGGTCATTGGTGCGGGGCACCAACACATATGTGTAGGTGTATGTCCTTGGAGGATGTACACTGAACTGATCCGCTATTGGATCTTCAGATGGTTGATTATACCTAATGTCAACTGAAGATCCAACGGTCTCAGTAGCATCGTTGGTCCTTTGACCTGAGACATTGATCGGATCTTACACGAGGACTGGAATGGTTTAATTACTTAGCTAAGTGACTTTAACCATAAGTCATGAGTTGCCGAGTCATTAACCACTCCAGGATACGTGTGAAGATCATCAATGGTCAAGAAGGGATCGCTCACTGTCGGGTATATATCAGACAGTTAATGGGTCATGACATTGACGCTCCGTTAAATCCCTGGCCAGGGTCGTGTGAGTTCGTTTAGAACGGACGTCATACACTTTAAGGAGGTCATAGTCAAATGGCACGATCATGGGGTTTGACAGGAATCATACCCTCGATCGTACCAGACTCATAGAATGAGCGAGGGATTATATCGATGCGGTAACTGTGGACTTACAAGTACCAGACAAGCTGGTTTAAACCCGGCGTCCTCTAGGATCACGCGGATTTGCTTGACCCAACGTGATTGTAGGTTCGGAATGAATTAAACTATTATTCTGCTCTTGTAGAAGCGAATAATACGTTTAATTTACTTCTAATTAGCAATTAGAAGTTAATGAGCCTTAAACTAGAGTGACTATGGGCCTAGAGGATCACACACAATGGATTCTTGGGTGACGGATTATTATTATACAAATGTATGTATTATTTCCTTTTAATTCCTTTTGGAAAGGAGTGTAAATGAGCTTAATACATATGTATAATAGTAGATAGGATATATATATAATTTTGGTCTTTTGGAGCCCTTTCAGAAATGATCAAATCTCTATATATAGAATCCTACGTGAGTTCATTCGAACTCTTAGCTGCTTCCTTCCTTCCCTTAAGCTAACAAGCATTAAGCTTAAGGGAGAGGATTAACCTCCCCCTTTCTCCCTCTTGCTCTCTCTCTCTCTCCTGAAGGTGATTGAGCTGGGGAAGGTCGTGCTGGGGAGGTACCGTCGCTGCGCAAGGATCCGTGTGGATCATCTCTAGAGGCCGTACAGCTGTGCGGCTCGGTTTTTTTTTTTTTGCATCGGGCTTAGCGGACAGCGTCGTTCCGCGCAAGGTGAAACACGCAACCCGTAATTAGGGACGTAGAAACACCGATTAGAGCATAGATTAAGCTTTCCACAATATCGGGATCGGGCAAATTAAATTTTTGTTATCCGCTGCGTCGCCCGTAGGTGCTGTGCGAAACCTTACATACCGACGATTGCTTATCCACACTGCCGTTGAGAACCCTTTGCTATACACAGTCCCATCTACGTCGATGGATGAAGGTGACCATCAACTCCTTCTAGAATTCCACACATGGGATCTTGAGATGAGGGAATCCATATCGAGGGGTCACACATTCTTTGATCCCTTCGATCCCTTTCTTCGTGGGCCCCTTGGCCCACAACCTCCATTCCACCTCTTTAAGGAAGTCCACTATCACACTCCTCCTACTCGGGCCTGGCAACCTTCACATGGCAATAGGTCCGAACCGTCATTTGGGGGTAATGAAGACTTTGGTTCCCCCAGTCCACCTAAACCTCCCAAACCTCCCAGACTTCCCACATCCAAACCCAATGTCCATGATTGGTACATCATAGGATGTCTAGGAGTTCACCATGACATTAACCTCCGGTTATGTCAAATACATGCATGGCACACATTCGGATGTCCTGGACCACCTTGCATATGATTGGGTTTGACTAACATTAGGTTTGTGTAGGGTGGTTGTGCATCTGTGTGTTTTTTTTTGTTAGTCATGTTAGGAGTCTGCATGACGACGTCCGTCGTCACAGTAAGGCCAGCAATGCACGGTACAAGGAGTTAGCCGGTGCCCATAGACACCACCGAGAGTTCCAAGAGGGCAAATATGTCATGATCAGGGTAAGACCTGAACGGTTTCCCTCGGGAACCGTTAAGAAGTTGCAAGCTCGCGGAGCCGGTCCATTTAGAGTGTTGAAACGTGTTGGATCTAATGCGTATGTTGTGGACCTACCCGAAGAATACGGTATAAGCTCTACTTTTAATATTTCGGATCTAGTTGCATATAGGGACCCAGTGGTGATCCCTTGTGAGTCTTTCGAGCCATCTCCTCTAATTGAGAGTGATCCCACACCTGAGTGTCCACCTCCAGCCCCCTTGTTACGGCAGCGTGAGCATATAGATCATATACTGGATGAGCAGGTGACAGTTACCACGAGTGGATCCTACCCGCGCTACCTAGTGCGATGGAGAGGACGGCCCGCTACCGAGGACACGTGGATCACACATGGAGAGTTGCAGCGGAATGATCCGGACCTTCTGGAGCGATACAGGAGCGACGCAGACCCTTACTCGACAGGGTCGAGTTTCTCCCACCCTGGGAGAATTGGTGCGGACACCCGAGTAGTTGAGCGGCGCGACACGTCGAGCCACCGGTACCGCACACGGAGCACGACTCGAGCCACCTCAGCATCCATCTGGCTCGGAGACAGCCTGGAGACTCCCCCATGAGTCTCGGCATTTATCATATTTAGTTAGACTTTATTTGTGTTTAATGTGTGTTTACTTCATTTTATTCGGTATGTAATTTTGATTGTAAGAGGAGCTTATTTGTAAAAATGGGACCCCTGGGTCCCACGGAACCCCAGGCCCCCTCCCATTGATCCACCTCATCCCTAGGGCCCCATGTGGAGTCGGTCAACCATTCAAATGGTGCCTTCTAGAAGGGTGGGCCAAGTGGGGGACATTGGAATGAAAATGCCAACAATTCAAACCCACCCCCACCTACCATGTCCCCCCCCCCTTGCCTCCCTAATCAATGGGCTGCCCCCCCCCCCCCTTGTATTTTTAATTTTAATTTTTGTGGATGGTCACATGCAATCCCAGCCCTCCATCTCCCATCTCTAGATCCAACGGTTGAGGATTGATTAGACATGTAACCTATATATGCTTGTAATTTTCATTTTTGATGAATTAATGCCATTTGAACTTGGAAAATCCTTGGAGCAGCCCTTGGGCACCCCCCCTCTCCCTCTCTCCCTCTCCCCCTTGTAGCTGAGAAGGCTACCTTCTGGAGGTGTGACTCCTCCCTATCGGTTCCGGTCATCATCGCCGCCGCTACGAGCCGCCACGCACCGCCATCGGGATCGCCGGAGTTCTATCTTCAGCCGACCACTGCCCCTTCCACGAAATTCTGCAGTCAGCCACGAGCTCCTTTCGATCTGGGATTTTGAGGGGATGTTCCAGAGATGTCAAGCACATCTCACAAAATTTGGTTGGTCATAAAGATCCCCTTTGATAATTTTTCATTTTCGCCCAACTTTAATTACCAGATCTGTCTGCTTCCTGTTCTGATTTCCAACTTTCCTGACTTTCACATCTCCGACCCATCTTTTGATTTTTTATGGAGCTCCCAACTTTACTGGGATTTCCATCCATCAACCCATCCACCCTCAATTTTTCTTAATTTTTGATCAGCCCTCCACATATTCTTCAAAATTCGTTCTTAGAGCAAGCTACAGTGCTGTCTACCTGTTCTCAGATCTGACCACCTTCCAGTAAAAAAATCATAACAAATCACAGATAGCTCCAATCAGTCCCCAAAAACTATTTTTGTTTTCCTTGTTCGAAATCCTACAACTTTCATGAAGAGCTTAGGAGCTGAATCTGCCAGCTACCTTGCGGTCAACGGCAGTTCTCAGACAACTCACCTACAAACTTGAGGTTTCAGGTACTGTACAACAGGAGCTTGTAAATTCAGTAAAGTCCAGATCCGACCAGATCCAGCAGATCTCTCTGGGCCTAGATCAAAGTATTTCAAGAGATCTTTCCAGGGATAGCTCATGCGCACCGATCCGACGTTGATATTGATTGCAGCAGCCATTCTCTCCGGAGCGCGCGTCGGAGGACAGAACCAGAATTCCGTGGGCAGCTAGTTCACGAATTGGGAATCAGGGCCGATCGACCCCCGATCGGTGTTTCCGGCCGACCGCCATCCGTGGAGGCACGCCACCAGGGGTCCCCATCACAGCGGGTCCCACCCCCGCAGATCCGAAGGACAGCGCCGTCCGTGGGTCCCACGGACCCGTAGAATCCTCCGTTCGGAAAGCACGAAAACGCGGAGTTTGGCACCGCCGGGCGACATCAAGATGCTGCCCGTCAACCCGATTTACGTGATTCCCAGGCCCCACTTGTGACCTTTTACCTCCCTGCGTGGAGTGGGTCAAATTATTGTACTGTTCTAATATTGTTAACCGGGAGTCCGTGAATTGGCCAGGGTTGTCTTCGCCACGCCGAGTGCGTGGAGGTAAAGGTCTCAACTTCTCGGCATTCGCTTGCTAGTTTAGTATATGGTCTTTTGCCGCTGCCGAGAGCGATAGGTAGTAGCCCGTGAGTCTATGTCACCGCTGTGAGTGTGAGAGTGACCCGTCCCGTGACTCGATCCGAGTCCGGAAGTGAGTCGACTACCCGTGAACTCTGCCGGTTCTTCAACCGCGCACGATCCGCGTGTTGTGACCCCTCTATGTTGATGATGTTGACACTTGCTTTATTTCATTGGCAACACCATTGTTTTGATTATTTGGCAACTGCTTTTGATTTGATGAAATTGCTCTATCAGAGTGACTATGTGTTCATTGCATTTAATACACTGATGTCTGCATTTCTCACTGTCATGGGTCAACACATCAAGGATGGGTCGACTCCTCCAGTAGACTGTTTAGACTGTCTATACACTGAAACTCCGCATATCAATTGAGTCTATACATCGTCCATTTCAGATAAAGTCCACACACTGCATTTCATTTGAATTGGTTAAGTGTGTACATCGTCAACGCATCTCACTGGCTCATGTTACAGCGTCAACGCACTTCATTGGATGTGTGTACAACGTCAACTCGCTAGGTGTGTACAGTGTCAACGCATGAAGACTGTACATCAATCTTAATATTCTAAGTCTGTACAGCCGTTGGCTTTGAACCTCAGAGTCTGTACATCCGAATTGCCCTTGATCTGGTCAAGTGTATACACTCTTTCACTGTAGCTTTCACATATTCAAGTCTACACATCGTGAAAGTCTATACACTCATCACTTACCTTCGTTCAAGGCGAAGTCTGAACATTCGGTTCTGAAGCCTGAAGTCTATACACTCCAGCCTATTCCTACGTTCAAGGCTTCAGCTACACATTAAGTCTGTACATTGGCTTCGCTTCATCAAGTCTGTACATTGACTCGCCAACTTCTTTGAAGTATGTACATTGCTTCAGGAGCTTCAAGTCTACACATCACTTCGCTCCATGAAGTCTGTACATCCACAGTGTTACTTGAAGTCTGGACATTGGTCTTCAAACTCAAAGTCTGCACATTGTCTTCGAATCCAAAGTCTATTTAATGGTCTTCATACTTGAAGTCCATACATTCGATATGCAGAGTTGAAGTCCATACTGTGCCTCAGGCTGAGCAAGTTCACACACTGGTCGGTGGCAAGCCTGTACACTGGCCTCAACTTTTCAAGTCTACACATCGCTTCGCTCCATCAAGTCTATACATCCACAGTGTAACTTGAAGTCTGCACACTGGTCTTCAAATCCAAAGTCTGCACATTGGTCGTCAAATTCAATGTCTATACATTGGGCTTTTACATAAAGTCTATACAGCCGTTACCTCCTTTGTTGAAGTCAAAACATTGGGCAAGTCTGTACGTTGCATTCGCCTTCACAAGTCTATACAACGAAGTATATACACTGCAATGTACATACTTAAATCTTATGACTTCATTCTTGTTGCTGAAGAGAACAAGGTCGACGCTGGGAGCTTAAAGCGTCCACGCATCTGTTGACGAAGCCTTCACGATATCTTCCACTGCGTCAACGCCACAAGCAAGCAGCGTCGACGCAACAGTTAAAGAAGCAGAGACCTTCACAGGCTATTCCACTGCGTCAACGCCACAATTGAGCAGCGTCGACGCAGCAGCTAAAGAGACGAACCTAATGGCTTACTGGAATGCCTCACTGCGTTAACGCCATTGATTGACAGCGTCGAGGCAGCAAGTCAGATTGCTGTCATTGAGTACGTGAACGGAGAACTCTATACATCGGACTGAAGAAGCTAATGAGGGGCACGTGATCCGAGGTACCTGGCTCATGATCCTAGAAGGACAAGGTATCCAGATGAGGACACGTGTACTGACACTCCATTGGATGCTGCCACGTGGTCCAAATTGCTGGGCGGGAAACGTGGAGAGCACACGCCTGCTGCTGTTGCTGTTATATAAACAAGCCTTCTTCCACAGAAGAAGACTGATCGAAGGAGAAGAAGAGAAAGTCTATACACTCAGCAGCAGTGAGCCTTCGATCCACAGAGAGAAAATAGAGAAGAAGAAGATACAGAGAAGAAGAAGAAAGAAATAGAGAAGAAGAAAACGAGAGAAGAAGAGATCGAGAGAGATGAGCTGAGAGAGAGCTGATTGAGAGTGAGATTGAGAGTGAGCTTGTATCTCAGTCTCGTGGTTCAAAACCAGAGCTGAGCTTTGCTCTTAGAGCTATATTACTTTTGAGTTTTTCTGTTTTCGTTTCGATTCTATCTTTCATTTCGAATACTGTTTCTTCAAGCTGTGTGTCAGCGGTCTTGCAGTGGTAGTCTCCACTGGACGGGTTAAGCTGTATTTCCCCAGCGGTTGCAGAGGATCAGATCCTCTGGTCGGCAAGCTGTAGTGCCCAGCGAAGCTGTGTATCAGCGGATTGTTTGGCCAAGCTGTGCTGCGCAGCAGGAAGCCATACTCGGTTGAGTGTGGGGTGGACGTAGGTCGTTGACCGAACCACCTAAAAATCGTGTGTGCAGTGTGTTTGTGTTTTTGTTTGATCTGTGTGCGATGGGAATTCTTGCTTAGTTTATTTGGTTTCATCGCTCATGCTCATGTCTAGCTTTCGATATATAGATATGGTGAATGGCTTTCATGGGTCGACCCTTTGCTTAGCATTCTTCCTTTAGCTTAACTGATGTTTGCCTAAATTCAGCTTTAGAACTTACAGTAGTTTTAAATTAGGCAAGTTGATCTATTCACCCCCCTCTAGATCCACACTTAGTGGAGATAGACTGCGTCCATCTAACCCAACACTTGGTATCAGAGCCTAACTCTTCTGCAGGGACTCATCGCCCGAAGAGAATAGGCAGAGATGGATGCTCGAGGGATGATTGCCGAAGGTCACTCAACAACGAAGCCCCCATTCTTTGATGGATCAAACTACGCATACTGGAAGAACCGTATGCAAGTGTTCCTCAGGGCTAAGGATTATGAGATTTGGAAGATTGTCAGCAAGGGACCTTATGAGCTGTCCCCGAATGAAGATGTATGGACCAAGGAGGAGATCAGAAGGTCCACGCTGAATTGGAGTGCTATAAATGCTATCCAGTGCGCTCTGCATCCTACAGAATTCTCCCGTGTGTCTGCTTGCAAATCAGCTAAGGAGATGTGGGATGCGCTGGAAGTAATTCATGAAGGTACATCTCAAGTAAGAGAGCAGAAGGCCAATCTTCTTGTATCTGAGTATGAAGCCTTCAAGATGAAGCAGAACGAGTCCATCAGCGAAATGTACGCTCGGCTGACTGTCATAACCAATGGCCTCAGAGGTTTTGGGAAACCTCAGACAGAGTATGATGTAGTGAGGAAAATTCTGCGCTCCCTGACTCCCATTTGGCACACCAAAGCAACAGTGATGGAGGAGTCAAGGGACTTGCGTAATACTAAAGCTGATGAGCTGATTGGCTCACTAATGGCATATGAGATAAACATGCCAAGGACAGATGAAGCCGAGAGGAAGAAGAAGCCGATAGCGCTGAAGGCTAGTTCCAGCAAATCAACAAAATCCAGCTCCAGCAGCTCTTCATCATCAGAGGAGAGCCTAAATGAAGAAGAAGATGTGACTCGATCTGAGATAGCCATGATGACTAGAGAGTTCAGGCGATTTCTCAGAAAGGGAGCAGGACGGTTCGGCCAGAAGAAATACAATGGTGGCCGAAAGGATAAAAGGTATAAATCTAAACCTGCAAAGAAAAATGAAGCTAATGTCTGTTATCAATGCAGGAAACCAGGGCATCTGAAAATTGACTGTCCAGACAATCAGAAACATAAGGACAGGTCAAAGAAGAAAACCAAGAAGGGAAGAGCTATGATCACCACATGGAGTGATGAAGATGAAGGCTCTTTCAGCAGCAGCTCAGATAGTGAAGCCGAATCTGAACAGCCCATTTGCCTTATGGCAACAAGCTCCGAAGATAGAGAGGAGGACACAGATGAGGTAATCACTAGATTTGAAAACTTCACAATTGCTGATTGGGTAGATGCTTATCATGACATAGCTGATAGAGCTGATGATATTAGAAAAGAGAATAGGCATCTTAGAAGAAAAATCAATTCCATGCAAAATGATAAAACACTAACTGATAAAATTGCATGTTTGGAATCTGAGATTGATGAATTGAAACTCACATGCTCTGAAGAAGATGAAATCAAAAATGAGTTAAAAGCTTCTAAGGAAGAGAATATAAGGCTTGAAAATGAAATTGATGAATGGAAGCTGAAGATTCAAAAATGTGAAAGTGAAGTAAAAGTCATCTCTGAAAAATATGAAGCTGTCCTCAATGTCAACAATGAGCTGAAAAAGTCTATTGATGAACTTCAGAAAGACAATGAGGATAAAATGAAAACCATTGAGAAAATGACCCAAGGAACAGATAACTTAAATGCTTTGTTAGGGTCAAAGGTTAATTTCAGAAAAGAGGGCCTAGGATTTAATTCTAGTGCAACAAAAACATTCGGGATGAAAACAATTTCATTTGTTGCTCAAAAGGAAAAGGGACCTCTAATTAGTATGAACTCAACAAATTTAATGAACAAAACTGCTAATCTGAAAAAGACCAGTGCTGAGGAGAAGGGTAACAAAAAGCTCAGTGAGCCTAGTAGAGCTAGCACATCTAAGCAGAATCCTAGGGCTCAGACTCAGGTTAGGGGTCAACCTACACAGTCCAGTAAACCCCAGGTCAAGGTAACCAAGTCTCCACCAACACCTCCACCTCTGAAGAAGACCCAATACAAACCTGTGTATAGGTCAGCAGGGTCCAAAGTACAGGGGAGACAGAGTGCTGCTAGGAGTCAACCCAATTATTTTTATCAACCCAGAGCTCAGACCCACTACAATGCACAGCCAACCTACTTCAATAGGTCAGATTGGTCTAGAACTCAGGGTAGGTTTACAGGTCTTGCACACCAGGGTGCTCAATATCAAAGACCTTACAGTAGAAATTGGGTCAATGGGTATGGTTACTGGACATCTAGAAACCAATATTTCCATAGCCAGCCCAGGAACTACTATGGCCAAAATTTTGTGAACACACCCTGGCCAAGGCACTGGCACAGAAATAACAATACTGTCAATAATCATGCTGCTGCCAATAAGAAAAAGAACAATAAAAAGAAAAGGAACAACAACAGAAGAAAATCTGTAGGATCCACTGAACAAAATTCATTTAAACAAATGTGGATTCCGAAACATTTGCTTTCCTGCTTTGCTTCTAGTTCATTTACATTGGAGCCCAATCAGTCTTGGGTTCCAAACTTCTCTACCTAATTGTGTATGCAGGTATGCCTGGCAGCCAAGAACAACTTGTGGTACATGGATAGCGGCTGCTCCAGGCATATGACAGGAGATAAGGCCAAATTTTGCATACTGACTGAGAAAGTAGAAGGCCTTGTCACCTTTGGAAGCAACACAAAGGGTAGGATTATCGGATCAGGTAAGGTAGGTAAGTGTTCTACCTGCTGCATTGATGATGTTATGCTGGTTGAAGGGTTAGCCTATAATCTACTTAGCATCAGCCAGTTATGTGATAAAGGTTACAATGTTTTATTTAATTCTCAATGCTGCAAGGTTTTTGAACCTGATTCTGATATTGTCAAATTTTCTGGAAAAAGAATAAATAATACTTACATGATAAATTTAGATGAAATTCAACACACTAACCTTTGCCTTACTGCCAGTAGAGAAGACATAGCATTTTTATGGCATCGTAGGTTAGGTCATGCTAGCTACACTGTTTTGCACAAATTAAATAAGCATGGCATGGTTAGAGGACTTCCTGAAGTCTCATTCAAGAAAGAAAATAAAATCTGTGATGCATGCACTCAATCAAAGATAACTAGAAAGTCATTTAAGTCTAGAACTAAAATCTGTCTTCCAAACCCTATGAGCTGATACATATGGACCTTTTTGGGCCAACTAGATCTGTCAGCCTATCAGGGAGGAGGTATGGGTTTGTCATGGTAGATGACTTTTCTAGGTATACTTGGGTTTATTTCTTATCTAATAAGAGTGATGCTTTCTCTGAATTTCAGAGTTCTATGATAAAACAAATCAGAAAATTGAAAACATTTTGTCTGATCATGGAGGTGAGTTTGAAAACTCACAATTTGATGAATTCTGCAGGTCAAATGGAATCAACCACAGGTACTCCTCACCAAGGACACCTGAGCAGAATGGAGTTGTGGAGAGAAGGAACAGAACCCTAGTGGAAATGGGTCGTACACTCCTTGTCGAAGGTGGTCTACCAAGGAAATTTTGGGCTGAAGCAGTGAACACTGCCTGTTATATAATTAACAGAGCCATGGTAAGACCTTCTACCCAGCAAACACCATATGAGATCTTAAAAGGTAAGAAACCTTCTATTGCTCACTTCAAGGTTTTTGGTTGTAAATGTTTCATTCACATAAATGATAAAAAGGACCTTGATAAATTTGAACCTAAAGGAGAACCAGGAATTTTTCTTGGCTATTCTGAAAACACCCGAGCATACAGAGTGTACAATCTGAACTCTAAAACTGTTGAAGAATCTCCACACATAGTTTTTGATGAATCCTTGGAAAATTCTAATGTTGGTCAATGCAGGAATGAAAATAATGGTGAAATTCTGAAGGAAGGAGATCCTGCAGACAAATCCGAGGATGAAGAAGAACATAAAGAGCTTAATGAAGAGGAGCCTACAGTTCAGGGGGAGGTAAATCAAGTTCATGATAGTCCAATTGCAAATATTAGATATCTCAAGGATCATCCTGTAGATAATGTTATTGGAAATCTGCATGACCCTCCTAGGACTAGAGGCCACTTAAGAATTCAACATGAACTGAATGCTTATGCTTTTGTATCAAACATAGAACCCAAGTCCATTGACTGTGCTCTCCAAGATGTGCATTGGATTAATGCCATGCATGAGGAGCTCAATCAGTTTGACAGGAATAAGGTGTGGCATTTGGTTCCACCTCCTGATCATGAAACAGTCATAGGGACTAAATGGGTATTTAGAAACAAAACTGATGAAGCAGGGAATGTTACTAAAAATAAAGCCAGACTTGTAGCTCAGGGGTACAATCAGGAATTTGGAATAGACTTTGAAGAGTCTTTTGCCCCTGTAGCTAGGTTAGAAGCAATAAGAATTTTATTGGCTTATGCATGTTCCCTAGGAATAAACCTTCAGCAGATGGATGTGAAATCTGCTTTTCTAAATGGGGAAATTAATGAGGATGTATATGTGAGACAGCCTCCTGGGTTTGAATGTTTAGATTTCCCTAATCATGTTTACAAGCTCAATAAAGCTCTCTATGGTTTAAAGCAAGCTCCTAGAGCTTGGTATGACAGGTTGAGCAAATTTCTCACCGACAAGAACTTCACAAGAGGTATAGTTGATCAAACATTGTTTACCAAGGTAAGTCATCCAGATATTCTTATCATTCAGATTTATGTGGATGACATTGTGTTTGGGTCAACTAACCCCAAATTGTGTGAGGAATTCTCTCAAATAATGACTGATGAATTTGAAATGAGCTCAATGGGTGAGCTCAAACTATTTCTTGGACTGCAGGTTACACAAACAGAAGATGGCACCTTCATCTCTCAGTCCAAGTATGTAAAGAACTTATTGAAGAAGTACAAAATGGACAACCTCAAGGAAATAGCTACTCCAATGGGTACCTCAACCAGTTTGGATGAAGATTCTAAAGGTAAACCTGTGGACCAAAGGCTATACAGAGGTATGATCGGATCTCTTCTCTATCTTACAGCATCTAGGCCTGATATACAATTTGCTGTGTGTTTATGCTCTAGATTTCAGGCCAGTCCTAAAGAAACTCACTTTAAAGCTGTGAAAAGGATTTTTAGGTATTTACTAGGCACCCAAGAACTAGGTCTCTGGTATCCTGCTAAGTGTGAGTTAGAGCTTCTAGCCTACACTGATGCAGACTATGCTGGGTGTCGAGTAGATAGAAAAAGCACCAGTGGCTACTGTCAATTCCTTGGTGGCTGTCTAGTGTCTTGGGCATCTAAGAAGCAACACACTGTAGCATTATCCACAGCTGAAGCTGAGTATGTTGCAGCATGTAATTGTGCAGCCCAAGTACTTTGGATTAAGCACCAACTGGCTGATTATCAGATAAATCTGGGATGCATTCCACTTTTATGTGATAATACTAGTGCTATATGCCTTGCTAAAAATCCTGTTCACCATTCTAGGACTAAGCATATAGAGATAAAACATCATTTTCTTAGAGATGCTGTAAATAAAAATGAGATTGAAATGAATTTCATAGAAACTGAAAAATAAATTGCTGATATTTTTACTAAGCCTCTTGGGAATGAAAAATTTAAGTTTCTTAGAAGAGAACTTGGCTTATGTAAATTTCAGCATGATGAATGATTGTTTAACTGCTGTGAATAAAATTTCTGATGTGGACTTGCATTTGATTGCTTGGATAATTCATGTGGATGTGAATATTGAAACAGACTCATAATCATTACTGAACATGCATGTAGAACTGTCCTGCATTGCATTTCTCTACATAACCGTGGTATATTAAATAGTAGGCTACTAAAGGGCAGAGAAATCTGTCTGGAGGTTCTTACTATGTGTGAGATGGTCCTTGAGACCAGGTTCTCCGCCTAGTACCATGGGTTATATTAATTGATAGGGGAGTCTGAATGAGCATGAATTTCAAAATACTTTGTTCAGTGTTCAAAGAAAACATTGCATATATTCAGGGGGAGCTTGTCGAGTATTTGCATGTCTTTGCATATCATTCATTCATGACCTATGCATAAGCTCTCTCTCAATTAATTCTTGCCTTTCATGAGCAAATTGCATGCATATAGACAGGGAGAGTATTGATAGAAATTCAGAGTGGTTTCAACTTTCTTGAAGTCATTCAACCTTTAACTCTGAATACTTGTCTCTGACATTATGGCAATCTGTTGGTCAGTTTTGATTTCTAAGCAGTAGAAAATGGACTTCTTCATTTATAAGAATTTGAATTGTTCAAAGACTGATGTAATGGTTTAAATCTTATAATGGTTGGAGTTTAAAGATTGCAATCAGTATATAAGTAAGTTGAAAATTGATAAAACTCTCAACCTCTTTCTTATTTCATGTCAGACAAAGCTAATCATATCTGAAATCTGAAAACTCATCTGAAATCATGTTAGAGAGGTTAAGTATGTGTATTGTTCTTAAACAAGTCATTCTGAAACATAAAAAGGACAGCTAAGAAAGATATTGAAAAACATTAAAAATCATTGAAAATATATATATTGGCAGAGCAATGACTGGTAAATCACTGAGAAACTGAGTGATCCATCAAAGAAGTGGACAACACTCATGTCATGAAGTGTATCAGCTATCTCTGTTTAAAATGTTCAAAACAGCAGGCTGGTTTCACTGAGTACCTGGGGGTAACTGGCGTCTGATAAACGTGTACCCTCACACAAAAAGGTGTAACTCAGTTCTGTTGAATTTGATCATAGGCAGAATGGTCCATCTTGTTGAGTATCTAGGGGTATTGGCGTCTGATAAACGTATACCCTTACGCAGAAAGACTTATGGTACCTGAATGCTCAAAATGATCTAATATTGATAATGCTGCTCCTTCAAAAGAAAAGTTCATGAGTGTCAATTTGTTTAGTTTCAATACATGACTTGGTTTCTCTCAATATTTTTTTGAGACTATGAAAGTAAGATATTATGAAACTAATCTTTCATGCAAATGTGATTCTGGTTTATTGTTTTATCATGCACAGTGAACTTATCTATTGCTTGTAGTGCATGAACTCCAAATTTTATCATCTTAAACCAGAACTCTTTCTGACAGCAGTTTCTAAATTCATATGACTGAAGACTCTATGCTTTAGAATGCTTATTCATGAACTACCTGTTCAGAATGCCAGTCAGTTCTTCTCTTGATTCCTCCATTGTATTTAATTTTTCCCTCCTCTTTGTTGATGGCAAAGGGGGAGAATATTGTCTAGGGGGATGTCTAGGGGGAGAATACATATCTGTCTGAATTCTGAATTCTGAATTCATTCCAAGGGGGAGTGGGAGTGTATATGCATAATGATAAGGGAGAGTTTGAGGTAGTGAGTTGCATGCATTCATAGCATTTGCATGTCAATCTGCATAACTCATCATGTCTTTCATCAAACATATACCTATATGTCAGGATGTTGTTATTCTACTTCATATGGGGTTGCCATCATCAAAAAGAGGGAGATTGTTGTGACCCCTCCATGTTGATGATGTTGACACTTGCTTTATTTCATTGGCAACACCATTATTTTGATTGATTGGCAACTGCTCTTGCTTTGATGAAATTGCTCTATCAGATTGACTATGTGTTCTTTGCATTTTATACACTGGTGTTTTCATTTCTCACTGTCATGGGTCGACGCATCCTCTGATGGGTCGACTCCTTTAGAAGACTTGTTTAGACTGAGTCTATACACTGGAAACTCTCAATCGATTGAGTCTATACATCGTCCATTTCAGATAAAGTCCACACACTGCATTTCATTTGAATTCGTTAAGTGTGTACATCGTCAACGCATCTCACTGGCTCATGTTACAGCGTCAACGCACTTCATTGGATGTGTGTACAGCGTCAACTCACTAAGTGTGTACAGCGTCAACGCATGAAGTCTGTACATCAGTCTTAATATTCTAAGTCTGTACAGCCGTTGGCTTTGAACCTCAGAGTCTGTACATCCGAATTGCCTTTGAATTGGTCAAGTGTGTACACTCATTCACTATAGCTTTCACATATTCTAGTCTATACATCGTGAAAGTCTATACATTCATCACTTACCTTTCACTCAAGGCAAAGTCTATAAACTGGGGTCTTTCCCTACGTTTCTTAGGCGAAGTCTGAACATTCGGTTCTGAAGCCTGAAGTCTATACACTCCAGCCTATTCCTACGTTCAAGGCTTCAGCTACACATTAAGTCTGTGCATTGGCTTCGCTTCATCAAGTCTGTACATTGACTCGCCAACTTCTTTGAAGTCTGTACATTGCTTCAGGAGCTTCAAGTCTACACATCGCTTCGCTCCATGAAGTCTGTACATCCACAGTGTTACTTGAAGTCTGGACATTGGTCTTCAAACTCAAAGTCTGCACATTGTCTTCGAATCCAAAGTCTATTCAATGGTCTTCATACTTGAAGTCCATACATTCGATATGCAGAGTTGAAGTCCATACTGTGCCTCAGGCTGAGCAAGTTCACACACTGGTCGGTGGCAAGCCTGTACACTGGCCTCAGCTTTTCAAGTCTACACATCGCTTCGCTCCATCAAGTCTGTACATCCACAGTGTAACTTGAAGTCTGCACACTGGTCTTCAAATCCAAAGTCTGCACATTGGTCTTCGAATTCAATGTCTATACATTGGGCTTTTACATAAAGTCTATACAGCCGTTGCCTCCTTTGTTGAAGTCAACACATTGGGCAAGTCTGTACGTTGCATTCGCCTTCACAAGTCTATACAACGAAGTATATACACTGCAATGTACATACTTAAATCTTATGACTTCATTCTTGTTGCTGAAGGGAACAGGGTCGACGCTGGGAGCTTAAAGCGTCCACGCATCAGTTGACGAAGCCTTCACGATATCTTCCACTGCATCAACGCCACAAGCAAGCAGCGTCGACGCAGCAGTTAAAGAAGCAGAGACCTTCACAGGCTATTCCACTGCGTCAACGCCACAATTGAGCAGCGTCGACGCAGCAGCTAAAGAGACGAAGCTAATGGCTTACTGGAATGCCTCACTGCGTTAACGCCATTGATTGACAGCGTCGACGCAGCAAGTCAGATTGCTGTCATTAAGCACGTGAACTGAGAACTCTATACATCGGACTGCAGAAGCTAATGAGGGGCACGTGATCCGAGGTACCTGGCTCGTGATCCGAGAAGGACAAGGTATCCAGATGAGGACACGTGTACTGACACTCCATTGGATGCTGCCACGTGGTCCAAATTGCTGGGCGGGAAACGTGGAGAGCACACGCCTGCTGCTGTCGCTGCTATATAAACAAGCCTTCTTCCACAGAAGAAGAAGATCGAAGGAGAAGAAGAGAAAGTCTATACACTCAGCAGCAGTGAGCCTTCGATCCACAGAGAGAAAAGAGAGAAGAAGAAGATACAGAGAAGAAGAAGAAGAAATAGAGAAGAAGAAGAAAAAGAGAGAGGAAGAGATCGAGAGAGATTGAGTTGAGAGAGAGTTGATTGAGAGTGAGATTGAGAGTGAGCTTGTATCTCAGTCTCATGGTTCAAAACCAGAGCTGAGCTTTGCTCTTAGAGCTATATTGCTTTTGAGTTTTTCTGTTTTTGTTTTGATTCTGTCTTTCATTTCCGAATACTATTTCATCAAGCTGTGTGTCAGCGGTCTTGCAGTGGTAGTCTCCACTGGACGGGTTAAGCTGTATTTCCCCAGCGGTTGCAGAGGATCAGATCCTCTGGTCGGCAAGCTGTAGTGCCCAGCGAAGCGGTGTATCAGTAGATTGTTTGGCTAAGCTGTAAAGCCCAGCGGACGCAAGCTGTGCTGCGCAGCAGGAAGCCATACTCGGTTGAGTGTGGGGTGGACTTAGGTCGTTGACCGAACCACCTAAAAATTGTGTGTGCAGTGTGTTTGTGTTTTTGTGTGATCTATGTGCGATGGGAATTTCTTGCTTAGCTTATTTGATTGCATCGCTTATGCTCATGTCTAGCTTTCGACCTTTTGCTTAGCATTCTTCGTTTAGCTTAACTGATGTTTGCCTAAATTCCGCTTTAGAACTTACAGTAGTTTTAAATTAGGCAAGTTGATCTATTCACCCCCCTCTAGATCCACACTTAGTGGAGATAGACTGCGTCCATCTAACCCAACACTTGGTATCAGAGCCTAACTCTTCTGCAGGGACTCATCACCCGAAGAGAATAGGCAGAGATGGATGCTCGAGGGATGATTGCCGAAGGTCACTCAACAACGAAGCCCCCATTTTTTGATGGATCAAACTACGCATACTGGAAGAACCGTATGCAAATGTTCCTCAGGGCTAAGGATTATGAGATTTGGAAGATTGTCAGCAAGGGATCTTATGAGCTGTCCCTGAATGAAGATGTATGGACCAAGGAGGAGATCAGAAGGTCCACGCTGAATTGGAGTGCTATAAATGTTATCCAGTGCACTCTGCATCGTACAGAATTCTCCCGTGTGTCTGCTTGCAAATCAGCTAAGGAGATGTGGGATGCGCTGGAAGTAATTCATGAAGGTACATCTCAAGTAAGAGAGCAGAAGGCCAATCTTCTTGTATCTGAGTATGAAGCCTTCAAGATGAAGTAGAACGAGTCCATCAGCGAAAGATGTGACCTTTTACCTCCCTGCGTGGAGTGGGTCAAATTATTGTACTGCAGTAATATTGTTAACCGGGAGTCCATGAATTGGTCGGGGTTGTCTTCGCCACGCCGGGTGTGTGGAGGTAAAGGTCTCAACTTCTCGGCATTCGCTTGCTAGTTTAGTATATGGTCTTTTGCCGCTGCCGAGAGCGATAGGTACTAGCCCGTGAGTCCATGTCACCGCTATGAGTGTGAGAGTGACCCGTCCCGTGACTCGATCCGAGTCCGGAAGTGAGTCGACTACCTGTGAACTCTGCCGGTTCTTCAACCGCGCACGATCCGCGTTTCCCTCGCTTGGGACGACGAGTGAGCTTGCGTTTCTGTTAGCGACGTATAGCCCATAGGAGCTCTCCGTGTCGGGCCTAGTGTCTCTCCCATCATGTGTTGCTGGTCGTATCCGCATCTAGAGTCCGATGTTCATACCACGTAGAGTCGGTCCCCATGTCCGTCCCGCATCAACATTCCTTTGCATCGATATAAGCCCAATATCGATGATGAAGCCAACCGTTGGTCGACCGGCACTTTGTCCGATCAATGATGAAACCTGTCCAGTTCAGACCTTACGTCTGTCCTGATGAAAACCACATACTGTCAAGCACGTCCCATAAAATTCGGTTGGTCATAAAGACCCCCTTTGATAATTTTTCATTTTATCCCAACTTTAATTACCAGATCTGTCTGCTTCCTGTTCTGATTTCCACCTTTCCTGAGTTTCACATCTCCGACCCATCTTTTGATTTTTTCTGGAGCTCCCAACTTTACTGGGAGTTCCATCCATCAACCCCTCCACCCATGATTTTTCTTGATTTTTGATCAGCCCTCCACATATTTTTCAAAATTCGTTCTCAGAGCTAGCTACAGTGCTGTCTACCTGTTCCCAGATCTGACCACCTTCCAGTAAACAAATCATAACAAATCACAGCCACCTTCAATCAGTCCCCAAAAAATATCTTCATTTTCCTTGTTTGAAATCCTACAACTTTCATGAAGAGCTTAGGAGCTGAATCTGCCACCTACCTTGCGGTCAACGGCAGTTCTCAGACAACTCACCTGTTGATCTGAGGTTTCGGGTACTATACAACATGATCTTATAAATTCAGTAAAGTCCAAATCCGACCAGATCCAGCAGATTTCTCTGGGCCTAGATCGAAGGATTTCAAGAGATCTTTCCAGCGATAGCTCATGCGCCCCGCTCCGACGTCGGGATTGATCGCAGCGGCCATTCTCGCCGGAGCGCGCGTCAGAGGATAGAACCAGAAATCCGTGGGCAGCTACTTCACGAATTGGGAATCGGGGCCGATCGACCCCCGATCGGTGTTTCCGGCCGACCGCCATCCATGGAGGCACGCCACCAGGGGTCCCCATCACAGCGGGTCCCACCCCTGCAGATCCGGAGGACAGCGCCGTCCGTAGGCTCCACGGACCCGTAGAATCCGCAGTTCGGAAAGACGAAAACGAGGAGTTCGGCACCGCCGGGCGACATCAAGATGCTGCCCGTCAACCCGATTTGCGTGATTCCCGAGCCCCACATGTGACCTTTTACCTCCCTGCGTGGAGTGGGTCAAATTATTGTACTGTTGTAATATTGTTAACCGGGAGTCTGTGAATTGGCCGGGGTTATCTTCGCCACGCCGGGTGCGTGGAGGTAAAGGCCTCAACTTCTCGGCATTCGCTTGCTAGTTTAGTATATGGTCTTTTGCCGCTGCCGAGAGCGATAGGTACTAGCCCGTGAGTCCATGTCACCGCTGTGAGTGTGAGAGTGACCCATCCCGTGACTCGATCCGAGTCCGGAAGTGAGTCGACTACCCGTGAACTCTGTCGGTTCTTCAACCGCGCACGATCCGCGTTTCCCTCGCTTGGGACGACGAGTGAGCTTGCGTTTCTGTTAGCGACGTATAGCCCATAGGAGCTCTCCGTGTCGGGCCTAGTGTCTCTCCCATCATGTGTTGCTGGTCATGTCCGCATCTAGAGTCCGAGGTTCATACCACGTAGAATCGGTCCCCGTGTCCGTCCCGCATCAACATTCCTTTGCATCGATATAAGCCCAATATCGATGATGAAGCCAACCGTTGGTCGACCGGCACTTTGTCCGATCAATGACGAAACATGTCCAGTTCAGACCTTACGTCTGTCCTGATGAAAACCACATACCCTCTCATGTCCCACCTACGATAAAGTCTACCCAGTCTGGACCTTACGTCTATTCTGATGAAACCTATAAAACTTCTTTGCATCGATATAAGCCCGATATCGATGATAAAATCATTCACTGGTCGATTGGCACATTGCCCCGACTGGCTTTGAAACCTACCCGGGATGAACCATTCGTCTGTTCCGAATGATACTCTAAACCTTTTCATTCATTTTTCTACAAACAACCTCACTTGCGGCACATATGGCCGAAAAAGACATCCGCTACTACCTACAAAATTCAGTTTGAGCACCCTCCGGATACCGTCACGCGGTGGAACGGGTTCCCCATCCTTTCTCTGAAGGGGTGGACGCTCTCCTGCTAAATACGGGCTATCCGCATGAGGATTGCTAAAACCGCTACCGAATCATCATGAAGTAATGGTGATGCAATAAGTGAAGAACAGCCACACATGAGACCAGCATAATGATTCCTTTTCACTATATAAAGAAGAAAAAGAGTACAAGAGAAGCCCCTGAGGGGGAATTGTACTACAAAAGAAAAAAAGAGGGAAGAAACGTTCACTGGTGTCGGAAGATGTCTTCGAAAGTCAGAAGACCCACATATGGAGCAGCCCCCAACTCATGTAGACGAGCCTCCTCCTCCTGTAGCCGAGCGGGCTCGTCCTGAAGAGACACCACCTGCCCCTCCAACAGAGCTACTTCCTCGGCGAACTGTGGCCGAGAGGTCGTTATCTGCGGCAGTTCAGCTCGAAGATCAGCCAGTTCTGCTTCTAGAATGTTATCCGGTTGCATATAAACTGCTCCCGCTGTGTCAGAGACTGCAGTTGGCCTCGGCGCTCCTGAAGGATAGAGCTCATCTTCCACAGCTCAGATTTGCACTCTACCTTCTGCAACTTCAAAGCCACGGCAGTAAAGCTATCAAGCTAAAAGTTAAAGAAAACCAGTAATGAAAAGCTGAGAGAGACACTTTCAGATGCTGAATGATGCACCTGCAGACACCGTGCCGCTTATCCTGCGCTTACGCCATCCGCAGGTGATGAAACTAACCGTTGATCAACCGGTTAGAAAATAGATGAAATATGAGCAGAGATAGAGATGAGACCAGAATCGGCAATGAAGACCCTTGAAGTTTCTGCAGAGTCAGAACTAAAGAAGAGTCATCACTATTAGTCATCTACCCGGCTGAAGCCCTCTCCGGCCAAGCTGATGTCCGGTGTTGTCATCGCCCAGGTGGCAGTACTGATGAAAATTACAGTCTACCGACTGATGAGAACCTCCAAAATGTTCTAATGAAAACTATACTAACTCACTGATGAAGAGGCCTTCGCCTGTTCTGATGGACTCGAAGGGATAAACAGATGAAAAGACAGGGTGGACGGCTCTGATAGTTTAAGCCCGCTGACAAAAGGAATGTAAACATCAAAAAAGCCCTAAATGGGCCTATGAGTATGGCGCCGGGATCCTTTCAATCAAGTCCAGTTGGACTCTTGCGCGCCGGGAAGCCTCTTCCCTTGGTTGAGGCGCGCCGAGAACACTCAAGGGGCGCGCCGAGAAGCCCACTCAACCCAGGCGCGCCGAGAACCATCTATCTCCGCGCCGGGAAGCTGTGGTGCGCCGAGAACCAGGCCCTATGCGCCAAGAAGCCATCTGAAGCTATTAATGAAGTAGAAATTGTTAGAAAATATGGAAAACAAAGAAAAAAATATACTGAAGCCATTACAGGAAAGTTGTCAGGCTGAAGATCAAAGAAAACCAGTATTGAAAGGCTAAGAAAGATACTCTCAGATGCTAAATGATACACCTGCAGGCACCGTGTCACTTATTCTGCGCTTACGCCACCTACAGGTGGGGGGCATTTGTTGACACCTGAAATATAATCAAGAATAAAGATGGGACCGAAGAGAAGATTGGATCAGAAATAAAGATCCCAGGGATTCCTGCAAAGCCAGAACTACAGAAGAGTTGTCACTAAAACTATCTACCCGGCTGAAGTCCTCCCCGACCGAGCTGATGTTCGGTGTCGTCATCGCCCAGATGGCAGTACTGATGAAATTGCAAGTCTATTGACTGATGAAAACCTCCAGAAGCGTTCTGATGAAACTATATCAACTCACCAACGAAGAGGCCTTCGCCTGTTCTGACAGACTCAGAAGGGTTAACAAATGAAAAGACTTTTTCAGGCTGGATAGCTTTGACAGCTTATGCCCGCTGATAAGAGGAATTAAAACATTGAAAGCCCTAAATGGGCCCATGAGTGTGGCGCCGGGAGCTCCTCACCAAAGCCCAGAGCCCATCAAGGTGGCGCCGGGAAGCTCCCCATCCGAACTAAGGCGCGCCGGGAAGGTGCGAAAGACGCGCCGAAGTGGAGCAGGCCGAGAAGGAGGGTGATGTGCCTATAAAAGCCCCCATTTTCTTCCACTTACGAAGAAGAGGAGGAGATAGATAGAGCCATCGAAGAGAAGAGAGGAGAGATAGAAGAGAGGCAGAAAAGAAAAAGAGAGAGATAGAAGAGAGGAAGAAAAAAAGAGAAGAGAGATATTCAGATAGCCAGATAACAAGAGGGAGGAGAGAAGAGAAGCTGCTGCGGAGGCTGAAAGAAGAAGAAGGTGGGTGCTTGGGGAGGGAGAGGAGTCAATGCTCCGCCCTCCCCCATCTTCTTGTTATCCGAATGGGTTTTATTTCCTCATCCTATGTACCCTTTCCACCCCCTTTTGTGGGCTTTTCTTCTATTTGAATGATGTTTAAAGCTTTTCTCTGTTATCGTTCGAATTATATCTCTGTAGCCGATGAAATGTAAACGACAAAATTGATTGAATGAATGAAGCCCGGGATTCTTTTCCCTCACCCCTCTCTGGTGATTGTTGTCGTTAACCTTTCTGTTGCATTGTTTGATCGATGAATCCGTGGTTTCGAGTGTCTATCGTTAGCCCAGGTGGTTGTCGAACGCTCTCTGCTACTCTTCCCTCTTGTAGTCTCGACGGAGATATTGCAGAACCCCAATCCTTACTTCTATGGATTCCTGGGTTTTGTCCCCCTCTCTCTCCCTCGACGACATCGATGATGTTAACGCAATGAAGTCTTTAGCCTTCTTAAGTTTCCCAAGCCATCGGGGCCATTACAGGGATCAGAGACAGTCATCTCTTGATCCCCTGGATGGCCGGCGACATGAATGGCATAAAGCCTGTTCCAGAGGGTTTCGAATGCCTGATGACTTTAATCCCTTGAACCCCCCTTTCAGCCCTGCGGCTCCTTGATGTTAACCTGGTAAAGCCCTTGACTCCCTCCTAGTTTGCATCCTAAAATCCCCCAGTCATCATCTGAACCCCAAAGAAAATCCTCAGAACAGAGCATCGTAAAACCCCACAAAACCTTCCCGGCACCAAAACCACCACCTTCCCGGCGCCAGCATCCCTCGGCGCAGTGAACAGCTCCCGGCGCGGCCTTTTGCGCGCCGAGAACTGAGCGCCGAGAACCCTCTTCCAGCCATGCCGAGAAGCCCCTCCTATTGACCGTGCCGAGTACCTGCTAAAGCCATGCCGAGAAGCCCCTCTAAGAGGCGCGCCAAGGGCCCCTTTTCCTCGCGCCAAGAAGCCTGTTTATGCTCATTTTGCCATGCCTAGAACCTTTCCTCCTCTGTCCAACTTTTGATCACCTCACCATACCAAGCCGAGGGATATCCAGAGGTCATCATGCACACCCTAGGAAATAAACTAACGGGGAATGGCCTCCCCGACATTTACACTGTGCCGGGGCTTCGCGCCCCCTCTCTTTCGGTTTTCATCCCAGCACTCCGTGGATGATCTCCTATTCTTCCCCGGGCATGTTCCGAGTTAAGGGGAGATGCTGCCGAAATCCGGTCTAACGTTATCAACCCCGGTGAGTCGAGGGAGTGTCACCTATACACTTCCTGTCTGGCTCCTTCTTTTGGGGGAAATGAATCTTCTGGAGCATCCGATTAAGTGGAAGTATCAAAGGGGAAATACCCTAATGATTATCTGAATTCCGTCCCGCCACTGCGTGGATGGTCTTCTATCCCTACCCGGCATGACTCAAAGTCGAAGGTTATGCTGCCCGATTTAATCCGTTAAACTCAACAAATCTGCCCGTCACTTGTTCTTTTCTCCCATAGCATGAAATCTTTATTTCGCGCATTAACAATTTTGATTGCCTTGCGAGGCCTCCTGTCTTTGGCGTTTAATCAAGGGTTGTCCTCCTTAGGGGAGGGCGTAATTAACGTCATGGCCATTACGGCATGGCGGACTTTTGGTCCCGACTCGGACTTCACAATCGACTGACCAAGTCAGGTCGAGCGCACAATAAAACTGTCACTACGGTGACTGGCACACCTAATATTCCAGCAAACCAAGGAGATAAATCTAAACAAACCATAATATTAACAGAAGAATAAAATTCGTCCCCACACGGCTCCGATCGTCACCCGTCGGAATAGTCGGCCACGGACCTGCACTTGTTGTTTTTAGGCGCGCGACCCGGCGAGATCGCTCGCTGCGACCAGCACCGATGTCGGAATGCGACGAAACCAGCGCCGTTGGAAAGCTGATTCGAAGGGATTTGACCCTATGGGATCACAGAAAAATTACCAGCTCTTTATTTCTGGTGGATGAATTTTGAAGGCTGTTGTTCTCAGTTCTAAATCTGCTCAGGCAGAAACTGAGTTCCCTGTAAATCGGCGTTGACCGGTAGGTAGACCTCCGAATCTGAAGTTAGGTTCTTCAGCAACGTTGTAGCAGTTCAAGAGAGGAAACCATGGATATTTTTAGATCTAGAAAATATGGAAGTTTGGATTTTCTAGAGAGTTTATACTGGCGAAGGGTCGGATCTGGACTGAGGCAGACAGAACATATTTGGGAACTTGGACAAATTTTAGAAAATATGTGGAGAGCTGAGGAAACATCAAGAAAATTTGTGGTGATGGGGGAAGGTGGACAGAACTTTCAGTAAATTTGGGAGCTCCTGGAAAAATCAAAAAGTGGTCGGGAGATGGAAAACTCAGGGTTGCTGTCACTGTAGACAGAAACCTGGCAGAACTGGAATGAAAGGTTGGACGAAAATGTAAAAATGGATTTCGGAAACTAGAGGCCAAACCAATTTTTATGGAGGATGGGAAAAACCTCTGGAACACGCCCTAAAAATTTCAGCTCAAGAGGATCACGTGGTTGAGAGCAGAAATTCGTGGAAGCAGCTTATGTCCTGTGTGGATAGAACTCCGACGGTGGCTTCGCGGCGGCTCGATGGCGGCACGAACGGCGGCGGCTGCGGCACAGATCACAACCTGAGATAGAGGGGAGGGGATAGAGAGGATACCACTTTAGAATTGGGGCTGGAGGAGGAGGGAACCAGAGGAGAGGAGGAGGGGGCGCAAGAAGCTCCTTGTGTTTACACAATTTTTCTCTTCATTAATTGTTCCCAATGGGAAAATACAAGTATATATATGAAATGGCCAAATGACTCAAATTGCCCTTAGACCTAGGGTTTAGAATAAAATAAGTGTTCAAACAAAATAAAAAAATCTTAATTACTTCTAGTGGAAGGGGGCACCCCCTTGACCAAGGGAATGGGTTGAATGGGTAGGTAGCCTACCCTTTGAAATTTTGTAACCATTGTCTCCCATGTGTCTAATTGCCATTCAAACCTTCTAGATGCCACCTAGGATAGTTTGACCAGCCCCACATGGGTGACATGGATCAATGGGAAAGGGCTGGGGGGTCCCTTGCTGGACCTACTAAACAATTGCACAAAAACTCACACAATCCAAGGGAATGACGCATTGGCTTATAAAGCCTTACAATTGCGCATATACTTTTCCATTTATATAAAAATAAACTAAAGGACATGAATGTAAAATAAAATGTACATACTCGGCGTCGATTCCCATCACATAGGGCATCATAATTTTGATGCAATATTTAAAGATTGTATCCCCTACAGATTGGTCGTTTGGGACAATTTGTGAAAGAAAATGTTCCTAAAACATATTCTTTCAAGTGATTATTTCAGAATAAATTTTAGATGAATATTCTTAAAATAAATTATTTGGGACAGTTTGAAGGTGAGATTACCCCTAAAATATACTCACGAGAGGCATTTGAAGGTATTTGGTAATCAAAACTACCTCCATTAAAATATTTATGGGTATTTTTTTAGTGTCTCTAATGAGAATATTTGGGGTGTTTTTAAAAAAGTGCATCAAAATTTTTAGGGACAGAGGTGACAGGGACACATTTTAAATTGCCCCTAAAATTAGTAATCAAACTATCCCTAAAATTTTTTAGGACATTTATCTACATTTGTTGAGATAGTTATGAAATGCCCTTGAAATTTTATTTTCTTATAGTGAAACTTATAAAAAGAAGAAGTGTTGGAAGGATATGGATGATGCCGAGCGGGGCGCCGGGGACATCATAAGCGGTTGGCGACGGGGCACAAGGAATCTTTCCATCCGTCGGGATGCAGAGACTACGTGACTAATCCATGTCTCTTCCGATGCGTTTTAAAATCACAGTCCTCTCTGTTATGTCCGGTTGGAGAACCTCACAACACTACACCACACCACAACTGCAACGGATATGCTCTGCTAACAGTTTAATTAATTCAAGGGCGTGACAGAAACGGATCGTAACACAGTGTTCTACTGCTGGCGGTCAATGTTGTCGGTGTCGGGAAGGCCGCGTTGTGTTCTCACGTCTAAGTCTCTCTTGCCCTCCCATAGATCTATCCTTCCCTGTTCTGGCTCTTCGTGATAAAACTATAGCATGCCCCATCGCAGTTGGATGCAAAAGACCCGACAGAGTAACTGGTTTTTTTACACGACTCAACGTTTCCTTCCTCTGTGTGTGTGTGTGCGTGGGGGTGCGCGCGCGCGCGGGCGTGTGGCATCTATACATACAGTAATCAACATAAGAGGCCAATTGCCCGTTTATTAGAGGCCACTCTCTATATGGCAGAAGAGCCGGCCGGGGCCAACCGTGTGGGCGGTGTCCAAACACATGCCACACGCACGTTCTGTCCCCCCTCCGTGGAGGGGGGAGAAACCAGCGACGACCGGCCTTCAGCTACACACTCACATGAGGGGTGCTGCCACGAACAAGTGACAATATTCGCGGATCCGGTCCACCAACCTCCAGCTCACCTCCATCAGCTCTCTCCACATGTGTGCCTCCTTTAAAGTCTAACGCAGTATGCCATCTCGCAAGAGGCAAGATTGCAAGAACGACGAAGGCGACAACAAGAAGAAAGCGAAGAAAGAGATGGCCACCATTTTCGGCCGCTCCGTTTCCCTCCCCAGCTTAAACCCTAGCTCCTGCTCCAGCAGAGTAGGAAAGCCCTACCACGTCAGGTCCACCAGCCTGCCCTGCCGATCCCACCCCCTCGTCTCCCAACTCGAGGACGAGCTGCGTGCCACCCGAGCTTGGCAGTCTACCATGCCGGAGGGGCACCGTTCCCCCGCCTGGCTACGATCAGGGATGATCCGACTGGAGCTCCTCCACCTCGCCTTCGGAGACCTCCTCCAGCTCCCGCAAACAAGGGACTCGCTCCGGCGAAGGACCAGAGGCTCCTCCAACCTTGCCGAGGGGCTGCTCGACGACTTCCTCCTTTACGCTGACGCCTACGGCTCATTCCGCTCCGCCCTCGTTACCCTCCAAGATCTGCAGTCGGCTGCGCAGGTGGCCGTTCGGAGGAGTGACGAGGCACGCCTTGTTTCGGTCGTCAGGTCCCTCAGGAAGGCCGAGAAGGAGATCGCCTGCCTCTTGTCGGTCCTCCGCGACATGTCCAAATTGGCTGAACCGGCGCTCGCAGCCTCCCCGTCGGGGAACTCAAGCGAGGACGCCGAGCTGGCGGGGATCCTCGCGGAGGTGAAGGGGGTGACGGTGTTGGTGTCCACTGCAGTCTTCAAAGAGACAGCGGCGGTGCTGGCGTCGACCGTGGCTGCGATGGCACCCAAGTCCTCTTCCTGGACGGCCCTGAGGAAGAGGCTGGCGTTGAAGAAGACTGATGAGGAAGAGCTTTGGAGGAACGCAGCTGAGAAGCTGGTTGGCCTTGAGGAGTGCCTCATGGAGTTGGAGAACGGGAGCGAGGGAATGTTCAGGTGCTTGATGAACACTAGAGTCTCTCTCCTCAACACCTTGACGCCATGAAAGGAGATTAATTAACTAAGAGAACAAGCAGAAAGTAGACAGAAAAAAATGCAGCTTCTGTAAATTAATGTTGCCTTTAAGATGTACACATGGATCAACGCTTGTCCTGTATAGAAAGAGAGTTTGGGCCTTACCATCAAATTGGCTGTCTTTAGATTCCATGCAGTTCTCTATTTTGGACGACGATGTGATGCTTACCGATGTCTTCCAGTACTGTGGCTAACGTTTGCAACCCTTAATAATCACTTAAAATGACAAGAATTGAAGAAAAGAGAGGAAAAATGACGCCTGTTTCAGAGTTAGAAGCCACAATAAGCTTCCAATCATATTAATACGTGGAGAGTAGAATTTATACAATGTCTACGGGCTGCAACCAACGAATTAAGATATTCTTTCAAACATCTTATTGATAAAATGTACCCCATATACCATAAAAATAAATTGAGGAGGGTAAAATCGGCACGGCCTATATAAGGCTCATTTCCGCCAGGCCCAATTAAGCCCATGATCCACAACGCGCACAAGGACTCGTGGTAGCCGTAGCCCATAGTAAGTGGCCCACGGCAATTGGGCCTCGGATTCGCCAGCGCATGAAAGGGTTCCGACCTAGGCACAACGGCCGTCGGATGACCCACCGGCGACCGAACGCGACCCCTCACGACGTCGGCCTCAACTCCACTTAGGGCGAATACGCCCCCAGGCACCGTAAGACTTGCCAGAAGACCGTTTGACTCCATAAGAACGGGTCTCAACGGGAAACTCCCTATGATCGTCGGAGATGCTACTCCACGACTTCTGTCCTTCCCTGCCAAGGGACTGGCTCTTGCTATTAGGACAACCCCCAATAAATGGGACTTCGACAGAAGAGCATGGACACGGTGAACTTCACCAAGAAACGCACACCTAGCTCCAGAAAAAGGAAAAGAGACACCAACTTGCTGTCCAGAGAGAACACTCCTGCCAAGCATCGGCTGCACTCCGAGCACCCTTACCGCCCAACGAGCACTCTCCGAGCGCTCACTTGTCACAACAAGCACTCTTCGGAAGGTAGTCCGTCTCTCCAGCTTGCTTCACGACCTCTCAGCTCTCTCTCTCTCTCTCTCACACTCTTCTTCCTATTTCTCTATCTCCCGAGTGCTGACTTAAGCATCGGAGGGTTGTCCCATGAGGTAATGCCGGGACTCCTTCTAACGCCCTTTGTTTCTGGTGTTTGCAGGTTTCCATGAGTGCGGGTAACTTTCCCCAATAGAAAAATGCGGTACAAGGGCTATGAACTATTTTTCCACCTCTACACAAATCATTTACAATCAACTTCAAAGGTATAATATTCATGGAGCACAGATATATCACCTCAAAGTAATGATGCAATCAAAGAATCAACTTTCCTTGCACGATATAAGGAATTTTTACTTTTGAGCCCCTACAATCATAGGTAATTATATTTTAGCCCTCACGAATCTAGTTATTTCTCGACAAGCCCCCAAAATCATCTAATTCTGAATAAAAAGCTCACGTGGTTGGCAGACCATAAAAAAAGAATATGTTGTTTATAAATAGAGGAATATTCTATCCAAGTAAAAATATTATCAAAATAACATCGGCCCCTCTCTTCAACCCCCCCCCCCCATTGTGGGGCATTATCGACGCTGAGATGCCCCTATCACCCTCTCCATCACCGTCACTCTCACTCTCTCCCTCTCCCCAGTACCAGTTAATCTACCAGGAGGCTAGGCCACCCATTCCATCAGCGGACCAATGTGATAGGAGGTCATCGCTGCCCAACTACAGCATGGCTTCTACGGTGTCCTCTGCCTTCAATCCCACACCCTTGATCAAGTTCACCCCCGCCTCTGCCAATGCCTCTACCTCGCCATCATCCCCCATCGCGGTCCCCTCCCTCGCCCGCTTCATGGCCACAACATATGGCAATATGCAATTCACCCTCTCTCTCTTTGCTCTCTCTCTCTAGTCTCTCTCTATCACTCTACTCCATCTCCCACATGCACTTTCTCTCTCTCTTCCCCATCCTTTCTCTCTCTCTCCCCCTCTCACTCCCTAGGTAAGTCAATGTCGATGCCTTCCCATTCCGTCTCTACTCTCTTCACTATTCCATTGCCTCTCTATCTCTCTCTTCCCCGTGCTCACTCTCTCTTCTCAAGTAAGTCAGTGTCGATGAGGGAAACCCCCTCCGAAGCCCTCCTGTTCCCTCTCGATTGTCTCTCCCTATTCTACTCTCTCTATCCCTCTACTATCCCTCTCTTCCTCGTGCTCTCTCTATCTCTTCTCAGTCGAGCCGATGTTAGAGGGAGAAACCCCCTCCGGTGTCTTCCCGTTCCCACTCTGCTCTCTCTCCTTGTTCTGCCATGCAGGGGAGCTCAATGAGAGTGCTGTGGAGCATGAGGTCCCCCTCGGACATGGTCATGACAACATAGGGTGTCATCTAGGTTGTCGATTTTACCAAGGGCCAAGATGGAGATGGCATAGGTGCAACGATCAAGGAATCCGGAGGGTGGGTACCCAACGAGGTTGAGCTTCCAGTCAAATAGGGTCACCTAACCCAGCACCACCAGTCGGGCTCTTGGGATAGCCTCGCGACCATGACACGTAGGGACAACGGGAGCTTGTCCGACGTGGTGATCTATGCAAAGCTTGTCCATGATTGTGGTCTGTGCCAGGGAGGCAAGTAGTTCTCCCATGTCCATCAACCAGTTGAGGTACCGGTGATGGCCCTACTGACGTTGCTCCATCGGGATGCCAATTAATTTCGCCAACGAGGGTGCCGACGGGCCATCAATGGCAGCCCTCTTACTCCATACGTCCCGACCACCATGCAAGGGCACCACGACCAGCGGATATGATGCTGCTACACAGCTTCAAAACACCCTTAGTGACGCACACTAGAGCAGTGCTAGTGAGCAACGTGATGGAACGTCGATCGTCGCCATGGCCAACAATCGAAGCAGGAGGGGAAACTCCCTCTGGCACCCTCCCTTTCTCTCTATAACACTCCTCTCTCTCTCTCTCTCTCTCTCTCTCTCTCTCTCTCTCTCTCTCTCTCTCTCTCTCTCTCTCTCATATAACCCGGGGTTACTTTCATTTTTTACTACATGGGTTAACATCTTCGTGGATCGCACTTTACTGAAAGAATGACATTAAGGACATTTTATCGGAACGGAGAAGATTGTAAGGGCTTTTGACGAATAAGTAGATTTGAGGGACTCAAAGGTAATTACCAATGATTGTAGTGGCTTAAAAATAAAAAATTCTATATAGAAATACTATGTTTATCACTGTTCATGATGTTCTACTCTTCCTTCGAAGCTCAAAGACGGACGGATCATCAAACTTTGCATTAGCCTTTAAATCCCTAATCAGGTTGGCATCTGAGCACCTGAGCAGTGCGCTTAATCCTTCGTCTAAATGATATGGCCACACCACAGCATACAATTTGGGAGCAGTCTAATATATATATATATATATATATATATATATATAGCCGCCATGTGCGGGGTAGTCGTAGATCCCGTGTTACAGTGCAGTGGGTCTGGCCTTTGGAAAGATGCCGCAGCCTCTCATTCCACTTGAGCTGTTTCTTATTCGTCCCTTAATTAAGAGCAAAAGCCTATTCAAACTAACAAATATCCACACTTGACCCATGCACATATATTATAAGACCGCAAGATTGTTATAGCTAGCCCCACCATTACTTGTTTATCGATCTCCAGCACCACAGCTGATCAGATAATTAATTAATGAGCCTTGTCATAATTAGTGTCATTAATTAGTCTATGTACAAGGAAAACGAACTTCCAGTACTGAAGGATTCCCAGCCAGCAATTAGTGGCAAGCGTGGACTGTTATGGAGATGGAATATCACAAGTATTTTATGCAAATGTATACGCATGCAATTATCTTAGAATCACCTTTGTTTATTTGTACGTAGGGTTCTTACCCAGCCAACAAGCAAGTGCCAAGTAGATAATTAACAAGGTTAGGAAAATGAAACGAGTTTCAGCATTGTTTCCGATAATCGAAAAGTTACGTACGTTCTCAACAAGAAGCAAATTCAGAATCAATTTTCAAATTAGTGAAAGATGAAGGTTATAAAATTAACAATTAAAATAAAACTAACTGAAATTAGATGCAAATTCTAACTCTTATTCTAAATTGGAGAAGTTATACCTTATCATAACTTTGTTCAACCTTTCTTCAAAGAGCCCATAAAATATATACATAAATTCTATTACTATTGGAGATGTATTCCTGAGAAGAAAAGAAAAGTTTTGATAACCACCTTGCCGATTTTTCAGTTATAGGTACGAAAATGTTCAGGCAACTAATTTTATCCCATAAATATTTAATTTATAAAATTTCTCATCTAAGAAAATAATCTTTCGTAAAAAGTGAATGTTTTCCTATACTCAGGAACCCGCGACCAGGGCTGTCACTAAGACAGGTCCATAGTTTTCCCAGCCCAATTGGGCCATAATACACCAACCACGGGCTGTCAGTTGAATGGATGTGGATACAGGGTTTACGGTTAATCCAGATTCGAAATGTGCAGATTTATTTCCGTACTAGACCCAATAAGGTTATTGGGTACATTTGTAAACTGCTTAGTTTTCGGATCTCTTTTTTCTAGCCAGGTATTCTTTTTTATTTACATGAAATTAACTGTCTAAGAGACCTGAAAATGAACTTTCCTAAACTAAAAAAATGTCATAGTTTTAGGCCCAGATTCGTAGAAATTTCTTCACAATTTTATTTAACAAGTGACAACATAACTACAATGGGACTGTTAATGAGTAATTGGGTACACTCGTACCCATAACTGCCAGAACCTAATAGGCAAGGTTTTCCGTACCCCCGGATCGAATCGCTGCCATGTTTTTGGCGGTACAATTCGGTATAGCGTGGTACAGTCAGTGTTATCATAATCGGATCGGATCGGTCGGTCGGATCGGTCCGACCGTGAATTGGTCTAAGAATCAGTCTGATTAAGGTCGGTCCGATCTAATATCAAAGAACTGGACGAATAGCGGTTCGACCGGTGAACCGGTCCGAATCGGTCCGACCCAATTCATCTTTAAAATAAAAAAATATACGTAAAAATTTTTAGTTATTCAAAATGATATTTACGTGTGAATAAAATTATCTTATTATTATTGATATGTTGTTATATATCATTTTATTTTAGATATAGTTGAAGTTTAAATATTTAAAGGAGTATAGATGTCAATTGTGAAGAGTGAAAATCAATAAAATATTACAAAATTTTAAAGTCAATTTATTTAACTATGTTATTGTTATTTTTTTACTTGTACAGTTACATAATCATGATTAATAATTATACATGTGTGTTTATTTATTTTGATCATTATATCTTATTTTTTATTATCTTGAGTTATAGAATCGAGTTAAACTATAAATTAATATTATGATGACGTCGCGGTTCAAACTGGTTCGATTGAATGGTCTAACCGATTTAAACCGAATCAACTCATTAGCCGTTCAAGCACCGATTTGACTCTGATAACATTAGGTACAGCACCATACCAGCACCATCCCAAAAATAATTTTTTGAGTTAAAAAATTATTTTTATATAAAAATATTATAATTATTTTAAAAATAAGAATATTGGATCGCATCGTGCCATGCGTGCCGTTGTGTTGATTTTTTGCTAACACGATCGAGGGTGACCGATACATGCAGATAAGATCAGATCTAACAAATCATGCTAATAGGTCAACTAATGGGTTTGGATACTTTTTGATGCCCCTCCCACAACAATGAAAATCCCCAAGTGGATAATCCGGTTCTATTTTTGTGTATGCTTGCAAATCTAATATACGATTGGACTTTAGACTTAGCTCCCTTTGAAAAATCTTTCTATCTTGAGGTTTTTTTGAAAATCCATCTCTCCGTACAAAGTTAAAATTGTCAGAGCTTTTGACGGAGATAAAATTTTCATTTGACACTTCAGAGATTGGCTGCTTTTTTTAAAAAAAAAATTCAATTCGGTGAGTTTTATATGGTCAACTTACATGTTTATCCCACTTGCCATTGCTTTTGGAGTGCAGAGGGCGAGGGTATTTCCATAAAAAGATCTTAGGAAGTCGCCGCAGAATTTTTGAATTTTATGTATCTATCTTCTCTCTCATCCAGAAGCCATCGTCTCACCAAAATTAAGATGTCTCGATTTGGTTTGAAAAAGATTTGCATCGTGTCAGAGCTTCCAATGATAAGCACTCTCCACCGCGTTACCAAACGTGGCTTTAATAGAGAGGGTTAATATGTGTTTCACACTCATAGCGTGCAACTATATTATAAATTTCATGTCATTGATTCACCTAACATTGACGAGATTCAGGGTTTGACGTATCGATCAAGTACATGCCACATCGCATGTACTAGATCGTACCAACCAGAAGTCAGTATGATTGATGTGTGATACACAATCAGTATAGTACATATATTTTTTAAAATATTATATATTTTATTTTATGATTAATATCTCTTAATATGTAAATTGGTTAGAATGGTTCGAACTAGGTTCGAAACGTGTAAGTATCATTATTTTCTTTATGTTTTATTATTCTTTAGAAAAAGAAGTCAAAATTTTATAACAATTGTGAGATTCAATCCCCAAATCTCGTACATAATTAACACACACTGAACAACTAAGTTACAAATAATTTATTATTAAATTTTACTATAATATATATTTATTAAATAATTTTTCATTCTTAACACATGACAATATGATATGGCACGATACCGTACCGTACTAGTAAAATAACAATATAATCGGTATAATCGGCCTGCAAATCATGATGGGATTGGGAGATATCCAACGGAGATCGAAAGAGACACCTAACTAGGACCAATAGGACCACGCAAACAAACTTTATTGGGACTTGGGGAGATAGGGTGGGTAGGGGAGGAGAGAATGAGGAGGGGAGGAGTATCATATCGTACTGTACCAGTAAAATATCGGTATGATCGGTACGATCAGATCGACAAACCTTGATAAGATTGAGAGACATCCAAGAGAGACTGAAAGAGACACCTAACTAAGACCAATAGGACCATGCAAAAAAACTTCATTGGGACTTGGGGAGACGGGGTGCATCGGCGGGGGAGGGGAAGAGCACGTCTCTCTCTCATCCCCAATCCTATTGGTCCCAACTCTATCAGTGAGATGGGATTTTACATATTTGTCACACACCATGGGTGTGAAGTAGTATGGTGTGCAACAAATATTATTATTCCATTGAGAATCCTTTGCCTCAAATTTACACATAATTGAGAAATGGTTGGATTTAAGCTCAGATATGTAAAAATCTGATTAAAGTTTCAGTTCACAATCAGACAAATGGATCTGTTATTGGGTTAACTGATATATCTTGGACCATGGATTAACGGGTCTAAGGTGCTATTTGGTATCGGGATAAATTTTGAGGAGAATAGATGTAAGCCATTCTAAGATAATTTATGTCTAGTCTTATTCTCATGTACGTTTGATACACAAGGGGTGAAATGGAGTTAGAAAAATGGGGATAAGTCATTCTAACATTTTATTGGAATGACTTATCCCCGTTTCTAATCTCAAAATCGGGGTTAACCTTATTTCCCTTAATCCGATTTATCCCCCCCCCCCCCAGTTTTAACCATACCAAATATAGAATGAGGTTAGAGCGGAGACCCTAAGGGTCGGTCCTGAGACCCGGAGCCATTACGACAACCCTATCCGTAAAAGCCCCATTTTTTTTGTTCTGTTAGCTTGCCCTACTTACCTATCTTTGGATGTGATTATTGGATTGTTCTGGGGTCACCCTTGCCCCCAGAAACAAATCGAGAGAGAGAAAACCGTTAGGAAGAAGTTGTCTGATGTGTGAGAACGTGTTTAGTGGGGGAAGTCAATTTTCTATCGGCCCACCGAATGACCTCTCCCCAAGGTGATCCATATCATCCGTATTGGGTTGATGAGAAAAACACGGAACGGGAATGCAACTGGATCGTTAAATAAATATTCCTGACCATTAATTAGAACGGAGAACGTCGTTTTCCAATACCCCACCAGCGTTTCTCTGTGCGCCTCTTCTTGTACCTCCCTCGGTGAAGAGTGGTACACGAAAACCTCTCTCTCTCTCTCTCTCTTGCAGCTCTGTCCCAGCTACAATCACGTTTATATTGGGCCGTAACCCATATAAGTGCATATCCCGTTCTTAATTGACTGCAGATCTTCTTTTTCTGTCCATCGCTCTCTTTCTCTATCACCCACCCACAACTGGAGATGTAGTAATAAGCACACCTAACAGGTAGCTCATTCTATGGTGGGCAAGGAGAGAGCGATTTGGGGGGGGGGGGTGAGGGATGGGAAGTACGTACAGAAGAGAACGTTGTCTCCCATGTCCATGTTGATGAAAGCTCGGAGGCCGCAGGCCGTGTGTGGAATGCGCAGAGGAAGAAGACTGCGAAAGCTTCCGAGGAGTAACTGTAATGGAAAGGGATCCGCCGGACACTGCGGCGGCGTAGGAGGCGCGGCTTGCCACTTACGGAGGGGCCTACACCCTTCCAAGAGCGGCGGATGGCGATGCCGTTTAAGGCAGGGATTACGGCGGGAGTAGTTGTTAGACTTGGACTCGTGATTAATGAAGATTAACACCCATCGTCCGCAAATTCTGTGTCTGTCAAATTACTTGGACTTATTTTAGGTTTAGATTCAAAAGAAGAATTTAAACATACCTTCATATACCACAAGTTAATTAGCTTAAGAATATTTTACTTGGTGATAAGAATATCTCGAGTTTGACTATCAGAAGTGACTTATTTGACTTACATTTAACCTTCCAAATATCTGAACTCAAAATGTACTGATCTTACTCGATTCTCCGTCGTCAAAAAAATTAATTAGATTAAGGATCCCTGAAGTTATTGAGCCCTAATATACAGGTTAATTTGCCAACGAGTTCAAACCCATTTTGACAGTCCTGGCTTCTAGAAACAAGGAAATTTAATGCAAGAGTTTGATTGACCCTATAGGTCGTGGTAATGATTTCGAGCTGACAAGGAATGACTGGAATGATAAAGAGAGTAGTCATTTGTCTATTTCTTGAGAGAGGTTTTGCTCGACGCCCAGCGGTACGTATAGAAATTATTGGCGATATTAATGATTATGAGAGAAAGTAGTGGCCCGCTTTTGCCATATATATCTGAATCAGATATGCAATTTGACAGAAAATGATGAAAAATTACCATGTGGATATCTGAGTCAGTTAGTCTCGAAAGAAATATATTTTTATGGTTCTAACTCTTACCCAAAAAAAAAAAACACACTCTATTGTCAGTGTCAGATCTGATTAACATGTGTGGGAAAGTCCTGCTCTTGATGTCAACGAGATCGGATCAAGTTGAATTGACTGATTCGGATCCATTCTTGGTCTATTTATTGGCCCAGCCCAACCCCCACACGCATCACACAGGATCTTTGACTGAGATTGACAGAATCGGGAGGATCCAGCTAAAGGATCAGACTCACGTTGGCCGAGATCGTCCGATCCATCCCCACATTCTTAATGGGCCGAATGACCTGTGAAAGAGCACCCGATGATTAGAGCGGGGGGTGTATGTGGGTTTGGGTGCTGATGAGATCGATAATACATACATCTTAATAATGTCTCGACCCAGTGCTGAAAATCCATCCATTAACTCAATGATTAATTAATTAGCAAAAAAGCAATTCATTTAATCTATTGAACACATAGTCTGCATCACTCATCTTTGGCTTCACAGCAGCAGCCTGACCTGGACCTTGGGATCATTGGACTCACATTATTCCTCACTCCTCGGAACCAGAGTGCGGGCGAATTAAGGCTACAGAGTCGGTACCTTCGATCCTCCATCCTTCTCCACATCCACCCTGTCTGGGGATTCTTTGCCTGCGGCAGAGCACCCAGTGGCCGGACCTGCTCACGGAAATCCGCCAAACCGCGTTGATGGAAACCAAGCAGCCAGTAGCCACACACCTACACTCTGCTGCTGTGACACAGCCCACCCGAGCCCTGTCACGGCCGCCGCTCTCTCTCTCTCTCTCTCTCTCTCTCTCTCTCCCCCCCCATCACACCACAATAATTAATAGCGGTGTTGTGTTAATCATTATATGCCCATCAAATCCGATTCGATGGTCTCTTTTTCCACGGAGTCCACAGGCTCGAGGGCACGGGCGGACCGGCTAGCCCACACTAAATCTAAGCCGTACGCCGTCCATTCCCATCAAATTGAATGCCAATAGCATCCCTTCGTCACACGTTTCGCCCGAGTAACATCATGTGGTTTGTGGGTTCATCATCGTGGGGACCTGGGCGCGACAAAGAACGTACGCACTGTCAAATCGAAGACCCGATCATCTGGTGCGCCCACGAGCCACCAGTCACTGGACCCGATGGGATCGATGGGGCACGGCCGGGACCACGGTATCCCGCCGGCGGTCACACGGTCCCTTCTCCCATCCCACCTCCACGACCACCGGAGGGGAGACCTTCCGGATGCGGACGCCATGTAGGAAGGGGTGCGGTCTCCACTTGTGAGGAGGCAAATTAAACAATGGACTAAGAAGTATGACGTCGTCTTTTTATTGGTTGGAGGTACTAGATTGGATGTCGCAGATCATCCGCGTATGGTGTGGTTGAGATCATGTACGTCCGCCATCCATCAGCGTCCGTCTTGTCAGATTTTCCAATATATCCCATATATATATATATATATATATATATATACAATCTAAAATTATCAAAGATTAAAATTGAACGTTTTTTTTAAAAACCGACCGATGACCTCATTTTACTTTAGCCAGTTTTAGAATTGATATTTCACGTTGTTTTGCGTTAAACAGATCCCCCATGCATGCAGTCCCCGAGTCGACGGCAATTATTAACTCTTTGATCTCATTGTACGTACGTTTCTTATCAGCTTCACGAGCACTCGCTCATCGATCGAAACAGATCCTATTCAAAAAGTGGATCACAATCTCTCTCTCGGTATGGTGAACACGCACCCACCCACGGCCCACCCAAGACCCCTTAATTTGATGCATGTAGACACTAAAATTAACAGATATAGAGCTGCGGGGAACGAGCACGTACGGACGATGGTCCCAAGAGGGCCACTACTAGATCTCCCCATCCAACGCCATATGATTGCATGCATGGGGAGCTCGCCCCCCCTCAACCTTTTGGCCCCGCGTTCGTTGGCTCGACCGGAAATCGCAAAAGCGCCCACCCCGTCGTCCACGGGTAAGGGACAGAGTACAGTGAGGGGGATCGAGATGGCTGCCAACGACGTCCCTGCTAGCTGTGTCTCCACATGAGCAAATGGAGCGGTAGAAACAAAGGTGACTGTGGGGTTGGTCTGATTGGCCTCCGCATCTTTCGTGGGTTCCCGACAAACGTGACGTCTACTGGTTGAAGGACGACTCGCAGGTTATACGTACATATAAATATATATATATATATATAGTTTATGATGTGAATGTAAAGGTGAAAGGAGAAGGAAACAGGAAATAGGAAACAGGAGTTTTGTAGAGAATACGGTCAGTGCTTCATCCACGGCACTGCCGGTTGTATTAATATTGTTTGTACCGTGTACATGTTACATGGATAAGAATTGGGTTTCACAAAATATGGAACGATTACAACAACTCTACAACAATTTGATGAGCGTAGTTACGCAGTTACACGCACCAACTACGCAGGTGCACGAGCACCGGAGTTTTCGCATACTCCTTCCTATAGCTGCGGACTGTTTCCTGTATGCTCGTTATCACGCCCCCGCAAGTTGCTGTCCACAACATGCAGCTTGTCTCGTAGCAAAGTAAAACGAGGTTTAGGTAAGGCCTTCGTCAAGACGTCAGCGAGCTGGTCTTTTGTGGAAATAAATTAGACCACAAGTTGATTTAGGGCCACCTGCTCACGGATAAAATGATAATCAATCTCGATGTGTTTGGTGCGGGCGTGGAAGACTGGGTTGGCTGCAAGATATGTTGCACCAATGTTGTCACACCATAGGATCAGAGGTGAAGCAGTTTGAAGGCCAAGCTCGCTAAGTAATGAACGTAGCCAAATTAGTTCAGCTGTAGCATTGGCGATGGCCTTGTACTCAGCTTCGGTGCTGGACCGTGCCACAGTGGGCTGTTTCTTGGAGCTCCAAGATATAAGATTGGACCCTAAGAAGATTAGATAGCCACTAGTGGAACGCCGATCTGTTTGAGAACCAGCCCAATCGGCATCACTAAAGGCACTGAGCTGAAGAGACGATGAGCGGCGAAGAAGCAGTCCATGCCCGATTATGCCCTGAGATAGCGGAGAAGGCGTTTGACAGCAACCCAATGAGCTCGGGTAGGGTCATGCATGAATTGACACGCCCGGTTGACCGCGAAGGCAATGTCGCGTCTGGATATAGTAAGATACTATAGGCCTCCAACAATACTCCTGTAGGTAGTGGGGTCCACTGTGGATGACTGGTCCGCAGAAGAGTCGAGAGCATGAGAGATACCAGGAGGGGTGGAGATAGTTTTGGCTGCTTCCATCTTTACTCGCTGTAGAAGGTCCAGAATATATTTTGACTGAGTGAGAACACAACCATCCTGGTGAGGAAGTAGTTCAATGCCCAAAAACTATTGACATGGTCCAAGATCACGAACTGCAAAGTCCTTGCTTAGAGAACGTATGAGCTCGGTAACGCCCCCGGGATCGGAGCCCGTAATGAGAATGTCATCCACATATATGAGAACATAGAGTTTGGAAGTGCCAGAGTGTTGATAGAACAAAGAAGGATCCGTCTTGGATCCAAGAAATCCAAGCTCCTGAAGTCTATGGCTGAGACGTGTGAACCAAGCTCTGGGTGCTTGGCGAAGGCCGTAGAGCGACTTGTGGAGCCGGCACACATGATGTGGATATTGAGGGTGCACGAACCCAGGTGGTTGCTCCATAAATACCGTCTCGTCGAGGTGGCCATGAAGGAAGGCATTGGAGACGTCCAACTGTCAGATAGACCAACTACAACTGATGGCGACGGCTAGAAGAAGCCAAACAGTAGTGATCTTGATCACGGGACTAAAGGTTTCATGAAAATCGATGCCCGATTGTTGTCAAAAACCTTTAGCAATGAGACGTGCTTTATGTCAGTCAATGGACCCATCAGCTCGTTGTTTTAACTTGAAGACCCACTTACACGTGACAATGTTCTTACCGGGCTGACGAGGAACAAGCGTCCAAGTGCCGTTGCGCAGGAGAGCATCAAACTCCGATGCCATAGCAGCACGCCAGGCTGGATGTTTTGAAGCTTGGGCAAAGCAGGTGGGCTCACTAGAATCAGCACAAGCAATAAAGCACGTCGGCAAAGGATGACGATGAGCAACTAGCGCCTATGGGGGTAATGGTTGTGCGGCCGCATAAAGGTCGGCTAGGGACCGAGTATGCCGGGGAGGAGACACTGCATCTGGTGGAGTGTGATGGCCTGGCGCTGACATGCTGGTGACAGGGGATGACACCATGTTTCTAGCAGGGGGCGGAGCACCTTGCGCTGGGAGCTGCAATGCATTATTGTTGTTGCTGCTGTCAGCTGATGTTGGCTGTGTTTGTGTGACATCATGGTCTACCGCAAGATGAAGTGGCGATGTGGCCAGAGGTTGAGGAGCAATAGCCCACTGCGATGGCAGTGGAGGAGCCACGGTGGGAGGAAAAACACCCGAAAACGTACCAAGAAGCCCAGGAGCCGTAGATGACAGAGTGGGCGCCGCCGAGTCCTTGCCTGCAAGGGGAAATGTTGACTCATCGAAAACAACATGTCGGGAAACGTGAAGACGCCATGTGGTTAGAGAAAGATAGCGGTAGCCATGGTGCATGCCACTGTAGCCAAGAAAGATACATTGCTCAGAACGTGGTGCAAGCTTAGACGAAGCATAGGGACGTAGATACGGATAACAAGCACAACCAAATGTCCGGAGAAAGGTGTAATTCGGAGGCTTGCCAAATAACCGTTCAAAGGGCGAGATAGAGCGAAGAACGGGGGTGGGAAGCCGGTTTATAAGGTAGACAGCAGTAGAGACGGCCCTGTCCCAAAATATTTGAGGCATGGAGGCGGTAGCAAGGAGAGTGAGAGCAGTTTCAATAAGATGATGATGCTTTCGCTCCGCAGTTCCATTTTGTTCGGGTGTGTGTGGGCACGAGACACGATGAATAATGCCACATTGTTTAAGATTTTTATGAAGGGATTGATACTCGCCACCCCAATCAGATTGGAGAGAAAGTATGCGATGCCCAAACGTGCGTTCCACAACTCGTTGAAATTGAACAAACACATCCAAAACATCAGACTTACGTTTGAGTGGAAACAACCATATAAATTTGCTATAATCATCCACAAATATAACATAATAAGAAAAACCACCATGGGAGACAACATGGGCAGGACCCCATAAATCTGAGTGCAGTAATTTGAGAGGTTTTATTGAACGATTGGATAATCTAGCAAATGGTAGTTTGTGACTTTTGGACATAAGACAAGACTGACAACTAGATGGATGCATACGATGGGTGAGAGGCAACCCATACTAATGAAGAACATGAGAAAGAACAAGAAAGTTCGGATGACCCAAGCCATCATGCCACACCGACAGAGAAGCACGTTCACCAAGGAATAGAAGCGGTGCTGACGCGGATGAAGGAAAATGGTAGAGGTCATCTTTAAGCTGCCCTTGAAGAAGAACTTTCCCCGAAGTCCGATCCTTCACAAGACAAAAGGTAGGGTGAAACTCAACAAAAACATTATTATCATGGGTGAGCTGACGAACTGAAAGTAGGTTACGAGTGAGAGTGGGAACATGAAGAACATTGTTTAATTTAAGAGAACAATGTGGGGTGGGAAGAATTACGGAACCAGAGGAAGAAATAGGCAGACCTTCACCATTCTCGACATGGAGTTTATCAATACCCCGGTAGCTTACTAGATTGAGGATAACATTGTAGTCTAGCGTAACATGATGTGTGGCCCCACTATCCGGATACCATGATGGGGAGAAGGCCGGCATTGGTGCTGCCGAATAGGGAAGGACAGTAGTGCTATAGCCAGGATATACGGCAGAGTAGGCAGCAGGGTACGCATGAGAGCCAGGGCAAACTGGAGGAGATGGCAGCGCTGGAGAATAATAAGGCCGCCATGGATGAGGGTTGCCAGTCGATGCATGACCACGTGCAAAGCTTTTGTTAAAGGGCTCCAGACAATCCGCACCACGATGGCCGAACATGTGGAAGATCTGGCACCACGGCTCTTTGGATTTGCCGCGGCCACGTCCACGACCTCCACCTGAGTTGCCTTGGCATCCCTTGTCATTGTGTGAAGCGGGGGCAGTATTAGAGATGGCAGCGTTGGCAGAGGGAAACACAGATGTGTCATCAGAGGTGACTCGTTGTGAGGCCATGAGTGTCTCATGTGCAATGAGATGCACAAATATATCTTCGAGACTGTAGGATTCGAGGCGCGTGGTGACACTTGAAACAAAGGCCTCATAGCTTGGTCCCAGTCCTGCCAAGACCACCATGACAAGATCTTAATCGCTCATGCGTTGGCCGATTGCAGCCAACTCGTCAGCAACAGTCTTGATAGACTGAACATACTCCTCGATGGAGGCCGTCCCACGTCGAATTCCATGTAGCTTGGTGCGTAGTTGTAAGACACGGGCACGAGAACGAGAAGCAAATGCCCGAGCGAGAGCATCCCAGACTGCCTGAGCAGTGTTGTGTCCCACAATCAATGGAAGGAGGGGCTCAGCGAGGGATGAAATAAGCCATGACAGGACCATTTGATCCGTCCGTTCCCAAACCAGAAAATCTGGGTTGGGAGTTTGCGTCACCTCCCCATCTTCCGTAGTGGAGGTTAGATTCGTTGGTGGTGGCGAGGTCGACCCATCCACCATAGATAGATATCCATGGCTCTTCAAGAGTGGGACGAACTGAGCCCTCCATAAGAGATAGTTATCACGCGATAACTTCAAGGGAAGAAAGGGCATCACGTTGGGTGATTCAAATGGAGAAGCTAACTTTGCTTGTGCTGATACAGTAGATGCTGATACAGTAGAAGCCTGCCCGCTGCTGGTGGCCATGGATCCAATGCTGCTAATCGGAAGGCTCTGATACCATGTAAAGGTGGAAGGAGAAGGAAACAGGAAACAGTAGTTTTGTAGAGAATACGGTCAATGCTTCATCCACGGCACTGCCGGTTGTATTAATATTGTTTGTATTGTATACATGTTACATGGATAAGAACTGGGTTCCAAAAAATATGGAACGATTACAACAACTCTACAACAATTTGATGAGCGCAGTTACACAGTTACACGCGCCAGACCGGAGTTTTTGCATACTCCTTCCTGCAACTGCGGACTGTTTCATGTATGCTCGTTATTAGTGAACAGATTTGAGATTCTGCAGTTGTCTCTATATCCGCGGCATCCCTTAATTCCTCCGGTGCTCCTCATCTCTGTCTTCCCGTCTTGAATTATTACGTAGCCATGGAGCTACGGACTGCCGTGACGAGGAGCAAAGTCTGACCCAATTAGGGCATCGATCATATGTGCTTTGGCAAGCAAAGGAGAGAAGGTGGAGTTCAAAATAACGGAAAGATCGATCCCCAGTTGCACCCGGCCGTACCGATGTGGGCTATACGATCTTCTCGTTTGCTCAGTCAGAACAAACAAGGGATGCGGAAATACAATACCCACGCATATGGTGGATATGTAGAGATCCACTGAGCCCTACTAATCAATTTGATTCGGGGTTAGGCCAAGCCCCGATCGATACAGATTACTAAGATATCTAGATATTGTTAGAAATAAACAGTGTAGCAGGACAACATCATGGCAACAATCGGACATTAACACATACATGGCAAACCATAGCACAAGTACATACGGGATTGATTCAATCAAGGATGACCAATAAATAAGATTCATAAGCATGATTATATAGTAAAGCATGATTATAAAACAATTAATATGAGATAAATAATACGAAGTAGAAGCGCCTCAAAGAGACTCTCCTTAGAGAAGGTATCACCCTCACAAGAACGGTGTGACGGGTATGGCGATCTTCCCTCAGGATACGACTACAAACATGAGGTATTCAAACGCACTTTCGAAGACCTCATAAGCATGCTATATAAGAAACCTAAATCTCTTTGTATTAAAATGTAAAAGTTGAAGAGTGTGCACCGAACACCGCAGAGAAGTAGAGAGCCGCGAGAAAGCACAAGGGCGGGACGACGCTCACGCGATCCTAGGGCATTGTGAACGTTCAAAATTGCACGCCCGTATGTCCCAACTAGCCCAGCATCAACAGCATCCCTAAACTGAAGAAACTGCGTGGAAGAGGGGCCATCCAGACTCCCCGAACGCACACACACTGCCGTGAAGTTGTCTCCGGAATCATGACAGTGAAAAGAAATCAACCACCGGGAGCCCCACAATCCATGGGCCTCGAAGAAAATCAAATGGGCCACAACTCGCGCTCACAACGGGCTCAGAACTGCCCATTTAGCTCTTCAGCAGCACTCCCTGGCAGCCTTCAGCAGCACGCCCTGGAGCCTTCAGCGGCACGCCCTCAAGGCCCTTCAGCGGCATGCCCTGGAAGCCTTCAGCGGCACACCCTGGCAGCCTTCAGCGGCACGCCCCTGGCAGCCTTCAGCAGCACGCCCTGGAGCCTTCAGCGGCATGCCCTCAAGGCCTTCAGCAGCACGCCCTAGCAGCCTTCAGCGGCACGCCCTGGAGCCTTCAGCGGCACGCCCCCAAGACCCTTCAGCGGCATGCCCTGGCAGCCTTCAGCGGCACGCCCTGGCAGCCTTCAGCGGCATGCCCCTGGCAGCCTTCAGCGGCACGCTGTCCAGGCTCCTCAGCGGCACGCTGTCCAAGCTCCTCAGCGGCACGCCCCGGCAGAGCGAACGTGATGCCCATCCCCTATGATCCATTGGCGCGCGGTGGACTCGCTGAGGTGTCACCTGGAGAGGAAGGCACGCAGCCTACCCCTCCTGCCACCAAGGACGAAGGAGTCACCTCCCATTCAATGCCCGTCGGGCGTTTCCCGCCTTCGACCGATCTCACCGCTGCCAGGGTATAAGAGGCCCCTTCTCTACGGCGAAGGAAAAAAAAGAACAGACGAGAGAGAAAGAGACGGAGAGACACGCAGAGGTAGACGCAACAGAGAAAAGAGAATAAGAGAAGAAGAAGAAGAGAGGAAGAGAAGAAGGAAGGGGAGAGGCTCCTGCTCCCCCTTGCTGCTCCACCACCGCCGTCCACGCAAAGAGAAGAGAGAAGAGAGAAGGAGAAGAGTGAGTGAAGAGAGAGAGTGAGGTCTAGCAGGGGTGGAGTTCATACTCCGTTCCTCCCCCCACTATATTTCTTTCTTTCTTTTCTTCTTTTTCTTCTTTTTCCTTTCTTTCTTTCTTCCTCCCCGTCTGGGTTGGAATGCATGCTTTGAACTACACAGCCGGTTATTGCCTTTTCTTTCCATGAATGAAAATCCCGCTTTTTAGGCGTCTTACTACCGTGCTTTATTTATACCCGGATGCGTGCGTTTGAACCCTCCTCCCCCTCTGTCTTTGCCCTCTTCGTGAGACCCCTGGCCTTCACCATTTGTTTTCGCCTTCCTCGCCTGCCGTTCACGCCCTTCAGTGGCACACACCCAGGGTAGCCTCCAGCGGCACACCCTTTTTGGTGCCCCCAGCGGCACACTCCTGAAGTGCCCCAGCGGCACAACACCTTCTTCGTGCCCTTCAGCGGCACACCCAGTTGTGCCTCCAGCGGCACACCCTGACAACGGCACACCCTAATTGTGCCTTCTGTGGCATACCCCAACCAGCCCTTACCGGCACACCTGGCCCTCTCCCTTCCAGTCAGGGTATCCTTAGGCTGCATTAGCCCAGTGTTTCCCGTCTGTCGTCCCCTCCGAGTTTTCCGAGGTTTTATTAAGGTGTTGCCGCTCTAGGACGCCCACCTCCAATTGTCGGGTTCCACCACTCCATGTGGGCGCGTTCCCTGTATCTTCCTTACGCTCGGGTAAAGGGGAGATGCTGCCGAATTTTTGTTAGAAACGATAACATATTAAAAAGATAAAATGAAGTAACAAACAAATGGGGCAATAACGAATTAAAAGACAAAGATAAAGCAACAAACAAATGAAACCAACAACAATAAAACATTCTAATCAACTAAAGGAACATCCCTCAGCCCCTCCAACGGCACACTCCTCACCCCCAGCGGTACACTCCTTAGCCCCTCCAGCAGCACACTCTTCACCCTCAGCGGTACACTCCTCAGCCCCTCCAGCGGCACACTCTTCACCCTCAGCGGTACACTCCTTAGCCCCTCTAGCAGCACACTCTTCACTCTCAGCAGTACACTCCTTAGCCCCTCCAGCAGTACACTCCTCACCTCAGCGGTACACTCCTTAGCCCCCCAGCAGCACACTCTTCACCCTCAGCGGTACACTCCTTAGCCCCTCCAGCAGCACACTCTTCACTCTCAGCGGTACACTCCTTAGCCTCTCCAGCAGCACACCCTTCACTCTCAGCAGTACGTACACTCATTAACCCTTTAGCGGCACGCTCTCCATTCTCCAGCAGTACGCTTCAACCTTCCTCCTACCCCATAAAAAAAAGAAAGAAAGTATAGTAATGATAATACAAAGGGAAAAAAACCACCTGATAATCATAAAAAAATGCAATAATAGAAGAGTGAGAGATAAAAAAAAGATAATAAAAAGGGAGATAAAAAAATATAAATTAAGGAAGAATTCATGATCTGCGGGTGACAAAAGAAATAATAACAAAAAGAGGAACAAATAATAATGATAATAATAAAATAGTAGATAATAATAATAACAAACTTAAAAAAAGAGATAAATAGAGAAATGATAATAATAAAGACACAAGTAATAATAACAACGAACTCAACAAAAAAAATAATGAATAAATAAACGATAATAAAATAAGTAAAAAATAAATAAATAATAACAACTGACTCAACAAAAATAATAAATAGACAAATCATATAAAAATAAATAAATAATAATAACAAACTCAACAGAAGATAACAAATAAACAAATAATGATGGAATAAACAAATAATAATAGACAAGCCCACCCCAACATATATATATACATATATATATATATATATATATATAAAGAATAGTAATAATAACAACAAAGAAATAATAATAATACAATAATTATTATTAAAATTTAAATAATAATAAAATGGCGAGATCTACCCCGCGGCCTTGTCTCTCCTCAAGACCCGGTATAAAGGGAATATTACCGCCGCCCCGCCCCCCCCAAGTCGAGTTCGGACCTTGGGAACCATCCCGACACGGCCGTAACCCGACATTGCTCTGGGCCGATAGTTCGTCGAACCGGACTCGTTCCCATTGGGATTCGTTTCCGCTCTTTCATTGGAATTGTCGTAAACTCGGCATACATTTGTACGGGTTTTGTTTCCGTTTACGTCGCACCTTCAATACGGACGTTGGTCCGAACATAAAGTGGTCCATGAATGACCGACAAAATCCGGATAGAACGAGGCGGCTCTCGTCATCCCCGAACCCTACGCGTGGGAATATCAATAAGACCTTCGTGAGTCACGCTCAGACCTCAGGCTCGTCCCAATCATGGTCGTCGCCTGACCCAAATCTTAGGCCTACAGCCCGCTATCTTTGAATACATCTTTGTTTTGGAATCTAGTCCCGGGACACCTTCCCCCCGTTATCCTCCGGCACCGAAAATGTTAATGATGCCCGCGCAAGCCTCGTTCGGACCACGGGAGGCGCCCCCGGTATGGTCCTGACTCGATCTCGCACCGGGCCGATAAATTCACTAGTTTCCTACTACACTGATCGGGATTTATCCGAATGTCTTCAGCCCCTTGAAATAATAAACTTGCCGTACCCCGGCACACATATGTTCCAGGTCCTCCCGCGATGATTGCGATATTCTCAAGCCGGACACCCGTCTGAATATTAAACGGTCCCCTGAATGACCGACACGTCCGAACCTTCGCTTCCCTGGACATAGGGCTTCCCACCTGATTAAAGGGGTATTCCCCCGTTGCCCCTTGGCACCGGAGATATTAATGACGCTCAGCGAGTCTGACTTCGACCGCTGGGGGCCCACCGCAGTATGGTCGCAGTTTGATCTCGCATCGGGCCAACAGACTTACCGCGAGATTTAGCCGAACGCTTTCCTTTCTTCTGAATAATAAACTTGCCGTACCCCGGCATACATGCGTTCCGATTTTCCCGCGACAACCGTGCTTTTCTCGAGCAGGACATTCGTCCGAGCATTAAATGGCTAGCACATGACCGACACGATCTCGAATGTTTCATTTTCGCCCTCGTATGGCGATTTTAATACTTCCTAATAGGCCTTTTATGCAATTAATTTCCTGGCTATGAGGCCCTGATTCTCGGCGATTAATCAAGGGTGTTCCCTCGTATGGGGGATGTAAGTGACGTCGTGACCTTTATGGCGCGGTGGGTTTTGGTCCCGACACGAACCACACAATTGTCTGATAGAGTCAGATCGAGCGCACCATGGGCTCTTCGGAGCCCGAATAAATTATCACTTTGTGACTGGCACGCCCACGCACTTAATAAACGAATAAACCCAATTGACAAATAACCGACAACGATCCAAATTAAAGTGCGTCCACAAGTCTGACACGCCCGGTGGGACCGAAACCACCATTCATCTCTTCGCTGGGATTCAGGGCCACGTGGCCTCCTAATAAACGATGTTTGCCTGCTTTGGTGAATTGCAGGTGCTGTCTTTGCGAGCTCTATGGGGAGAAAAGCCGGTCTAGGCTCAATTGTCCTTGTGGCCTCAAAGATGCTACTCCGAGGCACCTGCAGCTGCCAGGAATCATGGAAGCCGCTAAAAAAGGGAGAAGAAAGAAAAGAAGAAGAGGAGAAAAAAAGAAGAAAGAGGAGAAATAATTGGCGAGAGTGGGTTGTACGACCACAGCCGTCAAAACCCGTGCTGAATAATGATTACCACTGTGGGATTGATGCTGTGGAGCGAACCACTCATCCCCACCTGGAGGGTGTGAGCGCTCTCCTGCACACCCACCTTGGTCTATCATACCAAAAAAAGGGGAAGAAAAGAAAGGACAAAAAAAAAAAAGAAAGGTTGGCCAGCATCACCGACGAAGAGAACAAGAAGGAGGCCGACATCCCGCCTGACTATAGCAGGGTCCAAATCCGTGGTGCAATGTCCCGGTCCGTTCCACCTCCCTTCTGCCCCTATCCGGTACAAGATTGTAACGACCCGAGAATCCGATTACCGGGAAGGCCCGATAACCCGAGACTCGCACCGCCACCCACGAACCCGAAGGCTCGGAAGGGTTAAAAGGATGGTGTGGAGACTACACAAGTATCACAAATAATTGCAGAAATTAAATAGTTATAATATTAAGCAGGAAATAAATTAACATTTTACATGGTCCACAATATAAAATAACAATAACAACAGTCCACGACTAGTACAGTGACAAAGAAGAAAAGTACAGCTACACGGGGCATCCCCCGGCTCTGACCTCTGGCACTACCTCTGGGCACCCACACCACGCTGTGCTCCAGACGCGCTCCCCGAAGGTGGCGCCTCACCTGAAACGCGGTGAAAACACGCAGGGAATGAGTCTCGGAACAAGACTCAGTAGGGATCACTCGAACCCCACCTCGTAAAATGAGAAACCACTACACTAGCGGTAGGAAAGTACCTCGGAAAGGAAAGCCATGTACTCTACAGAACTAGACCCTACGGCACGCAAACCGACACACGTGCCACGGTACGGGAAGACCGAAACTCAACGGTCGAACCGCCAAAATCCGAAGGTCGGAAACGCACGACTGATAGTCTGTCACTCCGTACTCGACATGAGTACCACCCACTAGAAGCACAGCCGGTAGCGTCCCGTGACGTCTGACACCGCGTTGCAGGTGAACCGCCTGACGTGGTAGGTCCTACCCGAGTCGCAAACACCGTACAAGTAACCACGAACAAGTGACTAGCTGGGGTCACGCCCGTCGACGTGGGTCCAACCGCCCCCAACCACGTGTGCACACACAGACCGCGCGTCCCTGGTCTGGCCCTCTGACCGGTTTTCCCCTCAGCCGGACTCTGGCTGCAAGACGTGGGGCCCAACGGTAACCGGTCCACAAACCGTCTCTAAAGGTCGACCCGTACACCACTCCCTGGTGCGACTAGCACACGCGTACTAGTAGGCTACGACTAGTGGAGGGTCACTGAAGGAGTAGACTCTCAAGTCAACGGAAAATAACTTCGCAACCGCAGGTACGAGGAACGCTCCTTGTACCAACACCGACGCACAGTGACACAAGCCGAAGTCACCACCTCCCGGGACCCCACGGCACCCCACGTGTAGCCCCCACATGATGCCCCACATCAGTCGGACTACGGGTCAGTACAGGGATCGAGACTAGCTCGTCTGGGACTCAAATCGGTGAAGAAGGGGAGTCGCGGTCACCGGAGGACCTCCTCCTGTGGTAGCGGTCGACCCAGGACCGCTATCACCTGGTCGCGGTCGGCCTAGAACCGCGACCACCCTGGTGCACGAAAACGTGAAAGCGGTCGCGTGAAGACCGCCTTCACCTGGTAGCGGTCTCCTGGAGACCGCGACCAGACTCCAACGGTCAAAAACCTGTCTCGAAGACCGTGTCGGACCCAGGCTGAAAGCCGTCGCCCCCTGACCGCCACCAGCAGTCGCGGTCAGTCACGAGACCGCGACCGCCTGCCGACAGCACAAGCCCCAACGCTCGAAACCTTGATGAAGGCGGTCCCCACCTGACCGCTACCTGATGAAGGCGGTTACTGGTGGACCGCTATCATCCCGGAAAATCGAGAACGGCCGGGAACGGCTAAAAACACCATTCCACGCCCTCATACCTCCACCGGAGAGGGGAAAATCAAAGGGGAAGACCCCTGGGGACCCCTAGCATGATTCTAGGCCATCAAAACAAGAATCCATGCATCGAATCCATAGATCGGGCGACTCTCCCCAAAACATGGAAAAACCCCAAGCATGCTCAAATAAGCCCCTCTCGGCCTCCCCTCGGCCTATAAATCATGAAAAAGATCGGCTAGAGGCTAAGGAACGTCACCCTACCTCAATAGAGCGAATGCTCTGCCGAACCACCCACGAATCACGAAGAACGCTTGAAGCTTCACGAACTCCCCATGCTTCCCACGCTTGCCGCACGCCCGCACGATCGTCTCGCCGTCGCCCACGTGTCCGCGCCGTCGCCCTGCCGCCGTCAACAGTCGGGGAGGGGTCCGCCGCGCCCGAATGGGAGAGAGGGAGAGAGGACAGGGCGGCCACGGTTGGGGAAGGAAGGAGGAAGAAGAAGAAGAAAGAGAAAGGAAAAAAGAAAAAAGAAAAGAAAAGGGGTTATATAGGAAAATCTGATTTTTCGGAAAAATACCGAAAATTAGAAAAATACATTTCCGGAATCCTCGGAACGCACCGATCGCAACGGTACCACTCGTGCCTGGGGGAACCGCCCGGTTCGCCCGCAGCGAGTTTCCGAAGGAAAAGCCGAAACACACACCGGAAATCGGAAAACACGCATGGAAAAGCCGCGGAATGCCTCCAGGCCTCCGAAACAACTCCGGATCGCGCTGATCCGAACACGAAAGATGTCCGAAACAAAATTTCGGACACAACGGAGCCGGACACTCCGAAAACCAGATCCGGGACCCACGAAGAAGGATCCGAAAGGTCCGGGATATTACAAAGATGGTCCCTCGAGTGACTGTTTGAAGATCCAACAAGCCGCAACTGTAGCTTGATGAATTTCTGCCCGCTATGGGGAATGCTTTGTAGCGATAAGGCCAAGCACGGCCACGACTCCCGAAGAGAGCATGCATGTACCCCGCCATGGGAGATAAGAAGAAGAAATGTACCCCGCCATGGGGGGATAAGAGGCAAGAAAGAATACACCCCGCTCATGGGGGCACATGAATAGAATACACCCCGACTCAGGGGCATATGAAGAGAAGTATACCCCGCTCTGGGGCATAAGAAGTAGCAGAATCCACCCTCGCCATGGGGACATAAGAAGCAACAAACCCCACCACGGAGGGGGATAGAAGCTATGAACAATTCACCCCGGCTTAGGGGTATTCAAAAAATTTACCCTGGTCCAGGGGTACTTGAAGAAGAACTACACCCCGGTCCGGGGGCACATGAAGGGAATCCACCCCGACTCGGGGGCACATAAAGCAAAAGTTACACCCCGGCTTAGGGGCATTTGATGAAGAATCTACCTAGCCTTAGGGTGGGAGCACAACAAGCAACAGAAGACACACCCCGCTCCCGGGGGCACATGAAGAGAATCCACCCCGACTCGGGGGCACAGCAGACAACAAAGCTACACCCCCGCTCTGGGGGCACGTGAGAAGAATCTACCCCTGCTTGGGGACATAAGAAGAAACAGAGCTGCACCCCGACTCGGGGGACATATGAGACAAAGAATACACCCTGACTTAGGGGTATTTGAAGAGGAGACAGAATACGCATTCGCCTTGGGGCACAGAAGCAAAGAGACATACATCCTGACCTGGGAGCATATGAAGAAGAAATATACCCCGCCATGGGGGCATAAGATGCAAGAAAAGCTACACCCCGCCTTGGGGGCACAAGAAGTAAGAAGGTACGCCCTGACCTTGGGGTACATGAAGAGAGAATCTACCCTGGTCTGGGGGCATACGAAACAAAAATTATACCCCGGCTCGGGGGCATTTGACGAAGAAGTGTACCCCCGCCATGGGGGCATAGGAAGCAACAAAGAATTCACCCCGGCCCGGAGGCATAAGAAATAAAGAATACACCCCAGACTTAGGAGACTCTGAAGAAGAAACATACACCCAGCGCGGGGGCATGCGAAGCAAAAGATATAGCCCGCCACAGGGGCATAAGCAGCAGACTCCACCCCGCCATGAGGGCGGAAGAAGCCAAGACTCTACCCCGTATGGGGGCACATGAAACAAAAGAAGCACACCCCGACTTAGGGGAATACGAAGAGAAATGCACCCCCACCCTTGGGCAGAAGGAGCAGAAAAGTCTACCCCGATATAGGGGCATAAGAAGCAGCAGAATACACCTCGGCCTGGGGACATAAGAAGCAGAATTACACCCCCCACCCCGGGGGCATCAGAAGCAACAATACACCCCATCTTGGGGGCACCAGAAGCAGAATACACCCCACTTTGGGTGCACAAGAAGTAAAATATACCCCCGCTCTAGGGGCATATGAAGAGAAATACGCCCCGCCTTGAGGGGTAGAAGAAGAAGAATTACACCCCCGACTTGGGGGCACATAAGGCAAAAGTTACACCCCGGCTTCGGGGGCACGCGAAAAGAATCTACCCCAGCCTGGGGGCATAAGAAGAAACAACATTCCCCGACTTAGGGGCCTTTGAAGAAGAAAGGTACCCCGCCGTGGGGGCATAAGAAGCAAAAGACATACCCCGTCACAGGGGCATAAGAAGAAAGGAATTCACCCCCGCCTGGGGGTACACAAAGAAAGGTGCACAAGCAGCAAATACACCCCGCCTGGGGGCATAGAAGCAAAGAAGCAGAATCCACCCCGGCCTGGGGGCATAAGAAGCAGAAGGAAACATACTCCGCCATGGGGGCACAAGAAGCAACAGCTCCACCCCAGCTCAGGGGCAGATGAAGAGAAGTCCACCCCGACTTAGGGGTATTTGAATAAAAATACACCCCGCCTGGGGGCATAAAAGCCATAAAGAACACCCCCCGGGTTCAGGGGCATTTGGAGAAGCTACATCCCATCTTGGGAGCAAAAGAAGAAAAGAGTATGTCCCATCTTAGGGGTATTTGAAGAAGAAACATACCCCACCTGGGGGCATAGAGGTCCTAAAGAATATGCCCCGGCTTAGGGGTATTTGAAGAAGAAAGATACCCCGCCTTAGGGGACATTACAAGCTGTGATACAGCCCGCCTGGGGGCACAAGAAGCAAACCACACCCCGCTCCTGGGGGCACATAAAGAGAACGCACCCCGCCATGGGGGGGGCACATGAAGAGAATCCACCCCGACTCGGGGGCACATAAGGTAAAAGAATACACCCCGGCTCAAGGGAATATGAAGAAGAAACATACACCCCGCCACGGGGGCAAAGAAGCCATCGAGAACACACCCCACTTTAGGTGCACAAGAAGCAAACATCCCCCAGCGTGTCGGGGCAGAAGAAGAAAGAATCCCCATCCCCCTTAGGGGCACAAAAAGCAAAGATACACCCCGTGCCCGGGACGTACGAAGAGAAAGACACCTCCCTTTGGGGGCATAAGAAGTAAAAGACACACCTCGTGTCGGGGGCATATGAAGAGAATACACTCCATCCTGGGGGCATAAAAAGCAAAGATACATCCAGTGCCTGGGGCATATGAAGAGAAAGACACCTCCCTTTGGAAGCATAAGAAGCAAAAGATACACCTCGTGCCGGGGGCATATGAAGAGAGTACACTCCATCTCGGGGGCATAAGAGCAGAAGACACACTCCACCCTGGGGGCATATGAAGCGAAAAGAATGCACCCCGGCCGGGGGCATACGAAGAGAAATATACCCCACTCTGGGGGCAGAAGAAGCAGAAGAATCTACCCCGACCTGGGGCACAACAAGCAACAAAGATACACCCCGCTCTGGGGACATATGAAGAGAAGCACTCCTCCGCCTTCAGGGGTAGACAAAGCAGAATTCACCCCCGCCATGGGGGGTATAAGAAACAAAAGGCACACCCCGTGCCAGGGGCATATATAGAGAAACTCACCCGCCATGGGGGCATAATGATGGGGGCATCTCTCACCCTTCATATTTACCGGTTGTTCACCAGCATGGTTCCATTATGTCCGTCACATTTTTTCTGATTCAGTTCATGTAATTTTCATATTTTCTTTGAGTCATAATTATGTAATTTTCATTTTATTTGAGTCATGTCCCTAGGTCTTGTATTTATTTTCCTAAGTTTGAGTGTCATTAGATTGTTTAGTGTGCTATTGGGCCCAATTCATTGGGCTTGGCCCATGAGCCCCCCCTACCCCTTTGGTTATTTGTTATTAAGTCTTTTGTCAGGGTCTTATTGTAAAATGTGGGTTTCCTATATATAGGGCCCCATTTCCTTCATTTGAAGGGAATGAATCAATGAATGAAAAATGTGCCATTCTGTGAGTTCTATCTTCATTTTTATGGTGGAGTGAATCCCTTAGTGAGGTGAGAAACCTTAGGGAGAGAATCCCACCCATCCCTCTCTTAATCTCTCTCTTTCACTCCCCTTTCTCTCTCCTCCACACCCAATTTCAAAAATTTTCTCTCTCCTCCCTTCCCAACCACCACTCTCCCACCTACCCCCATTAAAGGCCACTCCCCTTCCCCACACATCCCATTACTCCACCCCCTAGTCCCAAGGGAGCATCCCCAATCACTAAGCCACCCTCCAACCACCTCATCCCTTTCCCAAGCACCCTTCCCTCTCCCCCATGCAACCCTCCACTTTCATAGACCATTTGAATTCAAAAATCCCCTTCCCTCCATAGCCCTAGGGCGCCCAAGACCCCTCCCCTTTGGTTAGGGTCGCCCCCCTCTCATCCTCTCCATCTTCCCTTGTTCACCTCCATCACCCCACCTTCTACCATCTAGAGTAAGAGGACCTGCAGAAGACCTGAAGCTTTCAGCAGCGACCCCGACCTCCTCCGGACGTTCCTGGAAGCCCAAGAGTAGTCCATAGAAGCGGATGCCTGTCCTCTTCGCAACGGCGGTGGTCTCGTCCCCTTCCGAGCTCCGAGCTGACCGGGAGGTCCGTTCTCCCACAACTGCGTAGAGCTGCCCCTGCTGAGTACCAGAACCGGATTAGAAGCTCTGCCACGACGAACCTCGGAGGAATCAGCCCACAAGTTCTTCTAAAAAGTTCTTCTTCTTCCTATCTACTTTCAGAATCAAGAAGCGGAATTCCGTTCGGCATCCTGTGGCAGGAGTTATCATTTTTCTCCCTCAGCTCCATCGTCCTGCTACCCACAGTCTGCATCGATCAGTCATCAGTGTTCAGAGATCCCTGGTCTTCTCCGGCATCGGATGGTCTCTCCGTTAGTTTTGCTGTGAAGAGACTTGTCCACGATTCCAACGACTCTGACGGTGCTCGATTCCAAGTTCGGGAGCTGTCGGGGCATCCTCTGCAACCAGCTGTTGGAAACCAGGAACTAGCTCTGCAGAGATCCTGATCCAGAGAGAAAGCTTCACCACGGCAAACCCCAAGGAATCAGGCCACGATATCTTCTACAAACTTCTTCTTCTTCCTGTCTACTTTCAGAATAAAGAAGCGGAACTCCGTTCGGAATCATGTGGAAGGAGTTATCCTTTTTCTCCCTCAGTTACACGGTCCTGCTGCCCATAGTCTGCATCGACCAGTTGCCATTGTTCTACGTCCCCCGATCTTCTCCGACATCGGTTGGCTTCCCGGTCAGTTTTTCTGCATAGAAGACTCATCCACGGTTCCAGCGACTCTGACGGTGCTTGATTCCGAGTCCGGGAGCTGTCGGGGCACCCTCTGCAACCTACTGCTAGAAATCAGAAGCTACCAGTCCGAGGGTCTGTCTCCCTGTTCGGGCCTCCATCCAGACCAGCCTCGACACCAGAAGAATTCAGCAAAAATTGGACGACTTCCCTGGCCTCCTACGAAGCTTTTCCAGGTGGTTTCGTCCCCAACAAAAATCGGTAGCAGTCGCAGCAGTCCGTTCTCCACTCGGCTATCAGCACCCACAGAACGCGGGCAGAATCGGCAATCTCCATCTTCGGTGTTCCTTGCTCATTTTCCCCTCCCCGCTTGGCCGGCTGAAGGCCCCTCCCTGCGTGGAGGTAATTTTGGTTGTAATATCCATTAACCCCCACCCCAAGATCTCCCTCCTGCGAGACGTGTAGTGTTGTAACTTCTCTTGGGCAGGTCAAGCTTCCCCGGCGCGGCGTGTGGGGAACACACGCTTCCCCGCTCGCCCACGTCTCCGACTCGGGGCCGGTGTCCTCACACCGGTCAGGTATATGCTGAACCCTCCCTGGATATTTGTGTTTTCTTAGTATCATTTCTAAGTTCAGCCGGCGAGGAAGAGAGTGCCCGGTCCCGTGATTCCCGATCACGAGTGGCCACCGCGGTTTGAGTGAGGAGAGATCCCCGTACCCTCAAGGCACGGCGTCCGCCCCACTGATGTAGGTGCTCCAATCCAAGGGAGGGGAACTCATTGGCCAAGTCATCACCCTAAGCAGCGTGGTTTAGGCTCTCGAATCCACCCTACCATCACTTAGTCACCACGGGGAAAGGGTTGTGTTGCGATATCGGTCCGCCAACATCGAGTCCGCTAATTTGTAAGTGGGCTTGCAAGTCTAGGTCCGAGGTTCATTTGGTTGATACCATTGCACCCTTAGGTCGTGTCACATCACATAAAAAGAAGAAGAACTCACCCTGGCTTAGGGGTATTTGAAGAAGAAACATACCCCACCTGGGGGCATAGAAGCCATGAAGAGTATACCCCGGCTTGGGGGCATTTAAAGAGAAGTATATCTCACCTTAGGAGCATAGGAAGAAAAGAGTCCACCCTATCTTAGGGGCATTTTAAGAAGAAACATGCCCCACCTGGGGGCACAGAAGCCATGAAAAATACACCCCGCCTGGGGGAACAGAAGCGAAGAGGCAAAACACACCCCTCAGGAGGCACATATGAAATAAAGCTACACCCCAACCTGGGGGCACATTAAGAGAAATACACTCCAGCACAGAGGCATTAATGAGAAAAGAAGAGCAGAATAAAGAAAAAGAGAGACGTGAAGCAGACGTGGTCCTCGAGCCCGCCTCGTCACACAAAAGAAGAAGAGAAGGAAAAAAAGAGAGAGACATGAGGCAGACGTGGTCTTCAAACCCGCCTGTCTACAGAAAAAAAGAAGAGAAGAAAAGAAAGAAGAGTTACGAGGCAGACGTGGTCTTCGCACCCGCCTCTTCACACAAAGGAAGAAGAGAAGAAAGGAAAGAATGTCCCGAGGTAGACATAGTCTATTACCTACGGTCTTTGGCCATCCACCCAATAAACCTCTCACATGATCGGCGTCACGACCTTTCGTCCGAACCGAGGATATTCAGCCATCGGGGCTTCAACCGAAAGATGTTCAGCCGTCGGGGCTTCAAACCGACAGATACTCTGCTATTGGGGCGTTACACCGAAAGATATTTAGCCATCGGGGCTTCAACCGAAAGATGTCCAGCCATCGGGGCTTCAAACCGACAGATACTCCGCCATCGGGGCATTGCACCGAAAGATATTTAGCCATCGGGGCTTCAACCGAAAGATATTTAGCCATCGGGGCTTCAAACCGACAGATACTCCGCCATCGGGGCGTTGCACCGAAAGATATTTATCCATCCGGGCTTCAACCGAAAGATGTTCAGCCATCGGGGCTTCAAACCGACATATACTCCGCCATCGGGGCGTTGCACCGAAAGATATTTAGCCATCCGGGCTTCAACAGAAAGATGTTCAGCCATCGGGGCTTCAAACCGACAGATACTCCGCCATCGGGGCGTTACACCGAAAGATATTTAGCCATCGGGGCGTTAAACCGACTAAACCTTTCACCGACGGGACGTTAAACTGATCAAACCTTTCGCCGACGGGACGTTAAACTGACCAAACCTCCCTCCGACGGGGCGTTAAACCGACTAAACCTTCCGCCATCGGCCCGTTAAACCGACCAAACCTTTCGCCGACGGGGCGTTAAACCAACTAAACCTTCCGCCATCGGGGTGTTAAACCGACTAAACCTTCCACCGACGGGGCGTTAAACCGACTAAACCTTTCACCGACGGGGCGTTAAACCAACAAAGCATTTCACCGACGGGGCGTTAAGCCGACCGATGTCAAGCCAACAAGCAACTCCACCTGCGGCCTTTGGCCACCCAACAGAATCAACCATTCACTTTGGTTCGGATCCTTTCCCAACCAGAGAATCAAAGAATCATCATTTCACTTTGGCTCGGATCCTTTCCCGACCAGAGAATTAAAGAATCAACTTTTCACTTTGATTCGGATCCTTTTCCGGCCAAAGAATTAAAGAATCAACCTCTCACTTTGGTTCGGATCCTTCTACGTCTAGAGAATCAAAAAAGAGACCCTTCTCTTCAGCCTCACACGACTCGCTACCTAACTCCTTTTGGCTCAGCCATTTCGGTCAAGGTCCACTACCAGGATTAATCCATCCGGCCCATCGCGCTCCCAATATCTCTTGGCTTTTCAGCCTACTTTTTAATATCCCAACTTTGGCTCTTGTAGCCCACTTCCCTTTGGCCTTCGTGGCCTGCTTCCCAACCTTTGGCCTTCGCGGTCTGCTTCCAAATTCTGGTTCCCGTAGCCTGCTTCCCTCTGACTCTCGTAGCCTGCTTCCCTTTGGCCTTCGTGGCCTGCTTCCCTCTGGCTCCCGTAGCCTGCTTCTCTTTGGCCTTCGTGGCCTGCTTCCCTCTGGCTCTCGTAGCCTGCTTCCCTTTGGCTCTCATGGCCTGCTTCCCCTTTGGCCTCCGTGGCCTGCTCCCCAATTCTGGCTTTTATAGCCCGCTTCCCAACTTTGACTCTCGCAGGCCGCTTCCCAACTTGGGCACTCGCAGCCTACTTCCTTTTGGCCTTTATGGCCTGCTTCCCCAATGTCCCTCGGCTTCTATAGCCCGCTTCCCTGATGTCCTTTCGGCCCTCCGTGGTCTGCTTCCCTAATACTTTTACTACCACTACACTTATACGTAACGACAATATGTTCTTACGCAAAAAAAAGAGGAAGAAAGAAAAGAGACAAAGAAGAATACTTGATTGCCCTACTTGCATGCTTGCTTAATATAGAATAATACACCTCCTTTGAATTTTCTAGGACCGTGTTTCCTTACTAAATAATGCTGCCCCGATTCCGGATGCATGTACGTCACGGCGCACACTCGAAGGGAACCCAATTATGACGGGTGCACACGTCAAGGGGAAGAGTCATGGCTAAATTGCTAAGCCCAACTTACAAAATAAACCTGAGGCAATGCTCCCCCACTTCGCACTTAATGTGTTCAATAGTCTTCAACCATAGGGATTGCCCAACTTTCTTGTTAGCACTCTACGGATGCTCGAATTTCTGCACTCGCGTGAAGGGTAATCGTGGGGAAAAAGCTGCCTACCCCCACTTAAAAAAAATGATGCAAAAAAAGAGAGAGGGAAGTGGAACCGAGTAACTGGGAATCCCCATTGAGATAAATGAGGAGACTCGCGCGAAATGGTGAAGCGAATTATAATAAGGGCGAAGCCTAGTAGCCGGGAATCCTGATAACGCAAAAGTTCGTCGTTTAAAACACGCGCGCTAACAATCTTAAAACCGAACTCGCACAAAAATGATGAAAAGAGAACGTAGTACTATGACACGCACGGGTCGAATCCACAGGGAAGAAGAGATTTTTAGAGTTAAAAACCTTAGAGTCCTTTGAAAAACACTTGTGATTTAGATTTGCTTAAAGAAAATAGTGAAATGATGAACAAACCGAACACTTAATTGAAAACACCATGACTATGCGCTTATGCTATAGAAAATAATTGCATGAAGTGGAAAGAAGATATAGAAGAAAGAGATAGAGAGGGAAGAAGAGAAAGAACTAGATCAAGAGAACAACTCCTTTCATTAACTTAAAAGAAAGAGTACATGAAATGTGAAACAAGTTTATACTAATGACACAATGAGATTACAATGAAGTGAAATATCACAAAAGTAATAATACAAGAAAAGCCTGGAGTTTGGAGTTTGGAGATGGTAGCAGCAATGGTGATGATAGCGCCATCCTCTCTTGGCCTTGGATCACGAACAACCTTGTGGAAGATGTCGTCTACGCCGGGAGGAAGTTGCCTTCGTCATTGAAGCAGTCTTTGGAGGGTGAATAACTTTGAACCCAAGAGGAATTAGGGGATGCCCAAGAAGAAGAAGTTGAAGAGGAGGGAGAGATAAATAACTTTGATGAAGAATTCAGATAGAAAAGAAGAGCAGAAGAGCTTCAAAAATAGAGAAATAACAGAAACTAGCACCTCGGATGAACAGTGAAATTACAGGACAGAAAGTTGAAAAATGAGAAATAGCTTCAAAAACAGAAAGAATTAGAAGATGAGCAAGAAGAAGAAATTGTAGAGTACTTAAAAACCAAGAACGTTTATGAAGACAGAAAGAGCAGAAAATGACTAGACGAGGGAGAAATAAGGGAAAGAACAGAGAACAATACTGGGTCGCAGATGAACATGACAGTACAGTGAAAAACACAAAATATCTTGAAAACCAGAAGGAATTAGAAGATGAGTAAGAAGAAGAAATTATAGAGGACGTAAAAATGCAGAACTTTTATGAAGAACACAAAAGGAGAAAATGAACTTACATGGGAGAAACCGGAGGCCTAAGGTTGGGAGAGAAAGAGGGAGAGTGAAAGATTGCCAAAAGAAGTGCCCTCCTTCTCCTCCTTACCATGGGCTATTTATAGGGAAAGTTTGGTAGATAGAGGGTGAAGATTATATCAAAAGGAGATGGATGACTGAGATTTAAGTGGAATATGATGCATAGGGAAGAGTAAAAGTAGGTGGGCACCCCCTTTCTTGGACTTTAGGCACCCCATTTCCCAAGACTCATCATGTCTCTCCTTTATTTCAAACTTTGAATGTCCTTTTCCTCCTTTTCAAACTTTGAACTTTGAATTCCTTCTTTTCAAATTTTGAATTCAAAAATTTGAACTTTTTTTTCCCTCCAACCAAAATATGTACTTTTTGACTTGGTCAAAGTAGTGGTGACAATTTTACCCCCGGCTTCTTTTGTAATTACCTTCGGTGTCGTCATAATTGCACTTTAGTCCATAAAAATTACCACAATGTGCACATAAATCTCAAATGCTCATGATTATGCAATGGAGAATTAATGCTCATGACCCTCAACTTTAATTTATTATTAAATAAGACAATCGAATTAATCAATTTACGTGAAAGCTCCAATTTAAATGCGGAGTTGAGGTTAACTATGAAATATGCATAATTACCTAATTATATGCACATAAAATAGTGTGCATGCAATGAATTGTCATAAGAAATGGACACTTATCACACCCCCCAACTTACTCATTGCTAGTCCCTTAGTAATGCCAATAAATTAAAATTTAGGACTAACAAGAGTTTGTAAAATTCAAGCTCTTATATCCAGCTCTCCCTTCATAGAATCAACCAAAGATTAGGAGTCCGGAATAATGCACACTAGCCTTAGTTTGGAAATTTAGGTACATGATCAAGAATTCAAAGTAAAGTTCAATAGCACTTGTGCATGTGTAACTACCAAATCCACAGTTTAGACAATTGCATCCCCTATTTGTTATTCCAAGTAAATGCCTTTCAATTCTGCACTTCTTAGATCAGGGCATTAAGTATATTAGCTTTTTATCTGCCTTATTGCTTTGTCCCTTTGGGATCTTTTATACCACACATGATGCTGCACTACCCTTCACTACTCAACGTGAACCTCGACTCTTGCCTTAGGAGAAGCAGGCCCAGTTTCGCAGATCCAAGTTCCCTTTTCCATTTTACGCGAACCTCAACACGTCTTAGGTGAAGTAGGCCCGGTTACTTAGATTAGGGGCATTTTTCATGGTATTTTTTTTTCTATCCTTTTTTTCTTTTTTCATAGTGCCATTGCACTTATTTGATAGATACTTTGACAGAAAGCTTTGTAAAAAGATCTTTTTTCTTAAGAAGTGCAGAATATCAGACATCATACCTAAAACGGCAAGGGGATTGTCTTGCTTGTTTTATTAGTGTGCAATGTGAATTTCTTTTTTTCTAAAGTGCACATGAACTTTGAAAGGATTCTTAGATCAGTTTTCCGTTGCTAGAATGACTAAATTTCCCATCATCCTTCTCCCTAGTCTTTTCTATTCCAGAATTACTTTTAATTTAAGCATGAATCATGAAACTCAAAAATGGGGTTTATATCTTTCTACTTTTATGCAATGATGACATGCAAGACAGAACTCTTATCAGGTTGTACTATATGCATCATGAAAATTTTTATCTCCCCCCCAACTTGAATGACATTGTCCTCAATGGCATATAGAATCGAAAGTAATAGAACAATGTATCAATAAATACTTCTGAGTAGGAAAGAAACAACCTGATATGCGGGACGAAACCTCCATCAATGTCATGGACGGCAACGACTTCTTCGAGCTCCTACACACGCAAGTGAAAATGACTCACTAAGTTATTGAAGAGAAAATGGTTGGGTTGCCTCCCAACAAGCGCTAAGTTTAACGTCTTCAGTCGGACGCAATGTAGCTTCATAACCAACACGTTCCATTAAGAATGAGCCACCAACTGATCTTATCCTCTTTTAAACTCCAACCCTTGTACCATTGGAGGAAAAGATGATACATGTAAGTGAAAGGGCCAAATATGTGCCAGGGTGGGTCTAGTAATCCAAACGGACCCCCCCAGTTAGAGAAGGGAAGAGGAGTGATCATGTCATCAATGATAACATATTCCTCTTCAAACATAGGGTCTTTATAAGTGTTGAACATGCTAATGCAGACCTTGTTGTTCTCCAAATTTTCCTCTACAACCTCAGTTTTAAAATTTACTTGCATATGGTTGAGGTGAGAATACCTTGGAGGGTGAGGGTTTTTTGGGGATTCCACCAAATAATTAATGTCAAGGAGCAGAGTGATATCAGGAATGAAAGAAATATGTTCCTCAACACAAGGATGCTCATTGGGTTCAGGTGGGTCTGACCAATTGGCTAATTGCAATGTGCCCAAGGTGAGTTTCGATTCACTGAGGTCAGGAATGGGTAAAAGATTAATGTTCTCCCCTAGATCAAGAGATGCCCGGTAAAGATGAAGGTCATGCGGAATATCTGGTCCCTCCTTAATCCAAGAAAATTGCTTCATGAGTTTACTCAATTCTTTCTCCACCCTCACATCTTCTTCGTCCTTTACTTGGAGCAATGACTCATCAAAAGTAGGAAGGGAAATTAATGAAAGTTGATCATTAACTAGCAAATCATCTTCCTCTTCTTCTCCCCCCAACTTAAGATCAAGAGACTCATCATGGTTCTCTTCATAGATGAGGTTGGGCTTGAGATCCTTAATTTGATGCTCCATATTGCTAGCTCCCTCTAAAGCTTTCTGGTATGTCTTTTCCACATTCTCCCCATTATCAAGGCCAAACATGTCATTGGATTGAGGTACCATGGGTTGATCATGAAGATTTAGGTGTTGGTCAAGAATTTCAGGCGGATCCAACCAATCGGCTGGAAGAATGACATAAGTATCCACAGAATTGTCGAGGTCAGAAATAGTCACAAGATCTACATCTTTTCCTAGATCAAGAGTTGCCTGATCAAAATGATTTTCATGCACAATGTCCAACTCCTCATTAACCCAAGATGAATGGTTCAAATATTCACTCAATTCTTTTTCCACCCTCACTTCTTCTTCATCATCATCTTCAAAGAAAGAATTATCAAATTCAGGAAGAGTAAATTGATTAGAATTTTGAAATTCATTTTTCTCTTCCTCTCCCCCCAACTTAAAACTGTTTGACTCCTCATAGTTTTCTTCATGATTTTGCTTGGCCTCCTCAAATTGATTTTCACTAGCTTCCCTTAATTCTTCCTCATGTAATTGTTCCATATTCTCCTCATTGTCAAAAATGGTTTGATTGTTGTTGAGTTGAGGATTCATGGGTTAATTATTTAGACTAACATTATAGTCAGAATCAATAAATTGATTTTCAAAGTTTGAAGTGGAGTAGCTAGCTATTTGGTCTATTTTCAGCCCCTTAGCAAGTTGGTTTAGTTGGGCCTGAATGATTTGACTTTGAGCTTCAATAGACTGTTGTTGGGCCAAGATGTGCTGAGTCATTTGATTGAACATATCCTCCTTATTGAAATCAAACTGTGGAAGAATTGGATAAGATAGTTCATAATCAAACTGAGGTGGATAACAATCTGAGTGGTAATTACTCTGATAATGGGGAGGAGGGGTGTAGATGGGATGTCCTTTATATTGGGCTTGACCGTAAGGATGATTTGAAAATTGAGTCCAATTCTGAAAATTTAGCTCAGGAGGAGTTTGCACTTGATTTTCTTGAGTTTCCCAAGATAGATTTGATTGGTCTCTCCACTCATGATTAAGAGTGTGTGGACATGGTTCATATGAAGGGTGTGGAGAAGACTGAAATATTTGGGCTTGCTCTTGGGGAAGATGTAGAGTATGGGCCCCTTGGTAGAATTGAGTGAGTTGGGATTGGTTTTGGGGAAAGGATAGAGATTGGGCCGCCAAGGGTAATGGGTTTTCTTGTTGAGCCGGTCATGAATATGGACTTTCATAGGGGGTTGGGCTATGTTGGGTGAGAGGTGAAAATTGATTTTGACAATCAACAGTGTAATGGGCCGAATTGGTCCACATGTGATCATACTCTTGATTATAAGGTGGCACTAAGAACTTTGGATTCATTGCCCAATGAATGGATCAAGAAAAATGGGCCAACAAGTCAACCTTATTAAATTTATGAGCCCACTCATAACTAGATATTTTCTCACCCCTTTTTTCATTATTTTATTTTTAAATTTTTTTTGTTTCATGCACTAGAACCAAGAAAGAGAGAAGAGAAGAGATTTTTTTTATTTTTTTATTTTATTTTTTATTTTTTTATGCAAACACAAACAAGTTGTCACATAAATTACCTAATGACCTAGACCTATAAATTGGGTTTCACAAAATGGCTAACGTGTAACTTAAGTTCACCCTCAATATTTTCACCGACCAGGTAAGGGGTGGGGTAGTGGGAGGTTCCCCCTACTTTCGTAGGGACCTAATTATGCCAAACCACTAGCCCGCTTAAGGCGTTTGCCGTCCGACCGTCTTGCCTTAGGCACCGGTTTTCATAAGAGGGTAAGCTCAAATAACACAAGAACCACAGTGTGAACTTAGGGCCAATATCTACTGAATTTTATTTGAGGTCTAGGTGATGCAAAGATGCAAGAGAATTGTGATTTGTGGGCTAAGGAAGGGTGATGAAATCCTCACCTTATCTTGCTTATGGGTGTTGCCCTTAAGATATTTTAAAATGATATGCAACAAAGCAAGTTCAAACAAGGGGTTCTATGCAAGCATGAAAATGCATGAGCATGCTTTTGAAAAAGTTAGAGTACTCACCTTGCCTCCCGTAATCTTCAACAATGTACTTAACAACAATTAGACAATAAAGAAAAAGTGCTTCTATCCTAAATGATGCATGACTTAGAACATGAAAGTGTGATTTCTACTCTTGCAATGAAGATTTTTATTGAAGTTCAAGTGGTGCTTTTTTTTTATGTTTTTATTTAGTGAACCTATCTAACCACAAGATATAAAATGTAGAGAAATGAAATTAAAATGAAGGAGGAAAAGTGTGGATACTTACTTGAAAAGCATTCCCCCGTTCTTTTTTTTTTTCAAAATGAATGACAAAAAGACTAAGGAAAAGGTGGAGACTTACCTCTGAATTTTTTTTTGAATTTTCAAGTTGCTTCTTTTTTTTCTTTTTATTCCTTGTAAAAATAAGAAAAGAGAAATTTATTAGTACACTATATACATAAGGAAAATAAAGTTCTTAAGTCAAAAATCACCATTCCTCCCCGGTAACGGCGCCAAAAATTGATAACGCAAAAGTTCGTCGTTTAAAACACGCGCGCTAACAATCTTAAAACCGAACTCGCACAAAATGATCAAAAGAGAACGTAGTACTATGACAAGCACGGGTCGAATCCACAGGGAAGAAGAGATTTTTAGAGTTAAAAACTTTAGAGTCCTTTGAAAAACACTTGTGATTTAGATTTGCTTAAAAAAATAGTGAAATGATGAACAAACCGAACACTTAATTGAAAACACCATGACTATGCGCTTATGCTATAGAAAATAATTGCATGAAGTGGAAAGAAGATATAGAAGAAAGAGATAGAGAGGGAAGAAGAGAAAGAACTAGATCAAGAGAACAACTCCTTTCATTAACTTAAAAGAAAGAGTACATGAAATGTGAAACAAGTTTATACTAATGACACAATGAGATTACAATGAAGTGAAATATCACAAAAGCAATAACACAAGAAAAGCCTGGAGTTTGGAGTTTGGAGATGGTAGCAGCAATGGTGATGATAGCGACATCCTCTCTTGACCTTGGATCACGAACAACCTTGTGGAAGATGTCGTCTACGCCGGGAGGAAGTTGCCTTCGTCATTGAAGCAGTCTTTGGAGGGTGAATAACTTTGAACCCAAGAGGAATTAGGGGATGCCCAAGAAGAAGAAGTTGAAGAGGAGGGAGAGATAAATAACTTTGATGAAGAATTCAGATAGAAAAGAAGAGCAGAAGAGCTTCAAAAATAGAGAAATAACAGAAACTAGCACCTCGGATGAACAGTGAAATTACAGGACAGAAAGTTGAAAAATGAGAAATAGCTTCAAAACTAGAAAGAATTAGAAGATGAGCAAGAAGAAGAAATTGTAGAGTACTTAAAAACCAAGAACGTTTATGAAGACAGAAAGAGCAGAAAATGACTAGAAGAGGGAGAAATAAGGGAAAGAACAGAGAACAATAGTGGGTCGCAGATGAACATGACAATACAGTGATAAACATAAAATATCTTGAAAATCATAAGGAATTAGAAGATGAGCAAGAAGAAGAAATTATAGAGGATGTAAAAATGAAGAACTTTTATGAAGAACACAAAAGGAGAAAACGAACTTACATGGGAGAAACCGGAGGCCTAAGGTTGGGAGAGAAAGAGGGAGAGTGAAAGATTGCCAAAAGAAGTGCCCTCCTTCTCCTCCTTACCATGGGCTATTTATAGGGAAAGTTTGGTAGATAGAGGGTGGAGATTATATCAAAAGGAGATAGATGGCTGAGATTTAAGTGGAATATGATGCATGGGGAAGAGTAAAAGTAGGTGGGCACCCCCTTTCTTGGACTTTAGGCACCCCATTTCCCAAGGCTCATCATGTCTCTCCTTTATTTCAAACTTTGAATGTCCTTTTCCTCCTTTTCAAACTTTGAACTTTGAATTCCTTCTTTTCAAATTTTGAATTCAAAAATTTGAACATTCTTTTCCCTCCAACCAAAATATGTACTTTTTGACTTGGTCAAAGTAGTGGTGACAATTTTGCCCCCAGCTTCTTTTGTAATTGCCTTCGGTGTCCTACACACACATAATTACACTTTAGTCCATAAAAATTATCACAATGTGCACATAAATCTCAAATGCTCATGATTATGCAATGGAGAATTAATGCTCATGACCCTCAACTTTAATTTATTATTAAATAAGACAATCGAATTAATCAATTTACGTGAAAGCTCCAATTTAAATGCGGAGTTGAGGTTAACTATGAAATATGCATAATTGCCTAATTATATGCACATAAAATGGTGTGCATGCAATGAATTGTCATAAGAAATGGACACTTATCAAATCCCCATTGAGACACATGAGGAAATTCGTGTCAAATGGCGAAGTCCGCAATAGAATTATAACAAGGACGAATCCTAGTAGCCGGGAATCCCCATTGAGACACATGAGGAGACTCGCGTCGAACGGTGAAATCCGCTACCAAAATAAACAGATGGGGGCTGTGCGAAGCTACCGAAATCGAGAGCCTGAAACCTACATGTAGGCGCTACAGTAATCCTCGAGTGTTACTTAGAAAACCTGCATATCCCTATGTTTAGGGTATTTTGCTCACACGTTTGCACCTCCACTCCACATAGAGTTGTCTTGGGTGAAATACGTGAATTTAAGCTATGCATGTAAGACATGTGATATCCTCTTGACAGATGCACCACCCCTTAGCTGTGCTTTCTGGCCGGCACCGTGTCTGCGAATTATGGGCAATGTCCCTATCCCTTCCCCTATAGAGGGAGCTACCTTATTTATACTTATGTTATGTCTGATGACGAATGCCTGCATGTTTGGATGAAGAAATTAATATTAATAATAATAGCATAAAAATGGCTACATCAGCCTGCCTTCTCGATTTCGGCTTTCGCAGCCCGCTTTCCTGACTTCGGCTCTTTGCAGCCTACTTCTCAACTTCGGCGTCTATAGCCCATTTACCCAACATTTTGGCTTCTGTAGCCCACTTCCCTTTGGCCTTCGTGGCCTGCTTCCCGATGTTGGCTCCTGTAGCCTGCTTCCTCGATCTTTGGCCCTCGTAGCCTGCTTTCCTTAATTCCGGCTCTTGCAGTCTACTTCCCTTTGGCCTTCATTGCCTAATTCCTGATTTTGGCTCTTGTAGTCTGCTTCCCAACTTTGACTCCTTGCAACCTACTTCCCAATTTTGCCTTTTGTAGTCTACTTCTTAATTTCGGCTATCGCAGCCTGCTTTCCCAGTTCTAGCCCGTACAGCCCAATCTTAGCCCTCACGGCCTACTTCCTGCCCTTGCGGCTCGCTAATCTCCCAACTTCGGCTTCCGTAGCCGCTTCCTCAATTTGGGCTCTCGTAGCCTGCTCCCCAATCTCAGCTTTTGTAGCCAGCATCCCAATTACGGCTCTCGTAGTCCGCTTCCCCGATTTCAGCCTTTACGGCCTACTTCCGCAACACCGATTCTGGCCCTTGCGGTCCACTTTCCCAGGTTCGGATTTCACAGCTGGTACTCCTGGCGCATTGAAGAACAAAAAAAAATCCTTTTACTTTGGTCCGAGCCCATCGCCCAGTTAGAAGAACAAAAAGATTCTCTCCACTCTAGATCGGATATTCCATCCGGCTAGAGAACAGAAATTTCTCTCCACGCTAGATCAGACCTTCTATCCGGCTAGAGAATAAAAAAATCCTTTCACTCTGGTTTGGACCTTTCGTCTAGCCAGAGAACAAAAAAGACTCTTGCTTGGACACTCACCCCGTGTCCATGAATGAACCACGTCAGCTCCCGACAGTCCGTCGACATTGATGAATAAATTTGCAACTCCTTTCACTCTGGTTTGGACCTTTTGTCTAGCCAGAGAACAAAAAAGACCCTTGCTTGGACACTCACCTCGTCTCCATGAATGAACCACGTCAGCTCCCGACAGTCCGTCGGTATTGATGAATAAATTTGCAACTCCTTTCACTCTGGTTTGGACCTTTTGTCTAGCCAGAGAACAAAAAAGACCCTTGCTTGGACACTCACCTCATCTCCATGAATGAGCCACGTCAACTCCCGACAGTCCGTCGGCGTTGATGAATAAATTTGTAACTCCTTTCACTCTGGTTTGGACCTTTTGTCTAGCCAGAGAACAAAAAGACCCTTGCTTGGACACTCACCTCGTGTCCATGAATGAACCACGTCAGCTCCCGACAGTCCGTCGACGTTGATGAATAAATTTGTAACTCCTTTCACTCTAGTTTGGACCTTTCATCTAGCCAGAGAACAAAAAGACCCTAGCCTGGACACTCACCCCGTGTCCATGAATGAACCACGTCAGCTCCCGACAGTCCGTTGGCGTTGATGAATAAATTTGTAACTCTTTTCACTCTGGTTTGAACCTTTCGTCTAGCCAGAGAACAAAAAGACCCTTATTTGGACACTCACCTCATGTCCATGAATGAACCACGTCGGCCCTCGGCAGCCCGCCGGCATTGATGAATAAATTTGTAACTCTTTCACTATGGTTCGGACCTTTCGTATAGACAGAGAACAAAACGACCCTTGCTTGGAGGCTCACCCCGTGTCCATGAATGAACCGTGTCAGCTCCCGACAGCCCGTCGGTGTTGATAAATAGATTGGTAACTCTCCCCTCTGGATCGGACCCCCCGTCCGGTTAGAGAATAAAAGATTCTTCCCACTCTAGATCGGACCTACCGTCCGGCTAGAGAACTAAAAGATTCTCTCCACTCTGGTTCGGACCTTCTGTCCAGCCAGAAGATTAAGGAACCTTTCATACATCTGGTACCCCGGCGCATTGAAGAACGAAAAACCCTTTTACCCTGGCCCGAGCCTGCCGATCGGGTGAGGAATCAACCCTCTTTCTTCGCACCGACACTATCCCGTGTCAATGACTTAACCACCTCTCCATCCCCTCGGGTGACGAACATTTCTTTTGAATCAACAAACTCTTCTCTTCGTCCCTTCGGGCGACGAACATCCCTTTTGCATCAATAAACCCTTCTCTCTGCCCTCGTGGCTCGCCTTTCGCAACTTCGGCTCTTGAAGCCCGCTTCCAGCCTTGGCTATTTTGGCCTCACTTATCGGCCCCTGTGCTGACAGCTATTCACTTATCGACCCCTGAGCCGACAGCTTTTAATCATCGGCCTTCGGGTCGATAGCTTTTCAATTATTGGCTCCCATGTCAACAGCTTTCAATTATCGGCCGCTGTGTCGACAGCTCTTATATCATTGGCATCCACGCCAGCAGCCACCCGGAGTTCTTCAAAAAAAAGAGAGAAAAAAGAACGGAAGAAGAGAAGAAGAGGGAAAGAGAGAAAAAAACACAACAAAAAGAGAGAAGAGAAAAAAAAGATAGCAAAAAGAGAAGCGAAGAAAAAGAAGAGAAGAAGAGAAAAGAGAGAAGAAAAGAAAGAAAAGAGACAAAGAGACTAACAAACCATGTCAGCTCCCGGCGCCCTGTCGGCACTGACGAAGAGACAAAGAGACCAACAAACCATGTCAGCTCCCGACACCTTGTCGGCACTGACGAAGAGACGAAGTGACCAACAAACCATGTCAGCTCCCGGCACCCTATCGGCACTGACAAAGAGACAAAGAGACCAACAAACCATGTCAGCTCCCGGCGCCCTGTCGGCATTGACGAAGAGAAGAAAAGACCAACATATCACATCCACGCCCGACACCCCGTCGGCACTGACGAAGAGGAGAAGAGACCAACAAGCTACGTCAATCCCCGACACCCCGTCGGCACTGACGAAGAGAAGAAGAGACCAACATGCTACGCCAGCTCTCGACACCCTTTCGACACTGACGAAGAGAAGAAAAGATAAACAAACCATGTCAGCTCCCGGCGCCCTGTTGGCACTGACGAAGAGAAGAAAAGACCAACATATCACGTCAGCGCCCGACACCCCGTCGGCACTGACGAAGAGGAGAAGAGACCAACATGCTACGTCAGTCCCCGACACCCCGTCGGTACTGACGAAGAGAAGAAGAGACCAACATGCTACGCCAGCTCCCGACACCCTGTCGGCACTGACGAAGAGAAGAAAAGATAAATAAACCATGGCAGCTCCCGACGCCCTGTCGGCACTGATGAAGAAGAGAAGAGACAAGCATGCCACGTCAGCTCCCAACACCCCGTCGGTGTCGACGAAGAGAAAAGAGACAAGCACACCCACAGGCACCGCCCGGCTCATCCTTCGCCTGCGCTACCCGTGGGTGGGGGGCATTTGTGGACGTGCAAAATTACGCGCCCGCATGTCCCAACTAGCCCAGCATCAACAGCAACCCCAAATTGAAGAAACTACGTGGAAGAGGGGCCATCCGGACTCCCCGAACGCACACACACTACTGTGAAGCTGTCTCCGGAATCACGGCAGTGAAGAGAAATCAACCACCGGGAGCCCCATAATCTATGGGCCTCGAAGAAAATCAAATGGGCCATAACTCGCGCTCACAACGGGCTCAGAACTGCCCATTTAGCCCTTCAGCGGCACGCCATGTCAGCCTTCGGCGGCACGCCCCTGGCAGCCTTCAGCAGCACGCCCTCAAGGGCCTTCAGCGGCACGCCCCTGGCAGCCTTCAGCGGCACGCCCTGGCAGCCTTCAGCGGCGGCACGCCCTGGCAGCCTTCAGCAGCACGCCCTGGCAGCCTTCAGCGGCACGCCCTGGAGCCTTCAACGGCACGCCCTCAAGGCCTTCAGCAGCACGCCCTGGCAGCCTTCAGCGGCACGCCCCTGGCAGCCTTCAGTAACACGCCCTGGAAGCCTTCTGCGGCACGCCCTGGCAGCCTTCAACGGCATGATGTCCAGGCTCCTCAGTGGCACGCTGTCCAGGCTCCTCAGCGACACGCCCCGGCAGAGCGAACGTGATGCCCATCCCCTATGATCCATTGGCGCACAGTGGACTCGCTGAGGTGTCACCCAGAGAGGAAGGCACGCAGCCTTCCCCTCCTGCCACCAAGGACGAAGGAGTCACCTCCCATTCAATGCCCGTCGGGCGTTTCCCGCCTTCGACCGATCTAACCGCTGCCAGGGTATAAGAGGCCCCTTGTCTACGACGAAGGAAAAAAAAAGAACAGACGAGAGAGAAAGAGACAGAGAGACACGCAGAGGCAGACGCAACAGAGAAAAGAGAATAAGAGAAGAAGAAGAAGAGAGGAAGAGAAGAAGGAAGGGGAGAGGCTCCTGCTCCCCCTTGCTGCTCCACCACCGCCGTCCACGCAAAGAGAAGAGAGAAGAGAGAAGGAGAAGAGTGAGTGAAGAGAGAGAGTGAGGTCTAGCAGGGGTGGAGTTCATACTCCGTTCCCCCCCCCCACTGTATTTCTTTCTTTCTTTTCTTCTTTTTCTTCTTTTTCCTTTCTTTCTTTCTTCCTCCCCGTCTGGGTTGGAATGTATGCTTTGAAGTACACGGCCGGTTATGGCCTTTTCTTTCCATGAATGAAAATCCCTCTTTTTGGGCGTCTTACTACCGTGCTTCATTTATACCCGGATGCGTGCGTTTGAACCCTCCTCCCCCTCTGTATTGGCCCTCTTCGTAAGACCCCTGGCCTTCACCATTTGTTTTCGCCTTCCTCGCCTGCCGTTCACGCCCTTCAGCGGCACACCCTTTTTGGTGCCCCCAGCGGCACACTCCTGAAGTGCCCCAGCGGCACAACACCTTCTTCGTGCCCTTCAGCGGCACACCCAGTTGTGCCTCCAGCGGCACACCCTGACAACGGCTCACCCTAATTGTGCCTTCAATGGCATACCCCAACCAGCCCTTACCGGCACACCTGGCCCTCTCCCTTCAAGTCAGGGTATCCTTAGGCTGCATTAGCCCAGTGTTTCCCATCTGTCGTCCCCTCCGAGTTTTTCGAGGTTTTATTAAGGTGTTGCCGCTCTCGGGCGTCCACCTCCAATTGTCGGGTTCCGCCACTCCATGTGGGCGCGTTCCCTGTATCTCCCTTACGCTCGGGTCAAGGGGAGATGCTGCCGAATTTTTGTTAGAAACGATAACATATTAAAAAGATAAAAGGAAGTAACAAACAAATGGGATAATAACGAATTAAAAGACAAAGAAAAAGCAACAAATAAATGAAACCAACAATAATAAAACATTCTAATCAACTAAAGGAACATCCCTCAGCCCCTCCAGCGGCACACTCCTCACCCCCAGCGGTACACTCCTTAGCCCCTCCAGCAGCACATTCTTCACCCTCAACGGTACACTCCTCAGCCCCCCCAGCGGCACACTCTTCACCCTCAGCGATACACTCCTTAGCCCCACCAGCAGCACACTCTTCACTCTCAGCAGTACACTCCTTAGCCCCTCCAGCAGTACACTCCTCACCTCAGCGGTACACTCCTTAGCCCCCCAGCAGCACACTCTTCACCCTCAGTGGTACACTCCTTAGCCCCTCCAGCAGCACACTCTTCACTCTCAGCGGTACACTCCTTAGCCTCTCTAGCAGCACACCTGTGACGACCTGGGATCCGAGTACCGGAAAGGAACCGGCGCGTCTCGAATCTCAGCCCGCCAACCCACGAGCCCGAAGACTCGGAAGGGTAGAAAGGGATGGTGTGGGAGTACAAGAGAAGCTGAAACGACCGCAGAGATAGCATAATAATCAAAAATAAAGTGCACAGAATAACATAAATAAATAAACTGCTACAAGGCCCACAGAGTCTCATGTCCAAAATAAAAGTACAGTCAACAGAAAGAAAAGTACAACAACACAGGGCATCCCCCGGCGTACAACTACACGGGGCATCCCCCGGCTCTGGCAGATTGGCGGCTAACCCTGGCTAACAGGAGTACGGTAGAACCGACAAGCTAAAGTAAATAAACGCAAAAGCCATCTACTCTAACAGTACCGTACTACTGAACCTCGGTCCGACGAAATTCGAGTCCACACCTGTCAGTAAACAGGAGCACTACCCACAAGAAGAACGACCGGATGCGTCCCCAGACTTCTTACACCGAGTCACAAGTGTCTAGCTACTACGCCCCAGGCGTGAGACTCAGACACGCAACAAGTACCACAACAAGGACTAGCTGGGGTCACGCTCGTCAGCGCGTGTCCTAAGCCCCCAACTACGTGTCCACACACAGACCATCTGCTCTAGGTCGGGTCCTCTAGTTGGTTTTCCCCCCCACCGGACTCTGGGGGCAAAGGCAAGGGGCCCTACGGTAACTAGCCTATAAACCGCCTCTCATTGGGTCTCGCTCTCCACCACTCCCAGGTGGGTCCGCACCCACGTGCGCAGGAAGCTACGACTAGTGGACAGGTCACCGACAGTAAGGACTAACTCACGGAAACCACCGTCGAAGAAATGGGGACGCACACACACTGTGCAGCTCAGAGCCTGACGGTCTACCCCTAGGCCGTCACGGGCTGTGACGCGTCTACACTAGCGCGTCACACGGCTCTGACGGTCCAGCCCTGAGCCATCATGAGCCAGATGAGAAAACAGACTGTGACGCACCCCTCCTGGGCTGTCACAGGCTGTGACGCGCCTGCCCTAGCACGTCACACGGCTCTGACGGTCCAGCGCTGGGCCGTCACAGCCACGGTGAAAACATACCGTGATGCGCCCTGCCCGGGCCATCACAGCACCTGACGGCCCGACCTGGGTGCGTCAGGGTGGTTGGGTCGCCCTCTCTAACGTGCCCGCACCTGGGCATTACAGGGCTGTGACGCGCCAAGCCTGGTGCGTCACAGGCCCTGAACGCCCAACGGTCACAAATCAACGGTCAAAAGCCAACGGTCGGAAGGCTCTGACGGCCTAGCCCGGGCGCGTCACAGTGCCCTGGCGGTCTGTCGCGGGACCGTCACAGCCACAGACCCCAACGGCTATATAAGGGGGCTGTAACGCACATACCTGGGTGCATTACACCGTGTGACGGTCCCTGGAAGGACCGTCACACACACCCGACGGCGGAACGGCGTGAAACAGCCAAAAATGCAAACCACGCCCCTATGCCTCCAAAGGAGAGGGGGAAATCGAAGGGGAAGACCCCTGGGGACCCCTAGCATGATTCTAGGCCATCAAAACGTCGAATCGCGGCTCAAATCTATAGATCGGGCGAGCTCTCCCCAAAGCATGGTTTTGCCCTAACCCGCTCAAAAATGCCCCTCTCGGCTCCCATTCGGCCTACAAATCGTGGGGAACGACGGGACGAGCATAAGGATTCGTCCCCCTACTACAATGGAGCGAATGCCCCGCCGAATCGACACCGAAATCAAGGAAGAAGCTTTTAGACCCACGAACGCTCCGCCTCTCGCCGCGAAAAGCACACCGCCGGGACCGCCTCACCGCCACCGCCACGCCGTTGCCGGAGTGAGGGAGGCCGCGTCTCGGTCGCTCGGGGAAGAAGCACGGTGCGCGATGGAGAGGGCGCTCTCTAACGGTTGGAAAGGAGGAAGAAGAAGAAGAAGAAAAGGGTGGAAAAGAAAAAGATAAAGTATTTATAGAAAATTCGAAAAATCAAAAAAATTCCAAAAAATATAAAAATACACCTCCTCGATCCTCTCGATGCGCTGATCACAACGGTACCACTCGCGGGTAGGTGAACGACCCGGTTCACCTGCTACAGGGTTCCGTAGGTGTTTCCGAGACAGACACGCGGGAATCAGAAAATACGCGGAAAAAGTCGCGGAACACGTTCCGGGCCTCCGAACAACTCCGGATCGCGCTGATCCGAACATGAAAGATGTCCGAAATAAAATTTCAGACACAACGGAGTTGGACACTCCGAGAAACCAGATCCGGGACCCACGAAGAAGGATCCGAAAGGTCCGGGACATCATAGCCCTCCCCCCTTAAACAAATTTCATCCTCGAAATTCAGGAACAAAGCGCAAGAACGGGGGGGACACATACAAACAAATAAGGATACAGCTCCCGCATCTCATCCTCGCGCTCCCAAGATGCCTCACCGCCAGAATGACGCCAGACCACCTTAACCAGAGGGATAACCTTGTTCCGCAGGCGCTGCTCTCGCCGATCCTCAATGCGGACAGGAAACTCCGGAAGGGACAGATCTGGGGTCACCTCAGGTCAAATGGCATCCTCCAGAACATGGGAATCATCGGGCATGTACTTCCGAAGCATCGTCACGTGGAACACATCATGCACGGCGGAAAGCTTCGGAGGTAGTTGCAACCAATAAGCAACTTCCCCAACACGCTCAACGATGGGAAATGGACCAATGTAGCGGGGACTCAGCTTCCCACGCCTACCGAAACGCATCACACCCTTCATGGGAGAAACTCTCAAGAAAACTCGGTCTCCCACAGTAAAGCTGAGAGGTCGCCTTCTCCGATCAGCATAACTCTTTTGTCGGCTCTGAGCTGCCAACATCCTCTGCCGAACGAGATGCACCACCTCAACACACTGCTACACCAAATCTGGTCCTGTCAGGGCACGCTCGCCCACCTCGAACCAATCAAGCGTAGTCCGACAGGGTCGCCCGTACAATGCCTCATAGGGAGCCATACCAATGCTCGAATGATAGCTGTTGTTATAGGGAAACTCCACCAATGGTAGATGGTGGGTCCAACTCCCCTGCCATTCTAAGTAACACGCTCGCAGCATGTCCTCCAAAGTCTGGGTGGTCCGCTCAGACTGACCGTCTGATTGAGGATGATAGGCCGAGCTAAATGCCAACCCGGTGCCTAGAGCCTTCTGGAAGCGCCTCTAGAATCCAGAAGTAAAACAGGGATCACGATCGGACACAATGGAGATGGGGATTCCGTGCAACAGAATGATCCGCTACACATACAAACGAGCCAAGCGCTGCACACTCCAACTGACCTTGACCGGCAGCAATCGCGCCGTCTTCGTTAGTCTATCCACTAGCAACCAAATACTATCCTCCCCGCTGGACGTCCTCGGTAACCCAACCACGAAATCAGTGGTCACGTGGTCCCACTTCCACGCAGGAACATCCAAGGGCTGAACTGTGCCTCCTGGTCGCTGGTGCTCATCCTTCACCTGCTGACAGGTCAAACACCTGGCCACAAATTCCGCCACATCTCTCTTCATGCCAGGCCACCAAAACTGCCTCTTCAGGTTCTGGTACATCTTAGCCGATCCGTGGTGCACGGCATACTGACTCCCATGAGCCTCACACAATACCGTACACCGCACCTGCTCCTTGGCTGGCACGTACAACCTACCTCTAAACCTCACGGCTCCATCCTCTCCAAACTCCACCTCAGCCATCGACAGTATACAAGGTAGCTCGGGGTCCGCTCGCTGAGCCTCCGTCACCTGTCGACGTACCACGGGCGTGACAGTCAGACAGTCAAACCCTGGTCCCGAGGGACCTTGAGCCTAAAAGTCATGGCCGGAACCTGCTCCCAAAGCCTCCACTTCCTCAACAACATCCGACAGACCATTACTCTCCTACTCAGAGCATCAGCCATGACGTTCATCCTGCCAGGCTGGTAAGACAGAGTGAAATCATAATCCTTCATGTACTCCATCCACCTCCTCTGCCTGAGGTTAAGATCCCTCTAGGTGAACACATACCTCAAACTCTGATGGTCAGTGAAAAGCTCGAACCTCTCGCCGTACAAATAATGCCTCCAGATCTTCAGAGCGAAAATCACCGCCGCTAACTCAAGATCATGAGTAGGGTAGTTCACCCCATGTGGCTTCAACTGTCATGACGCATACGCCACAACTCTCCCATGCTGCATCAACACAGCACCGAGACCTACCCCAGAAGCATCTGTACACACCATAAAGCCTCCCGAGCCCGATGGCAACACCAAAACCGGAGCAGTGGTAAGCAATCTTTTCAGCTCCACGAAGCTCCGCTCACACTCCTCTGTCCAGACGAACGGCACCTCCGTCCGCGTAAGCCTGGTCATCGGGACTGCAATACGAGAGAAATCCTGAATAAACCGCCGATAATACGCTCACACTCCTCTATCCACATGAATGTGCCCTGGCTGGTCGCACCTAAAGCAAATCACGGGCATTGAACACGGTCTACCCGGATGAGAACTACCGCACCTAGGACAACCGCCCCGCGAACCAGTCATCGAACCTTGACGCTGAAAAGCCACCGGCTGCTGAACACTGTCCATCGACTCCTGCTTCGACTCCTTACGATCCTAACGCCTCTTGCCAAAACCAGCTTCCTTAAGCAACTTCTTAAGCTTCGATTTAAAGGATGACGATCCTGATGCAGGAGCCATAGACTGCGTCGCCACTGATCCACCTGCTGAGAGCTGGACGGTACTCTGCTGCTGCATCCCCGTCGGTTGGCTGAAATCTGCCTGCACCTGACTAGCACTGCCCTGTCCTTCTGCAAACCTCTCTCCAGCGTCGCTGCTGCCTTACATGCCGCATCCAAAGCGGTCAAACCTGACGCAAGAAGATGATGCCTCAACTCTAGCCTCAGACCACCCACGAACTGATCGGTCTTCACCTCCTCATCTGCCACAATATGAGGAGCATAACGGCCCAACTCAATAAACCTGGCATGGTACTGCATCACCGTCATGTCACCCTAGGTCAGCTCCATAAACTCACGCAACCTCTGCGACCTGACAAAGGACGGACAAAAAGCACGCTCGAAAGCCATGACGAACTCCTGCCACGCAATCTGCCGAAGAGGATGGCACTGGAACACTGAACCCCACTCCGACGTCCACCAAGTATGGTCAGCTCCCTGAAGACGATGAGTAGCCAACGCTACCTACTCCTCCTCGGGACACTCCATCGCACTAAAAATCCGCCGCACATCATCCAGCCACTCTCTGGCCACCTCAGGGTCTGGCTGCCCACTGAAAGAAGGAGGCTAGAACATCAAGAACTCCTTCAGCACACGACCATGATCACCACGAGCCTGGCCCTCACCAGCATCACCGCCCTGCTGCTGGCCTCCCTACTACCGCTGAAACGCATACTCAAACATGCCTCGGAAGAAATCGTCCATCCCCGGAGCTCTCGCATCTCCAACTACACCCTCAGAAACTGAAGCCATGCTTTGCTCCTCCGGACCACCACTAGACTCTCCCTGCTGGGGACGAGCCCTCCACCGTGGCGCTATAACACACCTGGCATCAAGAAAACAACCACAAATCAATAAAACACATGCGGCCCTAAGCCAGTCGCCGACTGTACAGAACATTCATGGACTTTCTGGGCCACCACAATTCGTTTCAAGTTCCGATATACCTCCACAACCTACGCTCTGATACCAGCTGTGACGACCCGGGATCCGAGTACCGGAAAGGAACCGGCGCGTCTCGAATCTTGGCCCGCCAACCCACGAGCCCGAAGACTCGGAAGGGTAGAAAGGGATGGTGTGGGAGTACAAGAGAAGCTGAAACGACCGCAGAGATAGCACAATAATCAAAAATAAAGTGCACAGAATAATATAAATAAATAAACTACTACAAGGCCCACGGAGTCTCATGTCCAAAATAAAAGTACAATCAACAGAAAGAAAAGTACAACAACACGGGGCATCCCCCGGCGTACAACTACACGGGGTATCCCCCGGCTCTGGCAGACTGGCGGCTAACCCTGGCTAACAGGAGTACAATAGAACCGACAAGATAAAGTAAATAAATGGAAAAGCCATCTACTCTAACAGTACCGTACTACTGAACCTCGGTCCGACGAAACTCGAGTCCACACCTGTCAGCAAATAGGAGCACTACCCACAAGAAGAACGACCGGATGCGTCCCCTGACGTCTTACACCGCGTCACAAGTGTCTAGCTACTACGCCCCAGGCGTGAGACTCAGACACGCAACAAGTACCATAACAAGGACTAGCTGGGGTCACGTTCGTCAGCGCGTGTCCTAAGCCCCCAACTACGTGTGCACACACAGACCATCTGCTCTAGGTCGAGTCCTCTATCTGGTTTTCCCCCCCACCGGACTTTGGTGGCAAAGGCAAGGGGCCCTATGGTAACCAGCCTAAAAATCGCCTCTCACTGGGTCTCGCTCTCCACCACTCCCAGGTGGGTCCGCACCCTCGTGCGCAGGAAGCTACGACTAGTGGATAGGTCACCGACAGTAAGGACTAACTCACGGAAACCACCATCGAAGAAACGAGGTCGCACACATACTGTGCAGCTCAGAGCCTGACGGTCCACCCTTGGGCCGTCACGGGCTGTGACGCTTCTACACCAGCGCGTCACACGGCTATGACGGTCCAGCCCTGGGCCGTCATGAGCCAGATGAGAAAACAGACTGTGACGCACCCCTCCTGGGCCGTCACAGGCTGTGACGTGCCTGCCCTAACGCGTCACACGGCTCTGACGGTCCAGTGCTAGGCCATCACAACCACGGTGAAAACAGATCGTGACGCGCCCCGCCCGGGCCGTCACAGCACCTGACGGTCCGACCTGGGTGCGTCAGGGTGGTTGGGTAGCCCGCTCTAACGCGCCCGCACCTGGGCGTTACAGGGCTGTGACGCGCCAAGCCCGGTGCGTCACAGGCCCTGAACGCCCAACGGTCACAAATCAACGATCAAAAGCCAACGGTCAGAAGGCTCTGGCGGCCTAGCCCGGGCGCGTCACAGCGCCCTGGCGGTCTGTCGCGGGACCATCACAGCCACAGACCCCAACGGCTATATAAAGGGGCTGTAACACACCTACCTGGGTGCGTTACACCGTGTGACGGTCCCTGGAAGGACCGTCACACACACCCGACGGCGGAATGGCGTGAAATAGCCAAAAATGTAAACCACGCCCCCATGCCTCCAAGGGAGAGGGGGAAATCGAAGGGGAAGACCCCTAGGGACCCCTAGCATGATTCTAGGCCATCAAAATGCCGAATCGCGGCTCAAATCCATAGATCGGGCGAGCTCTCCCCAAAGCATGGTTTTGCCCTAACCCGCTCAAAAATGCCCCTCTCGGCTCCCATTCGGCCTACAAATCGCGGGGAACGACGAGATGAGCAGAAGGATTCGTCCCCCTACTACAATGGAGCGAATGCCCCGCCGAATCGACGCCGAAATCAAGGAAGAAGCTTTTAGACCCACGAACGCCCCGCCTCTCGCCGCGAAAAGCACACCGCCGGGACCGCCTCACCGCCGCCGCCACGCCGTTGCCGGAGTGAGGGAGGCCGCATCTCGGTCGCCCGGGGAAGAAGCACGGTGTGCGGTGGAGAGGGCGCTCTCCAACGGTTGGAAAGGAGGAAGAAGAATAAGAAGAAAAGGGTGGAAAAGAAAAAGATATAGTATTTATAGAAAATCCATAAAATCAAAAAAATCTCGAAAAATAGAAAAATACACCTCCTCGATCCTCTCGATGCGCTGATCGCAACGGTACCACTCGCGGGTAGGTGAACGACCCTGTTCACCCGCTACAGGGTTCTGTAGGTGTTTCCGATACACACACGCGGGAATCGGAAAACACGCGGAAAAAGCCGCGGAACACGTTCCGAGCCTCCGAATAACTCCGGATCGCGCCGATTTGAACATGAAAGATGTCCGAAACGTAATTTCGGGCACAACGGAGTCGGACACTCCGAGAAACCAGATCCGAGACCCACGAAGAATGATCCGAAAGGTTCGGGACATCACAACACCCTTCACTCTCAACAGTACACTCATTAACCCTTTAGCGGCACACTCTCCATTCGCCAGCAGTACGCATCAACCTTCCTCCTACCCCATAAAAAAAAGAAAGAAAGTATAATAATGATAATACAAAGGGAAAAAAACCACGCGATAATAATAAAAAATACAATAATAGAAGAGTGAGAGATAAAAAAAAGATAATAAAAAGGGAGATAAAAAATATAAATTAAGTAAGAATTCATGTCTGCGGGTGACAAAAGAAATAATAACAAAAAGAGGAACAAATAATAATGATAATCATAAAATAGTAGATAATAATAATAACAAACTTAAAAAAAGGAGATAAATAGAGAAATGATAATAATAAAGACACAAGTAATAATAACAACGAACTCAACAAAAAAATAATGAATAAACAAATGATAATAAAATAAGTAAAAAAATAAATAAATAATAACAACCGACTCAACAAAAATAATAAATAGACAAATGATAATAAAATAATAAAATAATAATAACAAACTCAACAGAAGATAACAAATAAACAAATAATGATGGAATAAACAAATAATAATAGACAAGTCCACCCCAACATATATATATACATATATATATATATATAATAGTAATAATAATAAAAAAGAAATAATAATAATAAAATAATTATTATTATTAAAATTTAAATAATAATAAAATGGCGAGATCTGCCCTGCAGCCTTGTCTCTCCTCAAGACCCGATATAAAGGGAATATTACCGCCGCCCCCGCCCCCCCCAAGTCGAGTTCAGACCTTGGGAACCATCCCGACACGGCCGTAACCCGACATTGCTCTGGGCCGATAGTTCGTCGAACCGGACTCGTTCCCATTGGGATTCGTTTCCGCTCTTTCATTGGAATTACCGTAAACTCGGCATACATTTGTACGGGTTTTGTTTCCGTTTACGCCGCACCTTCAATACAGACGTTGGTCCGAACATAAAGTGGTCCATGAATGACCGACAAAATTCGGATAGAACGAGGTGGCTCTCGTCATCCCCGAACCCTACGCGTGGGAATATCAATAAGACCTTCGTGAGTCATGCTCAGACCTCGGGCTCGTCCCAATCATGGTCGTCGCCTGACCCAAATCTTAGGCCTGCAGCCCGCTATCTTTGAATACATCTTTGTTTTGGAATCTAGTCCCGGGACACCTTCCCCCCGTTGTCCTCCGGCACCGGAAATATTAATGATACCCGCGCAAGCCTCGTTCGGACCGCGGGAGGCGCCCCCGGTATGGTCCTGACTCGATCTCGCACCGGGCCGATAAATTCACTAGTTTGCTACTACACTGACCGGGATTTATCCAAATGTCTTCAGTCCCTCGGAATAATAAACTTGCCGTACCCCGGCACACATATGTTCCAGGTCCTCCCGCGATGATTGCGATATTCTCAAGCCGGACACCCGTCCAAATATTAAACGGTCCCCTGAATGACCGACACGTCCAAACGTTCGCTTCCCTGGACATAGGGCTTCCCACCTGATTCAAGGGGTATTCCCCCGTTGCCCCTTGGCACCGGAGATATTAATGACGCTCATGCGAGTCTGACTTCGACCGCGGGGGGCCCACCGCAGTATGGTCACAGCTTGATCTCGCATCAGGCCAATAGACTTACCGCTAGATTTAGCCGAACGCTTTCCTTTCTTCTGAATAATAAACTTGCCGTACCTCGGCATACATGCGTTCCAATTTTCCCGCGACAACCGTGCTTTTCTCGAGCGGGACATTCGTCCGAGCATTAAATGGTCAGCACATGACCGACACGATCTCGAATGTTTCCTTTTCGCCCTCGTATGGGGATTTTAATACTTCCTAATAGGCCTTTTATGCAATTAATTTCCTGGCTATGAGGTCCTGATTCTCGGCGATTAATCAAGGGTGTTCCCTCGTATGGGGGATGTAAGTGACGTCATGACCTTTATGGCGCGGCAAGTTTTGGTCCCGACACGAACCACACAATTGTCTGACTGAGTCAGATCGAGCGCACCTTGGGTTCTTCGGAGCCCGAATAAATTGTCACTTTGTGACTGGCACGCCCACGCACTTAATAAACGAATAAACCCAATTGACAAATAACCGACAACGATCCAAATAAAAGTGCGTCCACAGGCGTGCACAGGGAGGGGAGAAGGCAATGCGGTGGTGTGCAGGGACGACGGCGAGGCGCGGTCACGACAGGGAGACGAGAGACCGAGAGCATGGTCGCGAGCGATTCCTCGGGGAAGTAAAATGGCACAGACAGGATAACCCGTGATTAGGAAAATGTTAATCACCCCTTTTTGTGCTCACGCCCACGACGATTCGCCTCTAAACTGCTAGTTCGGAGACCATTCTTTATCTCCAGGAAAGGGTAAAATAGTAAAAATAAATATAAAAAGGTGCCAGGGCAAGCTGGCTGGACCAGCACCTCACACATGCGCACCCGCCCATCCCAGCCCGGCCTGACACATGCGTGCGTGCTATAGGTCCTAGCTTACCACCACTATTGTCTATAAGACATAGTCCAGGGGGCCCTAGGAACTATAAGGTCCCCTCACTTCTTTGTGTTTTCGAATACGGGATTAAAGTCCCCATTCAAAAACACAACACTTGAAGTAGCACCCTTTAGAAAACCTTTGAGTTTCCCTTTCTTAAATTTGCTTAGAAACATCTTCAACCCAACATTCTCCCACAAACTCAAGGTTTGATAAAAGGAAACATACAGAAGAGATATTAACATATCATGCTTTCAGCAAATGTACCTTTCGGGTTTGAACCTTCACCTTAGTGTTCTAACTTTCACCCCTACAGAATTGAAGTGAATTAAATCTTGAACTTGATTCATTATGTGAAAGTTACTTATAAGAAAACAACATGATATAAGGCTTCATTGGTAGCAATAAATGTAACTGGCGCTTTTAAAGGCCATGCGCCCTGTCCTGATTCATGAGTATTTTTAAGAATAACCCAATTCGTTAACTACGGCCTCACAGTAATACTCATTTAGGTGGGCTTCTCCAAGGATGCACTGCTAACATCCTGCCTTACCAGGCTTGAACCCATTAAAAGTATACAACTTAATCTTAACTTGCAATAGCAGGCACTAGTTTGTTTAGGATTGTAAGGGAGGAACTCAGATACAAAGTATCTAACTAAATAAGTGCCTTCCAGTCCTCTCAGCAGCTTGTTATTACCACATTGAACCTTCTTTGTAGGATCTCTACTCAGATAGGTTGGGTTGCCACTGCCGGAGAATAGTTGATGGGTTTCAGTCCCATCCCCATCCTAAACTTTTGGGCTTGATTTTTATTTAGTCATTTAGTCAGAGGATCAACTGTGTTGTCCTTGGTACCAACAAAATCCACAGCTATCACTCCCTGAGACACTAATTCCCTTACAGACTTAAGTCTGAGTTGAATGTGTCTCCTTTCCTTTTGATTGTACTTTGAACTTTTAATCTTTGCAATTGTGGTCATATTGTCACAATGCACAGAAATCGCAGGTATAGGCTTACTCATCAGGGGAAGTTCAGAAAGAAGACTCCTGATCCATTCAGCCTCCATACCAGTAGTATCCAAAGCACACAACTCAGCCTCAAAAGTAGACCGAGATAAGATTATTTGTTTAGTCGACCTCCAGGCGACTGCACCACCTCCCAAAGTAAAGACATACCCTGTGACACCATTACTCCCTGAGTTCTCAGCTATCCAGCTTGCATCATTATACCCCTCAAGAACAGTAGAGAATTTCCCAAAATGCAAGCCTAGGGTCATGGTACCTTTCAGGTACCTCAGCACCCTATCCAAGCCTTCTCAGTGAGTATGGTCAGGACAGCTTGTGTATCTACTGAGTTTAGACACAGCATATGAAATGTTTGGTCTAGAACAGTTTGTGTAATATCCCGGACATTTCAGATCCTTCTTCGTGGGTCCCGAATCTATTTCCTCTGAGTGTCCGGCTTCATTATGTCCGAAATTTCATTTCGGACATCTTTCATGTTCGGATCGGCGCGATCCGGAGTGGTTTCGGAGGTCCGGAGTGTGTCCGCGGCTTTTCCGCGTTTATTTTCCGATTACCGGTGTGTGTTTCGGTAATTCCTTCGGAACCTCGTTGCGAGTGAACCGGGTCATTCACCTAGGTGAGAGTGATACCGTTGCGATCAGTACATTCCGAGGATCGTGGAAATGTAATTTTTAATTTTTTGGTATTTTTTAGAATTTTAGAATTTTCTATAAATATCATTCATTTTCTCTCTCTCGCCCACCCTTCTTCTTCTTCTTCTTCTTCTTCTTCCTCTTCTTATTCCTCCCACCGTGACCGCCCCCCTCTTCCTCTCTCTCTCCCATTTCGATGCGGCGGGCCTCTCTCCAGCTGTAGACGGCGGCGGGGCGACGTGGGCGGCGGCGAGGCGATCTCGTAGGCGTGCGGTGCTCGTGGGAAGCGTGAAGTAGCAGGGTTTCCAAAGGCATTCTTCGTGGTATGAGCTCGATTCGGCGGAGCTTTCGCCCCATTGAGGTAGGGGGACAAATCCCTATGCTCATCCCGTCATCCCCCGCGATTTGTAGGCCGATTGGGAGCCGAGAGGGGTGTATTTGAGCGGGTTAGGGAAAAATCATGATTTTGGGAGAGTTCACCCGATCTACGTTTTTAGGCTATGATTCGGTGTTTTGATGGCTTAGAAGCATGCTAGGGGTCCCCAAGGGTCTTCCCCTTTGTTTTCCCCCTCTCCTATGGAGGCATGGGGGCGTGGTTGATGTTTTTTGGCGTTTCACATCGTTTCACCGTCAGGTCGGTGTGACGGTCCTTCCAGTGACCGTCACATCATGTAACGTGCTCAGGTGGGTGCGTTACAGCCATGTGTTGGCCAACTGGAGGTCTGTGGGATGTGATGGTCCCACGATAGACCGCCACGGTGCTGTGACGCGCCTGGGTTGGACCGTCAAGGACGATTCGACCGTTGGTTTTGACCGTTGGGGGTCAAGGCCTGTGACGCACCAGGACTGGCGCGTCACAGCCTTGTAACGCCCCTGTGAGGGAGTGTCAGAGCTGACGAATCCCCACCTTGTAACACACCAAGGATGGTCCGTTACACCCTGTGACGCCCCGAGCGGTGAGCGTCACAGTGGGTTTCTGCTCGCCTTGTGACGCACCAGGTTGGGTGCGTCAGGGACTGTGACGCACCAGGATAGGCGCGTCACACGCAGTTTTACACCGAGTGTCTGACGCCCCTGTGTTGGGCCGTCAGATGGCTGTGACGGTCCAGCCTTAGACCGTCAGAGTCTGTGGCGCGCCTAGGGTAGACCGCCAGGCTCAGGGTTGCCCCTAGTGATTTGCAGCCCCATTTTCCTTCCGACTGTGGTCACCATGCGACGGTGCTGGTACGTGGGATGGTCCCCGTACGTCGTCGGATACGGACGTTGTTTTCCGTTGACTTGAGAGTATATTCCTTCAGTGACCCTCCACTAGTCGTAGCCTACCTGCACGCGAGTGGACCCACCAGGGAGTGGTGGAGAGGCTACCCTGAGGATGGTTTTTAGACTAGTTTTCGTCGGACCCCTCGTCGGTAGCCAGAGTCAGGCTCTGTGGATGCACTAAAATTCACTTATTCAAGTGGTTCGTCTATTAAGTGCGTGGGCGTGCCAGTCACTGAGTGACAATTTATTCGGGCTCCGAAGAGCCCATGGTGAGCTCGATCTGACTTCGTCAGACGATTGTGTAGTTCGTGTCGAGACCAAAACCCGCCGCGCCATAAAGGTCACGGCGTCATTTTCATCCCCCATACGAGGGAACACCCTTGATTAATCGTCGGGATTCAGGGCCTCATGGCCAAGAAATTAATTGCATGAAAGGTCAATTACGAGATATTGAAATCCTCACGCGAGGGCGAGAAGAAAACCATTCGCGGTCATGTCGGTCGTGTACTGACCATTTAATGTTCGGACGAATGTCCGGCTCGAGAAAATCGTGATTGTCGCGGGAAAACCGGAACGCATGTATGCCGAGGTATGGCAAATTTATTGTTCGGAAGAGCGAGGAATATTCAGTTAAATCCCGGTTAAAGCGGTCAGAAGCCAGTGAGTCTGTTGGCCCGGTGCAAGATCAAGCTACGACCATACTGCGGTGGGCCCCCCGCGGTCGAAGTCAGGCTCGCATGGGCATCGTCAATATTCCCGATGCCAAAGGAGGGCGACGGGAGAATGTCCCGGGATTAGATCCCAAGATAAATACACGTTCAGAGATAGCGGGCTATCGGCCTAGCGTGTTAGTCAGACATTGACCATGATTGGGAAGAACCCGAGGTCTAGGCGTGACCCATGAAGGCCTTATTGATATTCCCATGTGTAGGGTCCGGGGAGGTGAGATTCTCCGAATTACACAGCGACGTGTATTTTCTACATTTTTTTACCTTATTGCTTGTGGTTCTGTTTGAATGTAGATTTTATTCCATTCACGTGTGTTGTCTCCCTTTTTTATTTTGTTTTGATTGTATTATTATGACTTCCCCCTTTTATTATTTATATTTTTTATTATTTATTTTATGTGGTGTATTAATAAAGAGTTTTATGCAATGCTCATGTTTACACGAGGCCTTGATGCAATTAATTTAATGCATACATGGGGGAGGGGGGGGTGCTTTCTTTATATTCGTGAAATGCATAAGGAGAGCTTGTATTATATCCTTTTATCTTTTATCTCCTTTTTTGTTTATCCTTTTTATTATTTTTTTATTATTATTATTATATCATTTTTTATTATATTAATCCTGTTGAAAATGCGGTCGTATCTTCCCTACAGTTGAGTGCTGGGAGAGGGTGGTGAAGGCAAGCTAAGAGTGTGCCGGATAGAAGGGCCAAAAGGTGTACCGGGTAGAGGGTTGCTAGAGTGTGTCGGGTAGAGGGTGGCTAGAGTGTGCCGGGTAGAAGTGCCAAAAGGTGTGCCGGGTAGAGGGTTGCTAGAGTGTGCCGGGTAGAGAGCCAAAAGGTGTGCCGGCTAAGGGTGGGTTGAGTGTGCCGGGTAGAGAGTAAAAGAGTGTGCCGGTTAGAGAGCAAAAAAAGTGTGTCAGGTAGAAGTAAAAAAAGTGTGCCGGGTAAAGGGCCAAAAGGTGTGCCGGCTAAGGGTCGGTTAAGTGCGCCGGGTAAAGACTGAAAGAGCGTGCCGGGTAAAGGCATCGGGTTCCCAGGCGTTTATGCAAGGCATTTCTTATTTACCATTGTTTTAGAGGTTAACATTATGTTCTGTTTTTATTTCTTTTATTAGTTTCAATCCTGACAAAATTTTGGCAGCATCTCTCCCGGACCCGGGATGGAAGGAGAATAAAGGGAACGCGCCCACATGGAGTGGCGGAACCCGACAATCTGAGGTGTGCGTCTGGGGGGACCGCACCTTTGATAAAACTTCGGAAAGCCCGGAAGGACCAACGAATGGAAGATGTCTCCAAGACAGGCCAAGGGGGATTCAGCTATCAAGGGAGGAGGGCGACAAAAGGGTCGAAGGAAAGATGTTAGGCTCGTAGGGCTCAAGGAGAGGAAGGAACAAGCTTCCCGTTTGGGCCAAAGACCAAATATGGAATCCGAACCCTCAGAGTGATGAGCCTCGACTCATAGAATGCAAGAACACCGAGAAAACTGCAGAGGAAATGCACAACACACCACACACAGTGGGATAGATCGAGGGAGGTCACAATAAACCCAAAAGAAGGGGGGAAGACTTTCATTCATAAAAAAAAATGACCATGACCGGCCATGCACATTGCGGTATACATCGAGGCCGAAGCCACAGAAGAGGGGAGAAGAAGAAAAGGAAGAACATGGAGAGGAAATAGGAGGGGAGCTGGGGTCGAGCAGAGGCGACGGCTCCCTGCTCTTCCCCACTCCCCCTGCTACACAGACCCTCCCTCTCTCTCTCTCTTTCTCTTACTCTCTCTCTTTTCTATGGCCTCCGGGAAGCCTCCAACGCCAGAGCAGCTTCTTCTTCCTCTTCTCTCTTCTCCCGGTGGCAGGCTCTGTTCGTCTCCGTAGGTGTGCCCTCTACGTCCGTGGTCCTCCTTGTTTGCCGGAGAAGAGGGGGTTTTTATACTCCCAGTGGCGGGAGCCTTCGAACACGAACGGCGGAGGCAGGAAGTGACGGGCATTGAATGGGGATTTGACTTTCTCTGTCCTCGGTGGAAGGAGGTAGCCTGCGTGCCTTCATCTCCGGTTGACACGTCAGACAGCCCACTGCGCGCCAAGGATCTCTAGGGCATGGTGTAAGATATTGCTTGCCGGCTGCATCGGGTGGCAAGGCGTACCGCTGAGAAGCTAGAAGGTTGTGCCGTTGGAAGACCCAAGAAGTGTGCCGCTGAGGGGCTGGCAAAGTGTGCCGGCCAAGGGGTGTTTGTACTGCACCGGGTGAAGAAGAAAATACACTATGCCCAGTGGAAGGCTGCCAGCCTTGCCGGATGAAACCCACTTGAGGCGTGCCGGGTGGAGCGGGCAGCAGGTGTGCCGGGTGGAGCACCTTGAGAGTGTGCCGACCAAGAGCCACATGGGGCGTGTCGGTGGAGATCTCTGGGCAGTGTACCGATGGAGGGGCCTGTCGAGTGCACCGGGTGAGAGTTGGCAGGAGTGTGCCGGTTACAGGGGTGGCTCTATTGTTTAACTGACGAGGCTGCTGGATAATCCCTATTGCTGCCGTTCTGTGCCATTCGCGGGAAGGCAGGTGTTTATAGACTCCAAGTAGCATCTTGAAGGTAATGGTGGTGAGCAGCAACCCCCCCCTTTTTTTTTTGAAACTCGGTGCGCTCGAATCTCTCGACACCATAGTCGTCCCTTCCTGTTGCTTTCTCCAGAGGTATATCAGGTGACATTTCACGATCTGGAGCAATCAGCCCCTTCCTCGGGTGCCTTACACAAGTGAATATCCAGTCGCTTAGCAGTTGAGAATGCCGCTCCAAGGAAAACGTAGCAGTCAACAGCAAGGGGGGGCTCCACTGCTCAGTTTAATCTCCATTAATGAACTTTACTCCCAGTGATTTGCATTGAAAGGGAGGTGGATTGTTCGACCGTCCAGCTGTAATGTATTAGTAAGATACAAAAATATCACCCCACCAATAGATGTGCTATAGTCCGGAAAAGGCCATGCTTCAACATGTAGGCTTCCTGGATCGTCATTATATCCCCCAAGGTGGCTTATCTTCATTGGGTTGTTGCCTCATTTGTAATCTACGTGTGAAACAACAAAGTTGCGGAGGTCTACAAGTGTATCTGATTCCCCATTGTACTGCATTGTAGCATCTGTTCTGCTTGGAGTAGCAGTTGATGAGCTTGGTAAAAGGCCACACATGACTGCTTCAGCTGTCCTCCTGTACATCTGAGGTCCCGGGTCCTCCCAGCTGAGCCATGTTGGTCTCCCCCAATCAGCACGGAGCTTCCCGTTCTGTACTATTGCATAGCCAAGACACGGTTGATCACCGGTCACCTGATAAAGCCAAGTAGCTGCCTTTTACGGTATGCCAACACTGCAGGAGCCTCCATATGCATCAATAAATGTAAATAGCTGTTGGTCATGCTGAAGAATCAAGTCTGAATATATAAGACCAGCAGTCCTGAACACCATAGAGGTAGATGCCAATGTTGCTGCTATTTATGCGGCAACCTCTGTCCCTGGGGTTGTTTCTGTTGCGGTGGAAGTCATGGAGAATCCAAACTCCATGTGATCCCTGGCATCGTATTTGCCCTTTGACAGGTCCAACCCAGCATCCTTCCCATCCGATAGCGCCGAGTCCCCTCTCCAGCTCGCCCACTTTCTGTGTGTTGCAGGATTGGTTTGCCACCGGTGAGGGGTGTGGAACGTTGACACGGTGCGGCGTGAGCAGACTCATCCGGCACAACAGATGTGTGCCGTGGGAGGTGGTTGGAGGTGTACCGGGTAAGGGCACAAGCGGGGTGTGCCGGATGGCTTGCGCGGGAGTGTGCCGTGGTGGGAGGCCGCACCGGTGAGGGAGAAAATGAGAGAGAGAGAGAGAGAGAGAGAGAGAGAGAGAGAGAGAGAGAGAGAGAGAGAGAGAGAGAGAGATAACGGGAGAGAAAGAGAGAGAGATCTAGAGAGAGAGAGAGGGTGGGCCCTCCCCTCTTGTTTTATTAATATACATATATATATAATTTATTATTATTATTTCATTTATTTTTCCTTTTTTTCTTCTTCTATTTATTTTTTTATTTTTTATTTTTTTCTCTTTCTTTCTTCCCTTCCTTATTTTCTTCATCCTTCTTTTCTTTTTCTTTCTTTCTTCTCTTTTTTTCCTTTTCTTCTTTCTTCTTTTTTTTGGGTGTCCACAAATACCCACCACCCACGGGTGACGCGAACGAAGGATGAGCCGGGCGGTGCCCGCGGGTGTGCTGGCCTTTTTTTCTCATCGTCGGTGCCACCAGGGTGTCGGGAGCCGACATGACTTGTTTTTCTCCTCTTTTCTTCGTCAGTGCTGATGGGGTGTCAGGAGCTGACCTGGTTTGTTGGTCTCTTTGTCTCTTCGTCAGCGTCGACGGGGCGTCGGGAGCTGACATGCTCTGTTGGTCTCTTTGTCTCTTCGTCAGCGCCGACTGGGTGCCGGGAGCTGACATGATATGTTGGTCTCTTTGTCTCTTTGTCAGCGCCGACAGGGTGCCGGGAGCTGACCTGGTTTGTTGGTCTCTTTGTCTCTTCGTCAGCGTCGACAGGGTGTCGGGAACTGACATGGTTTGTTGGTCTCTTTGTCTCTTCGTCAGTGCCGAGATGGTGCCGGGAGCTGACATGGTTTGTTGGTCTCTTTGTCTCTTCGTCAGCGCCGCCAGGGTGCCGGGAGCTGACCTGATTTGTTGGTCTCTTTGTCTCTTCGTCAGTGCCGACAGGGTGTCGGAAACTAACATGCTTTGTTGGTCTCTTTGTATCTTCGTCAGCACCGTCTCTTTGTCTCTTCGTCAGTGCCGATAGGGTGTCGGGAACTGATATGCTTTGTTGGTCTCTTTGTCTCTTCGTCAGCACCGACAGGGTGCCGGGAGCTGACATGGTTTGTTGGTCTCTTTGTCTCTTCGTTAGCGCCGACAGGGTGCCGGGACTGCCGGGAGCTGACATGGTTTGTTAGTCTCTTTGTCTCATCGTCAGCACCGACAGGGTGTCGGGAGCTGACCTGGTCTCTTTGTCTCTTCATCAGCGCCGACAGGGTGCCGGGAGCTGACCTGGTTTGTTGGTCTCTTCTTCTCTTCATCAGTGCCGACGGGGTAGCGGGAACTGACGTAGTATGTTTGTCTCTTCTTCTCTTCATCAGTGCCAACGGGGTGCCGGGGACTGAAGCAGTATGCTGGTCTCTTTGTCTCTTCATCAATGCCGACGGGATGCCGGGAACTGACGTGCTTTGTTCGTCTCTTCTTCTCTTATTTTTCTTCTCTTCTCTTTTCTCCTCTTCTATATTCCCTTGCACATAAACATGGGGTGAGAATTTATTTAGTGTCCTCAAATCAGGGAAGCGGGATGCGAAAGCTGAAATTTGGGGAGCAGGCTGCCAGAGCCAAACTTGGGAAAGCGGGCCATGGGGGCTGAGGTAAGCAGGCTACAAGAGCCAAAGTTTGGAAGTAGGCTATAAAAGCCAAAGGGAAGCAGGCCAGAAGAGCCAAAGTCGGGAAGCGGGCCGCAGAGGCCGAATTGGGGGAGCAGTGATAGTAAAAATGCATGCCGTAATACATCCACTACCAAATTTAATTATCGACCCACAAATTAATTAAAAGAGAATAGATAAGCAGTGAGTCCGAGTCGAGTCCACAGGGAAATTTATATTTTTAGGTAGAAAATCTTGAGTTTTATAATTAGAAATTTATGACAAATGGACACTAAAATAAAAGTTGACAAATTGAAATTAACTAACCTAGATGAATGGACTTAAGGAACTAAGACACCAATTAAATTAAACAAATGCACGGAAGACATCAAGCAAATTCCACTTAGAGAAGAGGGAGTGAGAGACGATTGAAGATCATGAATAAAAGTAGAACACTTTTACTAAATGTAAAGAAGAGTGTGCTTGTGACTTATTCATTAAATCTAAAATAACCAAAATTAAAAGGCTAACTAAATTCTGCTCTGAAGAGATTAATACAATATACAACTGACTAACAAGAAACTGCAGATGACTCGTTAGGAATATTAATGAACAAAAACAAGAGAACGTCACGGAGGGGCCTCCGCCCTCTCTCTGTCGCTTCACCACCGGTGTTAAACGGGCTGGGAGCGTCGCAAACTTCAGAAGCACAGGAGGTTCGCCACTGATGCCATGGACACACGAGCGGAGGAAGGCCGCCACGGACGGTGCTGGACGCTCGGCAGCAGGACGAGTTCGCCCCAGGAAGCCACGCTTCAAGCACGGCGGAAGAGGAATGAAGGCCCACGGTTCGCGACGGAGCTTTGCTACCGTTGAGAGCCTCCCCACGCGAGGCTGATGCGGAGAGAGAGAGAGAGCTCGCCGGCGTCTCTCTTCACACCACGGACAGGGCTTCTACTGCCCGCTTTCTCCCGTGAAGGGTGCCCAAACAGCATAAGTAGAAGATGCGAACGGCCGACGCTCCGCCGTTCCCTTCTCAAACACGACCGCTCCCGCAAAGAGCCACCAAAGAGAGAGAAAGAGAGCTGCGACTGAGATCGATGAGGAACCGCCCGCCACGGTAGCAGAGGGAGCACGCACAGCAGAAGATAGCAGCTGGCTGCTACGCCATGCCAAGGACACTGGCAAGGGGTGAAAGGATGCTGCGTCTCGTCATGGCCTGTCAAACCCCGGCCGCGTGAAAGGTGCGGAGGGTAACTCGTGGAAGCGCACGGAGCCAAAACCTCCACCAGAGACGGCTGGATGCTGCACTTCTGTCCGCTGAGCTCCAGAGGAACGCACAAGAGAGAGAGAGAGAGAGCACGCCACACTCGCGACGCACAAAAACTAAGAGAGGATAAAAACCCAAAGAGAAAATCAAAGAAAACCATGAGCCAATCCCCTCCTCCGTTCCTTGAGCCCCCCTTTTATAGGGGCATGGGCGACGCCAGGCTTCTCCGCGGAACCACCTCCGCCTTCGACGCCATCACGCGAGCATCTCGTCACAAAGGAAACGGATGCCACCCACTGCTCACGAATCTCGCCATGTTTATCCATTCTCGAAACGGCCTCCATGCAGTCGCGAGTATACTCCAAAAATCCCGTATGCAAGCTGCACACCTCCCATCTTATCTCGTCGACGACATCTTCGGGAAGCCTATCGCGTGCCACTACGAACGCCACCACGGAGCGAACGGCCGCCTGTGCCAACACAGCTCATGCGAGCATCAACCATTTCTTGTTTTGCGTATTATTTGCGGATGGCACATCGAACAACAACCTTCATGCACGTGCAGCTCAATCCCTTTATAAATGCATGTACGTGTATTTTTGCTTGGCCATGCACTGCCAACACCTCATGCATCTCACATATGCATCCAGCCATGCATGTACGTGTATTTTACATTATATTGACGCCACCTTGCTGCTTATGCATCCTACATGGCCCTCTAGTTGAGGGAGGCCCAATGTCCAGGTATGTGTTTCATGCAAGCCTTTGAGCCCATTAAATAGCTACCAAAGAAATTCTCTTTGTCCTTTTGGTTCAGGCTTCCGATCCCTCATAATCATTGCACCTGTCATTAGAGAAATGCATATGTGATATCAAACATTGTTAATCACTAACAAATCTCATTACACAAATTACTCCCAAATATTTATCATTTTTCATGAAAGCTCAAGTGTTAATAAAAATATATTATTGTGAACATTTTCACACATAATTAACAATTTACTTAAAATTTTATCCAAAACATGTGAAATTAGCATGTAAAAATATGAAGTTATCACACCCCCCAACTTACTCATTGCTAGTCCCTTAGCAATGCAAACAATTATAGAATTAGAACTAACAAGAGTTCAAAAATCACGTTTCATGACATGAATGCTGAGCATTATGATTTGAACTATAGAATATTACAAGTTCAAGCAGTAAATGTCAGGAATAAACTTCGTCAATCCATGTAGTTAGACACTTCCTCAGGTTACACTCACAATTTTTGTATCTCTTTGTGTAAGTGTTCTAATTTGATTAGTGGACATCAGACAACTGGATGCATGAGCCTTCTATTTATCACTTTAACGATGATTTCCAATTCTACCTATTGCAAATCAGACTCTCGAATTACAGGTAGCTTCACTCTGCCTTATTTCATTATCATTTTTTTTCTCATATATTTTTTTTTCTATCATGGTGCTGCACATTCCTTCACCGTTTGACGCGAACCTCAACTCTTGCCTTAGGAGAAGCAGGCCCGGTTACTAAGATCAGGAGCATTTTTCATGATTTTTTTTTTTACATATATTTCAATTTTTTCTTTTGGTGTTTTGCACTTATTCGTAGGCAGGTAGCTTTTTCCCCACAATTGATCTTCAATGACTAGGCAGAATTTTCAATCATCACCTAAGTATTAAAAAATCTCATCATCCTTATGTTTAATACCCACTATTCTCCTTAGTGTGCAAATGTGTGCGAGTCCAAGAATCTGAGTGTGTTCCGAGGAAGATGCTAAAAACATAGCAAACTAATTCACCCTTTAATTCAATGCCGTCACAAGCGGATATTCTAAGCCTTATCATTTTGGTAAGTTTCTTATCATGAAAAATGACTCTGAAGCATTTGTTAGGGGAATGTCATGAAAAAATTTTATAGCATTTTGATGAAATTTAAGTGCAAGCTTGAATTTTAAGCACAAGCTACCCCCCCCCCCCAACTAAAGTGACATTGTCCTCAATGACATGCTTGAAATAGAAAATTAGGACAATATAGAGTGAATGTATTGAGAGGGAAAGATACAACCTGGGCAAGATGAAGTGCTGCTGGTCGATATATGCTGCTTCATGCTCCATGTTCCTAGAAAGAAAAGCGATCAGTCATCCTCATTTATTCATTTGTTTATGAAAGAATTGGGTTGCCTCCCAATTAGCGCTAAGTTTAATGTCTTCAGCCAGACACATGGGAGCTCAATAACCAACAAGTTGATTTTAGAATGAGCCACCACAGAATTTTGTTCTTGCCAAAGTTTTCTCTTTCATGCCCAGAGAGATATAATTGGAACTGGTGAGTATAAGGGCAAAGCATATAACGGGGTGGAGACATCGTAAACGGACCACCCCAATCAGAGAATAGAGGAGGACTATTGGGAAAAATCATGTCCTCGATTATGAAATATTTCTCTTGAAATTCTGTGGGATCAGATAAATCAACAGGTAGGGCAAGGTTGGGCCAATTGACTGGAAGAGTTTTAAAAGGATCATCGTAGTCAAGATTTGGCATAAACTCTACCCTCTCCTCTAGATTGAAATTATCATGCAGCGCACTCAAATCATTCATTTCCTCATTTACCCCAACTCCATTATTCAAATAAATGTTCAATTCTAGATCCATCTTCACTTCCTTTTCTTTCCCATCATCAAAGTGAATTGCATCAAATTCGGGGGGAGACATGTGATTAGAGATTTGAGATTCATTATACTCTTCCTCTCCCCCTAATTGGAGATCATCCACCTCTCTAGCATTCCCCTCATGATGGCAATCAAGCACAAGCTCCTCAGATTCATTTTTAGGAGGGGGACTATGATCATTCATTAGTTCATCCTCTTCTTTGGTTTCTTTCCCATTGATTTCTTCAATCTCCTCAAAGTCCTTAGAGTTTTCATGTAAAATTTGCTGACAATTTCTCTCCATAATCCCTTCATCTTCGGAATCAAAATTTTGAGTTTTATGAGATTGAGGAATTAGTGAGTGATTACAGTCAGGGTAAAGGACATGATGAGTAGGATTGGATACAGAGTAATCAAAGGATTGATCTCCCTCCATGCTTGTGATTTCCATGGTCAGTCTATTGATTTGCTCTTGGAGGGGTTGACCTTGGAGAAGGAACTGATTGAATTGATCATTTGGGTGATTATCTGAGGGTGGCGGAGATGAATAGCAAGAAGGGGAATGATTTGTATGTTGGGCTGGATCATAATAGTCATTAGAGTTTGGAGCCCAAGTTTGATTTTCCTCTTGTTCTCCCCCCAACTTAAACACCTCATTATTTTCCTTGACCATCACGAATTGAGATTCACTAACTTCCCCCCAATTTTCCTGATATGGTTGCTCCATATTATCCTCCTCATCAAAATTTATTTGAGAGTCATTGAATTGAGGATTGATGGGTGAATCATTTGGCGTGATATTGTAATCAGGCAATGGATGTTCAAAATTTTCCTTGGGGAGGTTATCACATTGGTCCATTTCTAGCTCTTTTTGGTATTGGTCAAGCATGACCTTCATTTCTGCCATGTCGGCTTGGAAAGATTGATTTTGGGCCAAAATGAGTTGAGTCACTTGATCAATGTTGTCCTCGAAATCAGACTTTGGAGGATCTGGATAGATTGGATGGCACTCAGACAGTGGTGAGTAGTTAGAATGAAAATCAGTTTGGTACTGAAGTGGTGAGGAGCAGATGGGTTGTCCTTCATGTTGGGCTTGATTGTAATGATCATTTGAGTAAGAATCCCAATCTGAAAAGTGTGAGTGTGAAGGACTTTGAATGGGGTCTTGATAGGGTGCCCAAGAAGAAGATTGTTGATTTTCCCACCGTGGATATGAGTTTGAGTGAGAGAAATTGGTGGCAAAAGCCAATGGAAATTGGTTTGGTGCCTGGGTAAGAGATGAATTGTAAACCCCATTTTGGATGAATGACGGATTTGGATGATATTGGGTAAATGATGGATTTGAATTCAAGTGGCCCACATGATTGAACATGGAAGAATTATTAGTGGGCCTGAACACAAGTGGTAGTGGCAATGCAAAAAGCCCAAGAAAGAGTGATATTATTTTTTTTATTATTTTTTTTTGCAGAAAAGATTTTTTTCTTTGCAACCACTTGATCAACACATTAACCTACAAGACTTAGGGCTCCTTGGACTTAAAAGCACAAATAGTGAGAATTCCCCAAAGTTCAATTGCAATATTGCACACACCGACCTTCAAGTTGGCCAGGTAAGAGGTAGGATTGTGGGAGGTTCCCCTTGCTTTCGCAAGATCCTAATTAATAAACCACAAATCCATTTAGGCGTAGCCTTTTAACCTCTTGCCTAGACACCAGCCTTTAGATGGTGATACAAGCACAATTTCCCTTAAGGTTCAACCACTAAGTGGGCTAAAATGTTAGCTTTCTCACAAATCAACTTAAATTCAGCCCAAGTCCACTACCAAATCTGTCCACTAGCCAGGAAAGAGGTGGGGTTGTGGGAGGCTCCCCCTACAGATGTAGGGTCCTAATTAATAAACCACAATCCCACTTAAGGCGTTTGCCATCGGACCTCTTTCCTAGACACTAGTTTCCAAATTGATAATGGGCCCAAGTGAAATCAAATCTCAAAGTGAACCCTAGGTCCAATGTCTACTAGATTTTATTAGGCTTGGGAAATGCAAAATGAAGAGTTGTGGTTTGTGGGCCAAGGAAGGGTGATCAAATCCCCACCTTATGTGATTATGGGTTTTGCCCTTAAGATAGTTTAAAATGAAATGCAACACCACATAGTCAAACAAGGGGTTCTATGCAAATTTGAATGTCATGTGATTAAGAAAAAGATAGAAGAACTCACCTTGCCCCCGCAATCTTCAATGATGCATTTAACAAAATTAAATAACAAAAATAATTCTAACCTATATGATGCATGACCTAAGACATGGAAATGTGGTTGCTAATCTTGAGATGATTTTTATTAAAGTTCAAGTGAAATTTTTTTTTTAATTAATGATCCTATCTAACCACAAGATATGAAAAATAAAGAAAATAAACTCAAATGAAGGAGGAAAATGTGAGTACTTACTTGAAAAAACGTTCCCTCATTTTTTTTTATAAATGGCAAAAAACTTTACCTCTTTTTTTTTTAATTTTCCTGAAAAAAATAAGAAAAAGAAAAATTATTAGTGTCAATTTATATACAAAAACACAAGATTAACGACCTAAAAATCATAAACTTTCCCGGCAACGGCGCCAAAAATTGATAGTAAAAATGCATGCCGTAATACATCCACTACCAAATTTAATTATCGACCCACAAATTAATTAAAAGAGAATAGATAAGCAGTGAGTCCGAGTCGAGTCCACAGGGAAATTTATATTTTTAGGTAGAAAATCTTGAGTTTTATAATTAGAAATTTATGACAAATGGACACTAAAATAAAAGTTGACAAATTGAAATTAACTAACCTAGATGAATGGACTTAAGGAACTAAGACACCAATTAAATTAAACAAATGCACGGAAGACATCAAGCAAATTCCACTTAGAGAAGAGGGAGTGAGAGACGATTGAAGATCATGAATAAAAGTAGAACACTATTACTAAATGTAAAGAAGAGTGTGCTTGTGACTTATTCATTAAATCTAAAATAACCAAAATTAAAAGGCTAACTAAATTCTGCTCTGAAGAGATTAATACAATATACAACTGACTAACAAGAAACTGCAGATGACTCGTTAGGAATATTAATGAACAAAAACAAGAGAACGTCACGGAGGGGCCTCCACCCTCTCTCTGTCGCTTCACCACCGGTGTTAAACGGGGTGGGAGCGTCGCAAACTTCAGAAGCACAGGAGGTTCGCCACCGATGCCATGGACACACGAGCGGAGGAAGGCCGCCACGGACGGTGCTGGACGCTCGGCAGCAGGACGAGTTCGCCCCAGGAAGCCACGCTTCAAGCACGGCGGAAGAGGAATGAAGGCCCACGGTTCGCGACGGAGCTTTGCTGCCGTTGAGAGCCTCCCCACGCGAGGCTGATGCGGAGAGAGAGAGAGAGAGCTCGCCGGCGTCTCTCTTCACACCACGGACAGGGCTTATACTGCCCGCTTTCTCCCGTGAAGGGTGCCCAAACAGCAGAAGCAGAAGATGCGAACGGCCGACGCTCCGCCGTTCCCTTCTCAAACATGACCGCTCCCGCAAAGAGCCACCAAAGAGAGAGAAAGAGAGCTGCGACTGAGATCGATGAGGAACCGCCCGCCACGGCAGCAGAGGGAGCACGCACAGCAGAAGATAGCAGCTGGCTGCTACGCCATGCCAAGGACACTGGCAAGGGGTGAAAGGATGCTGCGTCTCGTCATGGCCTGTCAAACCCCGGCCGCGTGAAAGGTGCGGAGGGTAACTCGTGGAAGCGCACGGAGCTAAAACCTCCACCAGAGACGGCTGGATGCTGCACTTCTGTCCGCTGAGCTCCAGAGGAATGCACAAGAGAGAGAGAGAGAGCACGCCACGCTCGCGACGCACAAAAGCTAAGAGAGGATAAAAACCCAAAGAGAAAATCAAAGAAAACCCAGAGCCAATCCCCTCCTCCGTTCCTTGAGCCCCCCTTTTATAGGGGCATGGGCGACGCCAGGCTTCTCCGCGGAACCACCTCCGCCTTCGACGCCATCACGCGAGCATCTCGTCACAAAGGAAACGGATGCCACCCACTGCTCACGAATCTCGCCATTTTTATCCATTCTCGAAACGGCCTCCATGCAGTCGCGAGTATACTCCAAAAATCCCGTATGCAAGCTGCACACCTCCCATCTTATCTCGTCGACGACATCTTCGGGAAGCCTATCGCGTGCCACTACGAACGCCACCACGGAGCGAACGGCCGCCTGTGCCAACACAGCTCATGCGAGCATCAACCATTTCCTGTTTTGCGTATTATTTGCGGATGGCACATCGAACAACAACCTTCATGCACGTGCAGCTCAATCCCTTTATAAATGCATGTACTTGTATTTTTGCTTGGCCATGCACTGCCAACACCTCATGCATCTCACATATGCATCCAGCCATGCACGTGCAAATCAAGCCATGCATGTACGTGTATTTTACATTATATTGACGCCACCTTGCTGCTTATGCATCCTACATGGCCCTCTAGTTGAGGGAGGCCCAATGTCCAGGTATGTGTTTCATGCAAGCCTTTGAGCCCATTAAATAGCTACCAAAGAAATTCTCTTTGTCCTTTTGGTTCAGGCTTCCGATCCCTCATAATCATTGCACCTGTCATTAGAGAAATGCATATGTGATATCAAACATTGTTAATCACTAACAAATCTCATTACACAAATTACTCCCAAATATTTATCATTTTTCATGAAAGCTCAAGTGTTAATAAAAATATATTATTGTGAACATTTTCACACATAATTAACAATTTACTTAAAATTTTATCCAAAACATGTGAAATTAGCATGTAAAAATATGAAGTTATCAAGCAGCTTATAAAGTCAAGAATATTGGGAAGCGGGCTGTAAGAGATGAAATTATGGGAAGTGAGCCGCGAAGGCCAAATTCTAGGAAGCAGGCTATGAGAGCCGAATTCCGGGAAGCAGGCTGCAAGAGCCAAAGATATTGTGAAGCGGGCTGCAAGAGCCAAAGATATTGTGAAGCGGGCTGCAGGAGCCGAAATTATGGGAAGCGGGCCGTGAAGGCCGAATTCTGGGAAGCAGGCTATGAGAGCCGAATTTCGGGAAGCATGCTGTAAGAGCCAAAGAGATTTGGAAGCGGGCTGCAAGAGCCGAAATTATGGGAAGCGGGCCGTGAAGGCCGAATTCTAGGAAGCATGCTATGAGAGCCAGAATTGGGAAGCAGGCCACGAGGGCCCAAAGGGAAGTAGGCTATGAAGGCCGAGGGGAAGCAGGCTGCGAGAGCCAAAGCTGGGGAGCGGGCCATGAAGGCCGAAATTATAGGGAGCAGACTACGGAAGTCAAATCGGGGAAGCAGGCTACAAGAGCCAAAATTAGGAAGCGGGCTGCAGGAGCCGAGATTATGGGCAGCGGGCCGTGAAGGCCGAATTCTGGGAAGCAGGCAGTGAAGGCCGAATTCTGGGAACTAGGCTGCAAGAGCCAAAGATGTTGGGAAGCGGGCTGCAAGAGCCGAAATTAGGGCGCAAGATGTGAAAGCCCAAATCGGGGAAGCGGACTATAGAAGCCGGAGTTGGGAGATTAACGAGCCGCGAGGGCAAGAGGTAGGCCATGGGGGCCAAGATTGGGCTCTACGAGCCAGCGCAGAGAAAGTAGGCTTCGATAGCCGAAATTGAGTTTATTGTATACACACATTTTTATTATTTATTATATATATATATATATATATAATTTTTTATTCAAACATGCAAGCATTCATTAGTAGGCATATCATAGATATGAGTAAGGCAGCTCCCTCTATAGGGGATAGGATAGGGACATCGCCCGTAATTCATAGATGCGGTGCGGGCCGCGAGGCACAATTGAGGGGTGGTGCACCAGTCAAGAGGATATCGCATGTCTTGCATGCATAGCCTAAATTCACGCATTTCACCCGAGACAAATTCTATGTGGCGTGGCAATGCAAATGTGTGAACAAAGAGCCCTAACCATAGGGATATGCAGGTTTTCCTGGTGACACTCAAGGATCACTCTAGCGCCTACACATTAGTTCCAGGCTCTCGACTTTCGGTAGCTTCACACATCCCCCAATTATTTATTTTGGTAGCGGATTTCACCGTTCGACGCGAGTCTCCTCATGTGTCTCAATGGGGATTCCCGGCTACTAGGATTTATCCTTATTATGATTCGCTTCACCATTTCACGCGAGTCTCCTCATTTGTTTCAGTGGGGATTCCCGGCTACTTGGATCCGTGTTTCTCTCTCTTCTTTTTTCTCTTCTTCTTTTTTTTCTTCTTTTTCTTTTTTTTTTTACAGCGGGGGTAGACAGCTTTTTCCTCACGACTACCTTTCACGCGAGTGCAGGAATTCAAGTCTCCGTAGAGTGCTAAGAAGAAATTCAGGCAATCCCTATAGTCGAAGGCTATTGAACACATTAAGTGCTAAGTGTGAGAGCGTTGCCTCAGGTTTATTTTGTGAGCTGGGCTTAGCAATTCAGCCATGACTCTTCCCCTTGACGTGTGCACCTACCATAATTGGGTTCCCTTTGAGCGTGCGCCGTGACGCCCGTGCATCCGAAATCGGGGCGATATTATTTAGCAAGGAAGCACGGTCCTAGAAAATTCCAAGGAGGCGTATTATTCAATATTAAGCAACCATGCAAGCAGGGCAATCATGCATTCTCTTCCTTCTTTTCTCTTTCTTTTTTGTGTGTTCATTTTGTTGTTTTCTTTTTGTTTTGTTTTGTTTTATTTATTTTATTTTATTTTTTTTGTTTGTTTGTTTATTTTTTTTTACATAAGAAAATATTACTGTTACGTATAAGTGTAGTGGTAGTAAAGGTATTAGGGAAGCAGACCACGAACGGCTGAAAGGACATTAGGGAAGCGGGCCGTTAAGGCCGAAGTTGATATTGGAAGTAGGTCACAATATCTAAAAATCGAGGAGAGCGGGCTGCGAGAGCCAAATTATGGGAAGCATGCTGTAGGAGCGAAGTTGGGAAGCGAGCTGCAGGGGCCGAAGTTACGGGAAGCGGTCCATGAAGGCCGAATTCTGGGAAGCAGGCCGTAAAAGTCGAATTCTGGGAAGCAGGCTGCGAGAGCCAAAGATATTGGGAAGCGGCCTGTAGAAGCCAAAATTGGGAAGCAGGCCGCAAGGGCCGAATTCTGGGAAGCAGGCCGCAAGGGCCAAATTCTGAGAAGCAGGCTGCGAGAGTCAAAGATATTGGGAAGCGGGCTACAAAAGTTGAAATTGGGAAGCGGGCCATGAAGGCCGAGTTCTGGGAAGCATGCCGTAAAGGCCGAATTCTGGGATGCATACTGCGAGAGCCAAAGATATTGGGAAGCGGGCTGTAAAAGTCGAAATTGGGAAGTGGGCCGTGAAGGCCGAGTTCTGGGAAGCAGGCCGTAAAGGCCGAATTCTGGGAAGCAGGCTGCGAGAGCCAAAGATATTGAGAAGCGGGCTGCAGGAGCCGAAATTATGGGAAGCGAGCCGTGAAGGCCAAATTCTGGGAAGCAGGCCGTGAAGGCCGAATTCTGGGAAGCAGGCTGCAAGAGCCGAAGATATTGGGAAGTAGGCTAAAAAGCCAAGGGATATTGAGAGCAGGCTGACAAGTTGAGAGATGTTAGGAGTAGGCTGTAAAGCTGAAAAGATATCGGAGAGCGCGGTGGGATGGGTGGATTAATCATGACAGTGGGCCTTGGCCGGAATGACTGAGCCAAAGGACGTCGGGTAGTAGGATACGTGAGCCGAGGAGAAGGGTTTGTGAAGCGGTGGGTTCGAAGACCACGTCTGTCTCATGTCTCTCTTTTTTTTCTTCTTCTTTTGTGTGGGGAGACAGGTGCAAAGACCATGTCTGCCTCGTGACTCTTCTTTCTCTTCTTCTCTTCTTCTGTTATGGAGAGGCGGTGCAATGATCATGCTTGCCTCATGGTCATTTCTTTCTTTTTTTCTCTTCTTTTGTGTGAAGAGGCGGGTTCAAGGACCGTGTTCGTCCCGTGACTGTTCTTTCTCTTCTTCTCTTCTTCTTTCATGGAGAGGCAGGGGCAGAGACCATGTTCGCCTCGTGACTGTTCTTTCTCTTCTTCTCTTCTTCTTTTATGGAGAGGCAGGTGCAAGGACCATGTTCGCCTCATGTCTCTTTTTTCTCTTCTCTTCTTCTTTTGTAGAGAGGCAGGTGCAGAGACCATGTTCGCCCCATGACTTCTCTTTCTCTTCTTCTCTTCTTCTTTTATGGTGTAAGGACCATGTTCGCCTCATGTCTCCTTTTTATCTTCTCTTCTTCTTTTGTAGAGAGGCAGGTGTAGAGACCATGTTCGCCCCGTGACTGCTCTTCCTCTTCTTCACTTCTTCTTTTATGGTGTAAGGACCATGTTCGCCTCATGTCTCCTTTTTCTCTTCTCTTCTTCTTTTGTAGAGAGGCAGGTGCAGAGACCATGTTCGCCCCGTGACTGCTCTTTCTCTTCTTCTCTTCTTCTTTTATAGAGAGGCAGGTGCAAGGACCATGTTTGCCTCATGACTGTTCTTTCTCTTCTTCTCTTCTTCTTTTCTGGAGAGGCTGGTGCAAGGACCATGTTTACCTCGTGACTGTTCTTTATTTTCTTCTCTTCTTCTTTTATGGAGAGGCAGGTGCAAGCACCATGTTCGCCTCGTGACTGTTCTCTCTCTTCTTCTCTTCTTCTTTTGTGGAGAGGTAGGCGCAAAGATCATGTTTACCTCGTGACTGTTCTTTCTTTTCTTCTTTTGTGGAGAGGCGGGTTCAAGGACCACGTCTGCCTCATGCGTCTCTTCATCATTTTCTTCTCTTCTTTTACGTGATGAGGCGGGCTCGAGGACCACGTCTGCCTCATGTGTCTTCTTTTGGTTCTGCTCTTCTTCTTTTGTGTGAAGAGGCGGGTTCAGAAACTATGTCTGCCTCATGTGTCTCTTCTTCTTTTTCTTCTCTTCTTTTGCGTGATGAGGCGGGCTCGAAGACCACGTCTGCCTCATGCGTGTCTTTTTCTTTATTTTGCTCTTCTTTTCTCATTAATGCTTCCACGCTGGACTGTATTTCTCTTAACGTGCCCCCAGGTTGGGGTGTAGCTTTATTTGGTATGCATCCCCCTGAGGGGTGTGTTTTACCTCTTTGCCTCTGTGCCCCCAGGCGGGGCGTATTTTTCAAGGCTTCTATGCCCCCAGGTGGGGCGTGCTTCTTCTTCTGATGCCTCCGAGCCGGGGGGTCTCCTCTATGGCTTCTATGCCCCCAGGCGGGGTGTATGTTATTTTATATGCCCCCAGGGTGGGGTGTAATTCTTGCTTCTTATGCCCCCGAGACGGGGTGAACTCTTCTTCTTTGCTTATGTGCTCCCATATCGGGGTGTATTCCTTTCTTCATATGCTCCCCCTAAGCCGAAGAATGTTGTTTGTGCCCCCCCCCCCCCCCCCCGGGGGGGGGGGGGGGGGGGGAATATATGTTGTTTCATGGACCCCGAGACCGGGATGTATTCCTTCTTCAGATGCCCCTAAGCCGGGGTGGACTCTTTTCATCTTATGCTCCCAAGGCGGGATGCAGCTTTTTCAAATGCCCCTAAGTCGGAGCGCGTTCTTCATGGCTCCTATGCCCCCACTGGCGGGGTTTGTCTCTTCTTCAAATACCCCTAAGCTGGGGTGGACTTCTCTTCATATGCCCCTGAGTCGGGGTGTGTTCTTTATTACTTCTAGGCCCTCGAGGTGAGGTATGCTTCTTCTTCAAGTATCCCCAAGACGGGGTGTGATTCTTGGCTTCATATGCCCCCCAAGGCGGGGTGTGTTTTGCTTCTTGTGCCCCACAAGGGTAGGGTGTATCTCCTTTTTGTGCCCCCAGAGCATGGTGGATTCTCTTCAGTTACCCCTAAGTAGGGGTTGATTCGTCCGCCTCTTATGCCACAGGGTGGCATACACTCCTCTTCATATGCCCCTAAGCCGGGGTACAACTCTATTTCTTCTTATGACCCCAGGCCGGGGTAGTCTCTTCTTCTTATGCTTATGTGCCCCTAAGCGGGGTGCATTCCTTTCTTCATGCGCCCCTAAGCCGGGGAATAGTTTTATCTCATATGACCCTAGGGTGGGGGTGTATTTCTCTTCATGTACCCCTCAGTCGGGGCATATTTCTTCTTCAAATACCCCCTGAGCTGGGGTGCATTCTTGCTGCTTCTTATGCCCCAGGGCGGGGGTATGTTCTACTTCTTTTATCCCCTCACAGCGGGGCGTATTCCTCCTCATATGCCCCCCCAGAGTGGGGGTGTAGCCTTTCTTCGTCTGCCCCCTAGGTCGGGGGGTATGCCTCTTCACTTCTGTGCTCCCAGGCGGGGTATGTTCTTTATGGCTTCTATGCCCCCAGGTGGGGCATGCTTCTTCTTCTGATGCCCCTGAGCCGGAGAGTCTCCTCTATGGCTTCTATGCCCCAGGCGGGGTGTATGTTGCTTCATATGCCCCCGGGGCCGGGATGTATTCCTTCTTCAAATGCCCCTAAGTCGGGGTGTATTCTTCTCTCCTTACGCTCCCAAGACGGGATGTAGCTTCTTCAAATGCCCCTAAGCCGGGGCGTATTCTTTATGGCTTTTATGCCCCCAGGCGGGGTATGTTTCTTTTTCAATTGTCCCTAGGACATGGTGTACTCTTCTCTTTCTTATGCTCCCGAAGCGGGATGCAGCTTCTTCAAATGCCCCTAAGCCGGGGCGTATTCTTTATGGCTTTTATGCCCCCAGGCGGGGTATGTTTCTTTTTCAATTGTCCCTAGGACAGGGTGTACTCTTCTCTTTCTTATGCTCCCGAAGCGGGATGCAGCTTCTTCAAATGTCCCTAAGCCGGGGCGTGTTCTTTATAGCTTCTAGGCCCTCGAGACGAGGTATACTTCTTCTTCAAATACCCCCAAGGCGGGGGTGTGATTCTCCAGCTTCCTCTACCCCAGAGTGGGGTATACTTCTCTTTGTATTCCCCTAAGGCAGGGTGTATTCTTTTCACTTCATATGCCCCCAGGGTGGGATGCGCCTTCTGCTTCTCATGACCCCGAGATGGAGTGTATTCTCTTCATGTGCCCCCTGCACGAGGGTGTATCTTTGCTTTTTATGTCCCCGAGGGGGATTCTTCTTCTTTTGTCCCGACACGCTGGGGAATGTTTGCTTCTTGTGCCCCGAAAGTGTGGTGTGTTCATGATGGCTCCTGTGCCCCCGTTGGTGGGGTGTATGCTTCTTCTTCCAATTCCCCTAAGACGGGGTGCAACTCTATTTCTTCTTATGTCCCCAGGTCAGGGCGGATTCTTCTTCAAATGCCCCGAAGCCGTGGCGTAGCTTTTACTTTGTGCCCCTTAGTCGGAGCAGATTCTCTTCGTGTGCCCCTGGGAATGGGGTGTATGGTGGGGACACCACCAGGTCCACTACCGGGCCCACTAATCGGAGCCGACGCCGCACCGCCCTAACTGCACCGAGCTTATGGCTCGGAGACTCGACTGAAGACCCGGCATACTGAGTAGATATACTTGTGTGTATTTTTGAGTGTATTTTGAATATTTGTACGTGTGTAAAATACATGTTTTACTACATGTATTTACTTTTGTTTTATTAGGTAAGGTTGGTCAAAAGTTATTTATATTTTAATCTTGTTAAACCCATAAGTCAATAGTGGGTTGGTGGGGTTGTCTTGTTAGGCTAAGATATATATACAAATAAGTATAGTCTTAAGGGCTTTTTATGTATTGGCTCTTCCTATATAAAGAGGCCCAAAGGGGTGCTACGGGAGATATGATGTTATGAATGAATGAAGTGTTGTTTTGTGTAAGAGTCATTCTCTCTTGCCTTTCCCTTCTCTCTCTTCTCTTTTGTGAGGATTGAGCGTCGCCCGGTGTGAGACCGTCCGGCGTGAGGCCGAGCTGTGTGAGATAGCAGTTATCCGTCCCGTCCCGTTCGCGTCCCGGAGTGCCGTCGATCCATTCCCACGTCGCCGCCGCGTCAAATTGGTATCAGAGCCCAACAACGGCGTCTCCAACGACTTAACGTCTCCGATGTCTCTCTCTTTCTCTCTCCGTTGTTAGAGTGAAAAAAAAGAAAGAAAAGAAAAAAAAAAGAAAGAGGAAAGAGGAAACTCTCGGTTGAAATAGAAGTTAAAAAAAAGAATAGAAAAAAAAATTTAGAACCCCTTCTCTCTCTCTCACTTTCTTTTCTTTCTCTGTAATCTCTCTCTCTCTCTGTTGAAGGAAACAGGAAAAAAAAATTCTGTTCGCGGCACGGGGCCTCGTCGCCCGTGCCGGATTCAAAAGGGGGGAGCGGCCGCAACGGCCAACTCCACCCCACCCTCCCGGCCGCCGCGCCCGGTGCCCGGCCCCGCCCGCACCGCGCCCGGCCCGGCCCCGCTCGCGCCCCGCCCGGCGCCCAGCCCCGCCGTGCCCGCGCCTGCGCCCGGCGCCCAGCCCCGCCCGCCTGCCCGCTCGGCGCCGCGCCCGGGCCCGTGCCCGCCTGCGCGCTCGCCTGCACCCGAGCGCGCCCGGGCCCGCCCGGGCCCACCCGAGCACGCGCCCGCCCGCGCCCGAGCTCGCCCCAACTGCGCGCCCCGCGGCCGTCCGACATGCGCCCCTGCGCGCCCGCCCTGCGCCCCTGCGCGCACCATCTTTCTTCGGCGCCCCGTGCACCCGCGCCCACAGCGACCTGGACCCCGCCCCGGCGCCCGCATGGCGCGTTGACCGCCGCCCCCCCCCCCCTTCCGCGTTTGGCGTCGGATAGCGGCCTGCGTGGAGCTGCGTGTTTCATGCATGAATGTTATATATATATATATATATATATATATATAATATGTGAAGGCCATTAAAAAAAGTTTTGAAAGTTTAAATTGTCTATATAATATATATATTTTGATATATATATATATATAATCGTATATATATCTATATATATATTTATATATATCTTACCTTATTAAGTGTGGCACTCGAGTCCATAATCACGGCTCGACCAACGGTTGAGTCGCCCGATCGCCGACACACAGTCCATAATTCACGGAGTGTGAGTGCCCCTTAGTCTCCCTGCGCGGAGAAAGTCGGAAGTGATTTGTTCCCCTGCGTGGGAAATTCTAAGCGATTTGTAATAATTAAATCCTCCCTGTGTGGAGTGAATTCTTTGTAACCGCTCAAGCTTCGTCGACGCCGTGCGGGCCCGCACGTCCCCGCTCGCCTTCGTCTCCGGTCGGAGCTAGACTTTTCAGTCAGGTAGGTGCGTGCTCCAAACTTGCTCATTTAGTATCTTTTCAATTGCCGCACGATGAAGTAAGAGAGAGCCCGATCCATGCAGCCAGTCTTCTGAGTGCATCGCTGTGGACGGTGAGAGAGTGCTTGCTTGCACCTATCCTTTAGGCCCTAGACTGTCACATTAGGGCACCCTAATTGTCAGGAGATAGTTTCACAACTACTTCGCCTACGGGCGAGCAACTTTCTTTGACCGGTCCTTTCAAATTGACTCTTTGCAAATCAGCCGGGTCCACTGCTTGCTAAATTCTTCGGTCCCAAGATTGCATCATTTAGGTCCGAGCCAGTGCATGCCACGTTGGTCTAGGAATTCATCTGGCCGTCTAGAGCGCCCCTCAACGCTACCCATGGATCAAGAGAGCGTGACTGCTATGCTAGTCCAGCTCGAGCATAATCTCGTGGCCCACTTTGAAGAATCCATAGGCCAACTACGGACGGAACTCGATAAGAGGATCCGAGCCTTAGAAGATCGATTAAAAGGGGAGGAAGGAAGAGTGAATGGCCACGGCAATCCCGTAGCCAATCCTAGGGAGGAAAGAGAGCAAGTCCGCCCGAATCAGGCTCCCCAAGGTAGAGAGCAAGATGCCCCTGTGCCTCGAGAGAGAGACCACGATGATGAGGATATTATCCTACGGAACGTCAAGATTGACGCTCCGAGTTTTGATGGGTCCCTCAACCCCGCTACATATCTTGAGTGGGAGACCGGGATGAATGAATACTTTGACTGGCATCGCCGCATGACCCCTCCTACAAGGGTGAGGTTTGCCAAAATGAAACTCCTCGGTCAAGCCAAAACTTACTGGTGTAACGTTGAAAATCTCCTAGCCAGGAGACGGGAGGAGCCTATTAGCACGTGGAAAGAAATGAAGGAGAAATTGAGGGAGAAGTATCTGCCACCTTCCTACCATCAGCGTCTTTTAGACCAATGGCAAAAACTCACCCAAGATGTAAAGTCCGTGGACGAGCACATCACCAAATTTGATGACTACTTCCTTCGGAGCCGAGTCATGGAGGATGCCTCCGTCACCCTCTCACGGTTTAGGGCTGGCCTACACGAGAGTATTCAGCGGGAATTATTCTTGCGGGAGGTTAACACCCTCGAGCACGCCTACCAGGTTGCACGAGATGTTGAGCGGTTTCAAAGGGTGGTCCCACCTCGGGTTCCCATCTACTGCCAATCCGAATCCCGAAACCCCATAGTCCGCTATACTGAGAGAGCTGGCCCCTCCACCTCTTACGTCTCTACTGCTGCCCCAGTTAGGGCCGTTGCCCCTACGGCTCCTTTCCCACGGAACCCATTACCTGCACCCGCAGCTGTGTCTAGGCTGGAGTATACTCCACCAGTTGAGAGGAGAGATAACAAGGGAAAGGGAGTCGTCCCTAGCACCTCCCAACCAGCCCCTATCTCGGGAGTCCGATGCTTCAGGTGTCATAACCTAGGGCATATTGTCACCAATTGTCCCACCCGAGCCTTGGTCATCACCGACCCCCAGCCTATGGAGCTTCCATCTCAGGAAGGAGAAACCCTTGAGAGATATGAGTCTGACCCTGATCTCGTGGCCCAGTTTGAGGAATTAGATGCAGGGTATGCGGGAACGCATGTTGAGTACATGTAAGTGGGAGAAATTGTAGAGAATTCGAACCAGGGAAGACTTGGCGTAGTTCGCTGCATCCTCGCACACCCATAGGAGGACGACTGGCGTCGAACCTCCATCTTCCAAACCTACATCATGGTCAAAACTCAACCCTGCAAGGTGATCTTTGACAACGGGAGCTGTATCAATGCAGTCTCTTCAGACTGTGTATCCCGTCTAGGTCTACCTACCCATCCCCATCCGAGGCCATATAACGTGGCTTGGGTTGACGACACGTCTATCCCAGTCACCACTACATGTGTCATTCCCATCCAGTTCCAGTCCTACCAAGGACAAATCCTATGCGATGTAGTGCCTATGAGGGTTGGGAGCATCATCTTAGGATGGACATGGATCTACGATGTAGACCTTACTACATTCGGTCGGTCCAATGAGTGTTCCTTCTCCCACAATGGGAAGAGGATTTAGCTGGTCCCAACAGCCCCAAAGGTAGCCACGGGAAAGAGTCCTACCTCCACACCCGCTGCATCCCCCAAAATCCAGGAGAATGCCCCAACCCCCACCAAAGGGAAGCTTCCCATTCCCTCCTCTCCTACACCTGTCATGTCCATCCCTAAGGCCCATAAGGTTGACCATGACCCGATTAGGCGCCTTAACTTCATAGGTGTTCATGAGATGAATAGAGAGGTTGCCGAGGGTGCCCCTGTTTGGGCTGTTGTTGTCATCATTACCCCTGAGGAGTCCTAAGTCTCCATCCCACCTGAAGTCCAGACGATCCTGCAGGACTTCCAAGATATATTCCCGGAAGACTTACCCTCACGACTCCCTCCCATGCGTGATGTGCAACACGCCATTGATCTTGTCCCTGGGTCCACCCTACCCAACCTTCCCCATTACCGCCTGAACCCCAAGGAGCATGCTGAGCTCCAAAGGATTTTCGAGGACCTTATCCACAAAGGTTTCCTCCGGATGAGCAAGAGCCCGTGTGCTGTCCCTGCCTTGCTCACACCCAAGAAGGACGGCACTTGGCGGATGTGTATTGATAGCCGCGCCATCAATAAAATCACTGTCAAGTACAGATTTCCCATTCCCCGTCTTGACGACATGCTTGACATGATGAGTGGAGCCACCATCTTTTCCAAGATTGACTTGAAAAGTGGCTACCACCAGGTCCGGATTCGACCAGGGGATGAGTGGAAGACGGCCTTCAAAACAAAAGAAGGTCTATATGAGTGGCTTGTCATGCCGTTTGGGCTATCCAACGCCCCTAGCACATTCATGAGGCTTACGACTGAAACCCTTCGTCCCCTCATTGGTCGCTTTGTTGTCGTCTACTTTGACGACATCCTCATTTATAGCCACAACCCTCAGGACCACATTCACCATTTGAGGGAGGTCTGCGAGACCCTGAGGAAAGAAACCCTGTTTGCCAACCTGACTAAGTGTGAATTCATGACAGACCGGGTCACTTTTCTCGGATTTATGATTTCAAGTCATGGAGTGTCTGTGGACCAATCCAAGGTCCGAGCCATAATAGACTGGCCAGAGCCCTAGAATGTCCACGACGTTCGAAGTTTCCACGGGCTAGCCACCTTCTACAGACGCTTCATCCAGGGATTTAGCACCATCATGGCACCCATTACGGATTGCATCTGTAAGGGGAATTTTGAGTGGACCAAAGCCGCCTCCCAGGCTTTTCTTTCCATAAAGGAGCTTATGACCAAAGCCCCTGTCATCCGCCTACCAGACTTTTCTAAAGTCTTTGAGGTTTCATGTGATGCATCTGGCGTAGGAATAGGTGGAGTGCTTAGCCAGGAGAGCCACCCTATGACTTATTTCAGCGAGAAGCTTTCTAATGCAAAGCTTCGATACTCTACCTATGATAAGGAGTTTTATGCCGTGGTCCAAGCCCTTAAACACTGGAGACACTATCTCTTACCACAAGAGTTTATCTTATACTCGGACTACGAGGCTTTGAAATTCCTTAGCTCTCAGAAGGGTTTAAACCCTAGGCATGGTCGGTGGGTAGAGTTCCTCCAGTCCTTCACCTTTGTCCTAAAATATAAGGCTGGAAAGGACAATAAGGTGGCCGACGCCTTGAGTCGAAGGGTCTCCCTTCTTTTCACTGTTCGGGTAGAGGTCACCGGATTTGACCGCATGAAGGAACTCTATGGAGAGTGTCCTGATTTTGGCCCTGCCTATTCTGCTCTGTCTGCTGGATCCTTGACAATATTTGCTGACTATCTACTCTAGGATGGTTTTTTATTTCGTGGGCAGCAACTCTGTGTCCCGAGGACTTCTGTTCGGGATTTTCTAGTCTGGGAAATGCATGCTGGAGGTCTTGCAGGTCAATTTGGCCGCAACAAGACCATCCATTTTGTAGAGGAGCACTTCAATTGGCCTGGCCTGAAGAGAGATGTGGCCAAGATTGTAACCCAGTGTAGGACATGCACGATGGCCAAACAGGTCAAACAGAACACTGGTCTCTACACTCCTCTCCCCGTTCCTGATCGACCATGGGTTGATGTGAGCATGGATTTTATCCTTGGGTTACCACGCACTGCTCACAAGCATGATTCCATCTTTGTGTCGTTAACAGGTTCTCTAAGATGGCCCACTTCATTGCATGTTCTAAAACATCTGATGCATCTAGAGTAGCCCATTTATTCTTTGATGAAGTCGTGCGTTTGCATGGTCTCCCCCAAACCATCGTGTCTGACCGAGATGTCCGTTCACTAGCTATTTTTGGAAGACACTTTGGCACCTAGTTGGCACCAAACTGAAGTTTTCCACTGCCTATCACCCCAAAACTGACGGGTAAACTGAGGTCGTCAATAGGAGTTTAGGGAATCTATTGAGGTGTCTTGTAGGGGAACATTCCGGCACTTGGGATCTTCTTTTATCCCGAGCCGAATTTACATACAACAGCTCCGTCAATAGGTCCATAGGTATGAATCCATTTGAGGTTGTGCATGGCTACAAACCTAGGAAACCTGTGGATCTCATTCCCCTTCCCCTTGAGTCTCGAATATTCAAGTCAGCTGAGGAGTTTGCACAACATGCCAAGAGTCTGCATGAGTCGATTAGCAAACAAATCAACCTCAGTAATGAAACCTATAAAAAGTTGGCTGATTCGCATAGGCGTTACCATGAATTCCAAGAAGGTGACATGGTTATGGTCCGGGTTTGACCCGAACGACTCCCCTCGGAGCCGTTAAAAAGTTACAAGCCCGTAGTGTTGGACCCTTCCCAATTCTGCGGAAGATTGGCTCCAATGCTTATGTTGTGAACTTACCTCCCGAATATGGGATTAGCTCGACCTTTAATGTGACAGACCTAGTGGCCTACAAGGAACCCACAGCGATTCCTAGTGACCCTTTCGAGCCTTCTCCTCCCATTGAGAGTGAGCCCACCCCTGTGCGTCCCACAGCCTCGAGAGTTCCGCGCGAGCACATTGAGAAGATACTGGATGAGCAGGTGACCACTACACGGAGCATGGTGTACCAGCGCTACCTTGTCCGCTGGTGGGACCGTCCACCTTCTGATGATTCCTGGATCAGTCGGGAAGATCTCCAGCGTCTCGATCCAGATCTGCTGGAGCACTACCACAGAAGTGTCCCCCCTTACTCGACGGAGTCGAGTTCCAGCCGTCCCGGGAGGGTTGGTGGGGACACCACCGGGTCCACTACCGGGCCCACTAATCGAAGCCGACGCCGCATCACCCTAACTGCACCGAGCTTATGGCTCGGAGACTCGACTGAAGACCCGGCATACTGAGTAGATATACTTGTGTGTATTTTTGAGTGTATTTTGAATATTTGTACGTGTGTAAAATACATGTTTTACTACATGTATTTACTTTTGTTTTATTAGGCAAGGTTGGTCAAAAGTTATTTATATTTTAATCTTGTTAAACCCATAAGTCAATAGTGGGTTGGTGGGGTTGTCCTGTTAGACTAGGATATATATACAAATAAGTATAGTCTTAAGGGCTTTTTATGTATTGGCTCTTCCTATATAAAGAGGCCCAAAGGGGTGCTACGGGAGATATGATGTTATGAATGAATGAAGTGTTGTTTTGTGTAAGAGTCATTCTCTCTTGCCTTTCCCTTCTCTCTCTTCTCTTTTGTGAGGATTGAGCGTCGCCCGGTGTGAGACTGTCCGGCGTGAGGCCGAGCTGTGTGAGATAGCAGTTATCCGTCCCGTCCCGTTCGCGTCCCGGAGTGCCGTTGATCCATTCCCACGTCGCCGCCGCGTCAGTGTATCTCTTTTTTTGCCTCTTATGCCCCCGTAGCAGGGTATATATCTTCTTCTTATCCCCCATGGCGGGGTATATGCATGCTCTCTTCGGGAGTGGTGGCCGTGCTTGGCCTCATTGCTATAAAGCATTCCCCACAGCGGGCAGTCATTCACCAAGCTACAATTATGGCTCGCTGGGTCTTTTAACAGCCACTCGAGGGGCCGTCTTATGCCGGATGGAGGCAGTAGGAAGGAGGAACAAGCGGGGTCATTGCACCGCAGACTCGGAGCCTCCTAGAGTCGGGCGGGATGCCGGGTTTCTTCTTGCTCTTTTAGTCGGCGATGCTGGCCAACTTTTCTTCCTTTCTTCTCTCTTTCTCTCTCTTTTTTTTTCTCTTTTTTTCTCTTTTTTTTTCTTCTCTTCTTCTTGTATGATTGACCAGGGTGGAGGTGCAGGAGTGCGCTCACCCCCTCAGGGAGTGGATGAGTGGTTTACCCTACCGCATCAACCCCACAATGGTAATCTTTGTTCAGCATGGGTCTCGACAGACGTGGCCGTACAACCCTCTCTTACCAATTCTTTCTCTTTTTTTTTACTTCTTTCTTTTCTCTTTTTCTTCTTTTCTTCTCTTCTTCTCTTCTTCTTTTCTTCTCTTTCTTTTTGAGGAAAAGGGGGGGGGGGTTTGATTTCCCCTCCTTTCTCTTCTCTTTCTCTTCTCCCTTTTTTTTTTATAACAGCCCCCCATGATTCTTGGAAGCTACATATGCTTCGAAGCAGCGTCCTCGAGGCCACGAAGGCAGCTGCACCGAGTTTGGCTTTTCTCCCCATAGGACTGGCGAAGACAGCACCTGCCATTCATCAAAGCAGGCAAACATCGTTAATTAGGAGGCCATGAGGCCCTAAATCCCGGCGAAGAGACGAAGAGTGGTTTAGGTCCCACCGGGCGTGCCAGACTTGTGGACGCACTAAAATTCGCTTATTCAAGTGGTTCATCTATTAAGTGCGTGGGCGTGCCAGTCACTGAGTGACAATTTATTCGGGCTCCGAAGAGCCCATGGTGCGCTCGATCTAACTTCGTCAGACGATTGTGTAGTTCATGTCGGGACCAAAACCCGCCGCACCATAAAGGTCACGGCGTCATTTACATCCCCCATACGAGGGAACACCCTTGATTAATCATCGGGATTCAGGGCCTCATGGTCAAGAAATTAATTGCATGAAAGGTCTATTATGAGGTATTGAAATCCTCACGCGAGGGCGAGAAGAAAACCATTCACGGTCATGTCGGTCGTGTACTGACCATTTAATGTTCGGACGAATGTCCAGCTCGAGAAAATCGCGATTGTCGCGGGAAAATCGGAACGCATGTATGCCGAGGTACGGCAAATTTATTGTTCGGAAGAGCGAGGAATATTCAGTTAAATCCCGGTTAAAGCTGTCAGAAGCCAGTGAGTCTGTTGGCCCGGTGCAAGATCAAGCTACGACCATACTGCGGTGGGCCCCCCGCGGTCGAAGTCAGGCTCACATGGGCATCGTCAATATTCCCGATGCCAAAGGAGGGCGACGGGAGAATGTCCCGGGATTAGCTCCCAAGATAAATACACGTTCAGAGACAGCGGGCCATTGGCCTAGCGTGTGAGTCAGACATTGACCATGATTGGGAAGAACCCGAGGTCTAGGCGTGACCCATGAAGGCCTTATTGATATTCCCATGTGTAGGGTCCGGGGAGGTGAGATTCTCCGAATTACACAGCGACGTGTATTTTCTACATTTTTTTACCTTATTGCTTGTGGTTCTGTTTGAATGTAGATTTTATTCCATTCACGTGTGTTGTCTCCCTTTTTTTATCTTGTTTTGATTGTATTATTATGACTTCCCCCTTTTATTATTTATATTTTTTTATTATTTATTTTATGTGGTTGTTGGCACTCACAATATGATCCTCTGGCAACCAAGCCGCAAGGATGAATGATACGGCCCACTGAAGCACAGAAGCCGATAAAAATCAACTTATCAAGAGGACCCTCAAGCTGACAAAGCCCCGAGCCACCTCGAAGGGAACGTCGGGGACTTTACCTCAGGAGAGCCGAAGTGAACCCGCAACCAACCGGCAGCGCGATCAAGCCTGCCCAATGATCCGGCATCGACCTCGTCGTGCCGCTACCCCACACCCGTCGCCCGACCAAGGACGACGGTCTACCCAATGACTCTCCTAAGGAGGAAGAATGTCCTCGGCCATCCGTAACAAGGGGCCGAAGATCCTGTCAGCAGAAGACCCCGATTATCCGGCACGGATTCGGCTTCTTGCCATAGTGGGCCCGCTAGTGGCCGATTGATCACCGATTCAAGGTGGAACTGTCCGGGATGTAACATCATCCTGCAAGGGAGCTTCGAGCCCAAGTCCGTCTCAGCCAGAAGCACAAATCACGGTGCCGAAGACTATGTCAGTAGGACACCCGTGTGCTCGGACCGGACACACACGAAGTCTTATTTAAGGCCATTCGTCCTATCAAGAGCTTCGTGAAACACCCCGTCAGGGCCCTTTGATGACCGGGGTGAGATGAACAGTGGACGGAAGCTTCCGGAATCATCTCCGGGTCCACCGGACTACACGCCAAGTGAGCAAGTTAAAACGGCGCCGTCAAACCGGCGCGCAAAGATCAAATGGGGGCCTTCCCCGGCGCCGTCTATCCGGCGCGCAAAGATCAAATGGGGGCCTTCCCCGGCGCCGTCAACCCGGCGCGCAAAAGCCAGATAGGGCCCTTCCCCGGCGCCGTCAACCCGGCGCGCAAAGGCCAAATGGGGCCTCTCCCCGGCGCCGTCAACCCGGCGCGCTTCTTCCTGGGGCGCCGTTTTAACCCAAGGCTATATATAGCCTGTCGACAGATAAAAGAAAAAAGAGGGAGATCAGAGAAAGATCGAGGGGGGAGCGGAATCAAAAGAGAAAAAAAAAGAGAATTGAAAAGAGAGAGGAGGGGTCCAGAGAAAAGGGTTCGAGGGCTCTTTCTGTCTGCAGAACCTCCCGTCCGAGCCTCTCGGCGGCCGTCACCCTGCTCCACCTGAGCTCCCCGGAGCCGAAGAAGAAGACCATCTGTTCTTGTTTACTTAGGTGGGTTTCCCGTGTTTGATCCCGGCGACCCCCTTTCTTTCCATTTCTTTTATGGTTTCGTCCGATACAATGTAAGTGAGAAAGGGGGAGGGGCGATGATACGAGCCTTTCCTCCCCCTTCTCTCACCACTATCTATCCCCCTTTCCTCTTCGTTTGGAATGAGATTCCCCTCTTAATGCAATACGGCGACCGTGCGACAACGCCGGCGCCGGAATGAGAATCTGTGTATTTTTTTTGTTCAGTCTTCGGAATGAATGGATATAGCAATGGGTCAAGTGGTTCAACGTTTATGTACCTCCCTCTGTTGTTCTCTTTCTCCTTACTGCATTTCTTATTTTCATGGCCGATGAAACGGCACCGTGCAACAGTACCGGTGCCGTGGAAGGCGAAGTCTATATACTTGCATGTCTCCCTTGATTCGTGCACAGGACGAAGGGACATGAGTATGCCCGGCATCACGATTTCACTCCCGTTCCGTCTTCCCGACGCGGCATGCCCTGCTACGGCAAGGGCTACATCGATTCCCCTCCCCGGGGGTCTTCTCGTCTGATCGAATGCCAAGGATTTCTTTTTTTCGGGTGAGATGAGTCAATACGTGGGTTCTCTCAACCTGTTTGGGCCGTCCTCGTAATACCCTTTCTGCTCTCGACCATGAACAGAGGGAAACAAGGCTGTCCCCACACTCCCGTTGTTATTTTCTGAACGGCCACCGATGAATATTTCCTTGGTTTGTGAACGTTCGAATGCATTTACGTATGCGCATCTATAGGCTTAGTTTTGGCCTGCTGGTTATACGAATGTTCCCACCGCATCACTTCACTGTTTCATTAGTGTGGATCGGTAACCCGGGGAGGGGGGGGGAACATTCCCTTGATTGCTTGTCATGACTGCTCGGTTCGAGGAATCCATTGGTCAATAATGGGTCTCCGAGGGCCAGTGAGCACACAGAAATTGGGGGTAATCCCAACACCATAAATCCACGGTCCTTAATGGGCCTCGTGGTGGCCGTGGGTCGCGTGCCCCTCGTAGGCTTGCCCTCGGGGTTTCCCTCCCATCTCGGTCGTCCCGATTCGAGTGTTGTGGTGACTCGGGTCGCTTGCCCCTCGTAGGCTAGCCCTCGGGGTTTTTCGCTCCCACATCGAGTCACCTCACTCACTCACCGATACCCACGGACTCGGTACCCCTAGCAGGCTAGCCCTCGGGGTTTTCCTATCCGTTCGGGTCTGCCGGCCGCCGTTGTGCCACCCGGCTCTTTAGGGGTTTACTCCGCCACGTGAGTACTCCCTGCGTCTCCCCGACCATCCTTTGGGATGGGGAGATGCTGCCGAAATTTCGGCTCGAACGAGTTAAGCTCGGAACAATCGCCTCGCGTGAGCCCGTGACTCGGCCTTTAAATGACTCGGCACCGATTCCACGAATAATTGACTTAATAAATTCTCAAAACCATTCAAAATCTTAATAAATCCATGAATAAACCAACGAAGCTTCTGTCTCCTTGAAGTCGGGTTAATTCGGCGCGTTCGTGCGCGATCAGGCCTTAAAACGGCGCGGTCTTCCCGGCGCGGCCTTCCGGCGCGGCCTTCCCGGCGCGCCCTTCCCGGCGCGCCTTCCCGGCGCGCCCCGGCTTCCCGCGCCGTTTTAACGGCCTGCCCCCTTTACCTACGGTTATGGCGCCGTTTTAAACTTTTACCTACGTTTCAGGGCGCCGTTTCAAGCGTTTTGATCCCTGTCTTCGCACGCACTGCACCGGGTTCATTCCGAATCATGTCGTCGCATCATTCTAACTCCTTTCCCACTTATGGGATGATTTCTTATGCTATTCACAGAAGGATGCAAGTCCCTCAACTAATAATCATCGTGTAGTTCTTTTTTCCGGCTTCGACAGCCCGATATCTCGGCAATTAATCAAAGGTGTTCCCTCCTCGTGGGGGATGTAATTAACGCCATAGCCTTTATGGTATGGCGGACTGCTGGTCCCGACCGAACCTCACATTCGCCCTACATGGGTCAGAATGAGCGCACAATAGAATCGTCACGCATGTGACTGGCACGCCCGCGTCGTCAATCAGTCAGTTGACTACAAGTTAGTTAATCGGTTGATCGATACGCGAACGAAAAGGCAGAACGAAAAGAGAAGAAAGAAAACGCTCGAAACAAGTCTGGCACGCCCGGTGGGACCGGTGTCACCTTTCATCTCTTTGCCGAGATATTCGGGCTTCGAAGCCCTTTCAAAGACTACTGATTGTTTTCCTGTCTGTCTTTTCAGTGCAAACAATGACGACTCATGGAATAGCTGGCGTCGACTTCGACCAATCGATAGTCGCCGGACACGCGCAAGGGTACCTGGCGGTGCCCATGGAATTTGGTAGCTTTCCTCCTGCTGTGGGCTTCCCCAACTTCTTGGGGTTGGCCTTTGTCGACATGCTGGAAGTCGAGGCCATGGAACCCGTCAAGGAACATGTGAAGGAAATGGAGCCTCTGAAGGCCCCCTGCCGCGGTGATTCGCTCAAGAACCCGGTTCCGGCCGCTAGCTGCCTGGTGCACCACCTTGTACGGGTGATGCATCCCACTGATATCAACAAGCCCCCTGGAGGACGTCAGCGTCGCCAGGCTCGCAAGAACACTGCCGTGATCACCGGAACTGTCTCTCAGTCCGGAAAATCAATGCTGGTGGGAGGTATGCGTGTCTTCCTCAACGGGCGCACGGCACGGGTGACCCCAGATCGCGTCATCCCAAACGTCCCTGTCTACAACAACTATCAAGCTCTCGCTGGAAGGAGGGCAGAAAGAGAAGAAGCCGGCCACCATGGCCAAGAAAACCCGGCGCTCAGGCCGAGGAAATTCAAACAGGTGTGGGTTCCCAAGCGGACCCAACCTGCCTACCATCCAACGCCCACCCGCCATCGTCCTATGAACGACGAGGCGAGAGCGAGAAGAGAAAGGGGCTTGTCCCTGATGAATGAAGAAGAGGTGGTTGCGGATCCTCCGCGCCACAGAAGTTTCCGGGCTGTGGCCCGTCAAGCCAACGTCCCTGCCACGGGGCGAAGGTTCCAACAGCCAGCTGACAGAGCTCGACTGGCCTACATTCCTCCTGCTGGAGGTCGACCACTCTCCCCCGTGCTACATCAAGAACGGGGTCAAGAAGAAATGGCCTGCCTGGTCAGAAGCTATTTCCGAGGATTGGGTAACACCTCACTCGGACAGCAGCGGCTGATGCAGACAGTCGCCACTGAAGAAAATTGCTGCCCATCAACGGCAGATGAAGAAGAAATGGAGGATATAATAAGGATGTCGTCGGTCGATGACAACGGACACAATGACGGCTCTGAGATCAAAGCCGATGAAGCCTTCCCCGAGCGGGAAGAAAGAAGAAGAATTTCTGTGTTCGAGAGGCTGACCTTCCCGCAACAAGCAAGGCGGAGGGTCCATCGACAAAGAAGGAGGATGCAGGTTTTCACTTGCAACATGGCTGGCGTGTCCAGCCGATATGGGAAGCTTCCTGAAAACTCCCAAGAACTGGCTCAGTTGGCCGTACGGCCGGGACCAGCCACCCGCAGGACAGAAGCAGCAAGAGGGCTTCTGACAGCGATGAAAGAGAAACAGCCCCAGTCATACCTCCACTGGGATGACAAAGCCCCCGTCTTGACCGCTAATGTGGTAACGACGGAAGAAGAAGACGACGTACTCCTCGATATCCTGCCCGAGGGTACGTCCGGGGAAACGACAGAAGGTGTCCCCACCACTATAGACCCATCAGTCTTGATGCTGCTGCAAAGATATCAACGGGAAATAGATTCCCTGAAGAAACAGCTGATGGAGAAAACTGAACACTCATCAGCCTCCAAACCACCCGAAGTCCAAGGTGAATCATCCCGGGGAGCGGCTCGTCGAGACGACCCTCCACCACTTTGCACACTACCCCAGCCGACAGAGCCAACTGTGACGACAGCACAACAGCGGCCACCACAGCCTCAGTCGCTGCTGCCTCCGGTGCTTCCTCAGGTGCACCCAACACCCCCGCTGCTGCATCCTCCACAGGCGACCACCCTGGTCACCCCGTACCTGCAGCCAGCACACTTCTATCCGGAGCCAGTCGACCCCACGGTCGTGAGCCGGATGATGGTGGAGAGGATGATCGAGCTGAAGCTCGCAGAGAAGAGCGAAGGCGACTACGTCGCATTCGATGCCTACCGGGTGCCCTACCCGCAACACCATGCGGCTAAGCGACTTCCCCCGGGAGTCAACAAGCCGCCCAAATTTGACAAATTCAACGGGAAAGGTTCCCCAAAAGAACATATTGCATATTATATGACCGTTATGGGTGATCTGTCCACCGACGAGTCATATCTGCTGAAGTTCTTCGGGTCCTCGCTGACGGGGCTCGCATTTGAATGGTACTCCAGCCTCTCGGCCGGGTCAATCAATGACTGGTCAGATATGCAGAGGAAATTCAGGGAAAGATTCCATGTCACAGAGAGGGAGGTCACAGTGGCCGAACTCTATTCGACAAAACAAAGGGCAGATGAGACCGCCCTTGACTACATCAAGAGGTGGAGGAACCTCGGAATGAGATGTAAGCGGCCCCCGCATCAGGAGGACGCTGTGCAAATATGTAAGCAAAATCTCAGGAGGGAGGTCTTGGAAAAAATGATCGGGATGGAAATACGGTCGTTCGACCGGCTGAATAATGTGGTGGCCGAGGTAGAGGCTTTTCTAGCCAAGCCCGTCCCGCCGTCAGCTACCAGCACAGCCCAGAAAGGCAAGGCGGCGGAACGGCGCCCCACACCTAAAGAAGCGAATGCGCTTGATATCAAGGCGTTCGAACAACAGAAGGAGAAAGGCAAGAAAGCGGCTCCCCCGCAACCTGCGAAAGCTCCAGATGACAAAGAAGGTCCTTCGTTGAGGGACAAAATGAAGAAGGCTTATTCCTTTCCTAAGGATAAGACCCGATCCTATTTGACTGGGTAACAGAATACAGTATGGTCACTCTGCCTGAGCCAAGAAGACCAGAGGACCTCAAAAGAAGAGACAGTCCAAGATTCTGCCCCTATCACCAGATGTTGGGACATTCAATCGAAGACTGTTATGTTTTCAAAGACATCATTGAAGGGATGGTGAAGAAAAATGAGATAGAGCTGGGAGAGTACAAAGTAGACCCTCCTCAGCCACATGAAGCTCCTCCCCGAAGAGCAGCAGTCAACATGATCTCCCTCTACCAGGCGTTACCTGAGGAGATCTCTGAAGCAAGCACACGGAGCACCTACGAAATCCATTTCCTGGAGCCCGTGAAGGAACAGCAGGGGTGGCAGCAAGTCCCTGTGAAGCACAAGAAGAAGAGGGCACCCCGCCCAAAAGAGGGGGCACATATCCGTGGCATTACACCTCGGCCTGCTCCGCCAGTGGTAGCGCCCGTATGGGTCACTCCACCTGCAGCTGTCAGAATATATACACCCAACAGGAGGAGACAAACTCCGCTGCCAGTAATCAAGGAAACCAACCCTGGGGTCCTTCGATTGCAACACTTAATTGAAGGGCTAGAGGAATATGTACAGCCCGAACTAAAACCTCTGCTGGTACGGGACCACGTCCCATGGCTAGAGCTGGAGCAACTCTCGCTCAAGCGAGGGGATGAAGCTGAAGCGGCGCCACCTCAAGAGAGCAACCTGTTCTGGGGACAAGCGCCTGCGGAAATCAAAAAGAAGAAAAAGCAAAAGAAAAAGAAGAGAAAGGCCCCTGGGGCCCATAAAACACAGGTCGTCTCCTGCAATACCCTGTCAGCACTCTTCAGCCTACCAGGAGAAGAAGAAGAAGAAGACATTTGCTTCACACCCCATGCTTGGGGAGGCAAGGCCGAAGCCGCAACTGCTGCACATGCCACTCGGTCAGGCCGGAAATGGGGGCGCCAGCCACCACCCAATCACAACATTATGTTCAGAGGGGAGCAACCCTGCAAGACACCCCCGCCGGAAGTTAAGGGAGTCCAAATCCCTCCTCCGTCAGGTCTATACAGCAAGACTGGGGGCAAGACCGTCCCTCCATTCCTTGAATTCATGAAGATGTCAAAGGGGAAGCAGCCTTGTCAAGACGCCAACCCTACACCCGGGGTCAATCACCCTCGGCCAGTGCAATCTACCGAGGATGCAAATGCAGATGGGGCTTGCCCTGCAGCAATCAATAAAGAAGACCCGACAGTCGGTGCCAGTCAAGAGGGTGCCGAGTCCGAGGAAGATGAAGCAGGTCCGTCTGGACCCACAAATCAAAACCTTCCTAAGCCCAGATGGGTTGAGGAGATGAAGCTCTCCAATGTCCGGGCTGGAAGCCGAATAATGAAGCTGCTCAAGAAGCTCCCTGCTCGTTTTACGATCTGGGAAATTCTCTCTTTGAGTGAGGAAACTCGACAGGCAATCATTACTGCTTTGCAGACGCCTGCCCAGTTTGAAACCTGCATAGCTGAGGCTATACCAGAAGCCAGTATGACCTTCTCTCCAGAAGACATGCTACTGCCTACTGCCAGTCACAACAGGCCGCTATATATGAAAGGGCACCTGAACGGAAGGGAGCTGAACCGGATTCTGGTCGATCCTGGCGCAGCAGTCAACATCCTACCATATAGAATATACGAGAGGTACCACTTCAATGTGCATCTCGAAAAAGCCGGGGATATGCGTATCGCTGGCTTCAACCAGAAATGTGAAGTATCCATGGGGGTGGCAGAGTTCACACTGACTCTGGCAGATTTCACTACAACGGTGCAGTTTCACGTCATTGACTCTCGCACCTCCTACAAAGCACTACTCGGCCGCCCATGGCTGCATGAAAACTTGGTGGTGCCCTCCACACTCCACCAATGCATCAAATACAGCCTCCAGGGGAAGGAGGAAAGGATATTTGCTGACATCCACCCGTTCGAGGTGTTTGAGTGTCACTTGGCGGACGCCAATCTGTATACGGGGTCTCCCCGGAAGATTTCTAAAACTGAAGCCCCCGTAGGGGCATCGAAGAATAGATCGGGTGACGGTTGGTATCCACCACCGCCGCGCGGATATATCAAGCCGAAGGTGGTCTCCCACATCACGGCTTCTGGAAATGTCGGCAGGGTGACACCCCCAGCATTATACCCCAAAGCTAAGGAAGTGCATGTTGACCGACAGCACGACCGCATCGCAGTCCCGGCCGGCCTCACCAAGCCAGTCTCCGGCCTTAATGATCCCACTGTCGAACCTTTCAAAGCCTGGGAGGTGGCACAAGAAGATGGGCCCAGCAGCTTGTTCTATACAGCTGAGGAGCATCCCACTCGGGAGGACACAGACTGCAGCCTCCCTGAGGATCTAGCCAACCCGCGGGTTCCTGTTCAGGGCCTGGCATTTACCACTGATCGGACGGCCAGGATGTTTCAAAAGCAACACATCCCTCCCGATCAACCTCAAAAACGCAAGGAAGCTTTCCAGAAGATGTGGTATCCTGCAAATCTGGATAAAGAAATGAGACATGTCTCTCAACATCCGGGTCTGGGCTTCACCCTGGAAGACTACTATTACAGTGGGCGGTACGAGGTGGATACCATCTCCACCTTCTATCCAACTGAAGATAGCCCTCTGGGGGCAACCTTTGATGAATATCCGGCGGAAGCAGAGCATGCTGAATTGGCTCTACCCGGGAATCAACAAATGGAGACCTTGATCTCCTGCCGATGCTGGGAGCAGGTCCGTCCTGAAGAAGCGGCCTTTCAAGTCGAATTTGATACGGCTAGCAGCAGCGAAGCCGAAGATACTCAAGAAGCAGAAGTCTCTCCCTCCGCAGGGGTCATACTAATGACGACTTCAACACCCTTTCTGCCAGTCAACAGAGCCTCGGTTTACTCCAATCAAGGGGAGCCGGCTACCAGAAAAGAAAAAGCCACTTCTGTGGAAGATACAACTATCCCAGAAGGCGAGACTCCCTCAGCTTCTGCTACAAATCTAATATGCTGTCCGAGCCCGGCGGCAAACAACTACTGGCCTGTCATGGCTGCAACCTCATCTACGAGCACTGAAGCTGCTCCCTCACCCTCAGGAGCTGCAACGGCAATGGAAGTATCAATGGATCAATCCACACAGTCGCTGGCACAAAAGACCAAGAGACCCCGTGAAGCTCTGGCGGTGTCTGACGAGGAAGTCGAAGTACTCGACCCTCAAGACGGTATTCCAGACTTCGTTGACCTCCAGCCGGCACCTCCGGAGATAGAAGACGGAGGCCAAGCCACAGTCGATGAACTAATAGAAGTCAACTTGGGAGATGAGGAGGACCCTAGGCCCACCTTCCTCAGTGCCCAACTATCTCCAGAAGAACGGGAGCTGTACATCCAACTGCTGCTAGAATACCGGGATTGCTTCGCCTGGACTTATAAAGAGATGCCGGGTCTAAATCCCGCCGTCTCACAACATGAGCTGGCAATCAACCCTGAAGCCGAGCCGGTGAAGCAACCGCCGCGGCGTATGAGGCCGGAGCTCATCACCCGAATCTGTGCTGAAGTTGACAAGCTTATTGATGTGGGATTTGTTGAAGAAAATCAGTACACCACATGGCTGGCGAATATCGTCCCTGTGAAAAAGAAGAATGGACAGATCCGGATTTGTGTTGACTTCCGGGATCTAAATAAAGCTTGCCCTAAGGATGACTTTCCGGTGCCAATAACCGAGGTCATGATCGATGCTACAACCGGCCATGAGGCCCTGTCATTCATGGATGGGTCGTCCGGCTACAATCAGATTTGGATTGCGGAGCATGACCGGGTCCATACTGCTTTCCGAACTCCTAAAGGCATTTATCATTACAAGAGAATGCCATTCGGACTAAAGAATGCTGGCGCAACCTATCAGCGCGCAATGACCAAAATCTTTGATGAATTGCTCTACCACAAGGTCGAGTGCTACATAGATGACCTGGTGGTCAAAACCAGAAGAAAAGAAGATCACCTGCAAGACCTCCGGATTATTTTCCAGAGGCTGAGGCAGCATGAGCTAAAAATGAATCCTATGAAATGTGCGTTCGGAGTGTCGAGCGGAAAATTCTTGGGCTTCGTCGTCCGATATCGGGGGATCGAGATAGACCCCGCAAAGATCAAGGCAATTCAGGAGTTACCTCCACCAAGGAACATCTCCGAGCTGAGATCATTACAAGGCCGCTTGGCTTACATCCGGCGGTTCATTTCCAATTTGTCGGGGCGATGCCAGCCGTTTCACAAATTGATGATGAAAGATGTTCCCTTTTATTGGGATGAAGATTGCCAGACAGCCTTTGACAAGCTAAAAGACTATCTGAAGACTCCTCCAGTATTGGGCGCACCGGTGAAAGGACGGCCGTTGATACTGTATATAGCAGCTACACACAACTCTTTGGGGGCAATGCTAGCCCAGAACAATGAAGAAGGGAAAGAGCAAGCCCTCTATTACCTCAGTCGGAGACTGGTCAGAACTGAAGAAAAATACACTTATATTGAGAAGATCTGCCTGGCACTAGTCTTCGCAGTCAAAAAGCTCCGGCACTATATGTTGTCGCATGAAATCAGCTTGGTGTCCAAGGAGGATCCCCTGAAATACATCATGTCGCAGCCAGCACTCAAAGGCCGCCTGGGTAAATGGGCGGTAATCCTTATGGAGTTTGATGTCTCTTACGTACCGCGCAAAGCCATCAAAGGTCAAGCTATTGCAGATTTCTTTGCTGAACATCCGATACCCGGAGAAAGCCCGTGGGAACCGGAACTTCCCGAGGATGAGACCCTAGAAGCCGCCCAAGTGCAGCCTTCCTCATGGCAGCTATACTTTGATGGCGCTTCCAGAATTGACACCTCTGCTACCGGATCATCCAGGGTCAGAGCAGGAGCAGGCATAGTCTTGAAGTCCCCGGAAGGAGAAGTGGTGCATACTTCCTGCTCCATAAACAAACAATGCACAAACAATGAAGCAGAATATGAAGCCCTGATAATCGGGTTGCAGATTGCTCTGTCCATGGGAATTCAGATGCTGGAAGCATTCGGAGACTCCATGCTAGTTATAAAACAGCTGGAAGGAGAGTTCGAGGTGCGAAAGCAAGAGCTCCTCCCCTATCACCAGTTGGCAACTCGCCTGATGTTGAAATTTTACTTCATCAGCGTTAAACACATCAATCGAGGCCGGAATGCTCAGGCAGACGCCCTCGCTAAGTTGGCCAGTTCATTGGCGGTCCCGCCAGACACAAGCCTGAATATATCAGTGATCAACCGCCGACAGGTCCCCAGCGTAACAGAGGTTCTGGCCGACGAAGAAGAGATGGAGGTAGCAGTCATCCAAGGGGTTCAGCAGCCCGACTGGCGAGAGCATCTCCTACGCTGGTTTCAACACCAGCAACTTCCAAAAGAAAAGGAACAAAGAATGAAGCTCCTGAGGATCAAGGATTCTTACGAGATGAGAAGCGGGACCTTGTTCCGAATTATGGCAGATGCCCGAAGGAAAATCCTACTCCGTTGCTTGTCTTCAACAGAAGCGGGACAGGTGATGCAAGAAGTTCATGCAGGATCAGCTGGGGCACACCAGGCCGGTCCGAAAATGAAGATAGAGATAAAGAAATTGGGTTACTATTGGCCCACTATATTCAATGATTGCTGCAAGTTCGCCAAGGCTTGTCAGAAATGTCAAGAACATGCTAATGTGGCGAGGAGACCCCCAGTGCCACTACATCCCACTCTACCAAGTTGGCCGTTTGCTCAGTGGGGCACGGACGTGGTAGGGCCACTTCCAGCATCTTCATCAGGGTGCAAATACATCTTAGCAGCTACAGACTATTTCTCCAGATGGGCGGAGGCAGTGGCACTAAGAGATGTGACCGGAGAACTAGTTGCAAGATTCTTCCGACAGAATGTAATATTTCGGTTCGGGATCCCCAGCCGAATCATCTCTGATAACGGCAGCCATTTCCGGAACCAGAAGGTTTATCGGCTGGCCGACAAATACAAAATTGACTGGAGGACATCGTCCCCCTATAACCCTCAAGCTAATGGACTAGCAGAGGCCTTTAACAAGACCTTGTGCACACTATTGGCGAAGACTGTCAAGTCTAACAAAAAGGATTGGGAAGAAAAGATGTACGAAGCACTTTGGGCTTATCGTACTGTCTACAAGACCCCAACCGGCTGTTCACCCTTCTCCCTTGTCTATGGGTCGGAAGCTGTGGTGCCGATTGAACTTGAAGTTCCTTCATTGCGAGTTGCCATCCAGCACGGATTAGTCAGCGGTGAGCAGACCAACGCAGAAAGAAGATTGGAAGAGCTCGCTGAGCTCGAAGGAAAACGCCTCCAGGCGCAACAAAACATCCAACTCTACCAAGCTCGCATGGCCCGTGCTTTTGACAAGTTAGTCAAGGGTCGAGAGTTCAAGAAAGGAGACCTGGTGATGGTCAAAAGAAGAGAAGTGATGGCCTCTAACCCCAAAGGGAAGCTGGTCGAAAACTGGGTCGGACCGTATATCGTCCGCCGAGTATATGAAGGGGGTGCCTACGTCCTTGTAGACCACAAAGGAGCCGTCCAGTTCTCTCCCCTCAACGGAAAACACATTAAGCTATATCATGCGGCGCAGCCGACACACCCCGAGTGATCGGTCGGAACGTACCTTTTCCTTGGTTAGCGGCACTCCGCCCTAACCGAGCTACTTTTCCTTGGTTAGTGGCACTCCGCCTTAATCGAGCTAACTTTTCCTTGGTCAGTGGCACTCCGCCCTAACCGAGCTACCCTTTCCTTGGTTAGTGGCACTCCGCCTTGATCGAGCTACTTTTCCTTGGTCAGTGGCACTCCGCCCTAACCGAGCTACTTTTCCTTGGTTAGTGGCACTCCGCCTTAATCGAGCTACTTTTCCTTGGTTAGCGGCATTCCGCCCTAATCAAACTACCTTTCCCTTGGTTAGTGGCATTCCGCCCTAACCGAGCTACCCTTTCCTTGGTTAGTGGCACTCCGCCTTAATCGAGCTACTTTTCCTTGGTCAGTGGCACTCCGCCCTAACCGAGCTACCCTTTCCTTGGTTAGTGGCACTCCGCCTTGATCGAGCTACTTTTCCTTGGTCAGTGGCACTCCGCCCTAACCGAGCTACCCTTTCCTTGGTTAGTGGCACTCCGCCTTAATCGAGCTCCCTTTCCTTGGTCAGTGGCACTCCGCCTTGATCGAGCTACTTTTCCTTGGTCAGTGGCACTCCGCCCTAACCGAGCTACTTTTCCTTGGTTAGTGGCACTCCGCCTTAATCGAGCTACTTTTCCTTGGTCAGTGGCACTCCGCCCTAACCGAGCTAACTTTTCCTTGGTCAGTGGCACTCCGCCCTAACCGAGCTACCCTTTCCTTGGTTAGTGGCACTCCGCCTTAATCGAGCTACTTTTCCTTGGTCAGTGGCACTCCGCCCTAACCGAGCTACCTTTCCTTGGTTAGTGGCACTCCGCCCTAACCAAGCTACCCTTTCCTTGGTTAGTGGCACTCCGCCTTAATCGAGCTACTTTTCCTTGGTCAGTGGCACTCCGCCCTAACCGAGCTACCCTTTCCTTGGTCAGTGGCACTCCGCCTTAATCGAGCTACTCCCCTTGGTTAGTGGCATTCCGCCCTAATCAAACTATTTCTCCTTGGCTAGCGGCTTTCCACCCTAATCAAGCTACTTCTCCTTGGCTAGTGGCATCTCGCCCTGATCAAGTTACCCTCTCTCGGATCACATTCCAAATAAAAAAAAAAAGAAAAGAAAAGAGAAAAGAAGGGGTTAAAAATAGAGATACCCCGCCAGACTTGCCCCCACATCGGGACAAGTGCAAAAATGGCTATAACCCGGCTGTGGCGAAAACCCGAAAGGGCGTCGCAGGCAAAATTGGGTACCCCGCCACGTGAAAACCCGAAAGGGCGCGTGGGCAGAAGCAAGAGGGGGCTGGCTTCGGCGAAAACCCGAAAGGGCGCTTGAGTCAGTAAAATGGTAATTTCCCAAATGCCTCTCCTATTCTCCACCCAATAAAACTCCGAAAGGGACAATCATCAAAGTCCCACCGGGAATACTTTAACAAACCCTTTTTGACCCTCGTCATCATCGGCGAGATCGGTCGATCTCTATCCATAACTTGGACCTTACGTCCTTGTTAATAACCTCATCTTTCCTTCGGTATGTGACCCATGTCGATGAATAAACCCCTTTTCGACCCTCGTCATCATCGGCGAGATCGGTCGATCTCTACCCTCAACTTGGACCCTACGTCCCTGTTGACAACCCCATCCTTGTTTCGACAGTGATATATGCCGACAAATAAACCCCTTTTCGACCCTCGTCATCATCGGCGAGACCGGTCGATCTTTACCCTCAACATTGGACCTTACGTCCCTGTTGACAACCCCATCCTTGTTTCGGCAGCAACATATACCGACGAACAAACCCTCTTCGACTCTCGCCATCATCTGCGAGATCGGTCAACCTCTGCTCTTGAACTTGGATCCTACATCCTTGTTAATAAACCACTTCCTCGCTTCGACATTTAACCAGTGTCGACGAAATAAACCTAAGACCCACCCTTGTCCTCATCAACAAGGACGGTCGGCGTTCCCGCGATCCAGTTCTTCTGGATCTCGAATTAAAAAAAAAAAAGAAAAGAAATTGGGGTTAAAAATAGAGATACCCCGCCAGACTTGCTCCTATATCAGGTCAAGTGCAAAAATGGCTATAACCCGGCTGTGGCGAAAACCCGAAAGGGCGTCGCGGGCAAAATTGGGTACCCCGCCGCGTGAAAACCCGAAAGGGCGCGCGGGCAAAAGCAAGAGGGGGCTGGCCTCGGTGAAAACCCGAAAGGGCGCTTAGGTCAGTAATGTGAATAAAAAAATTGAATGATGAATAGTGATGAACCATCCGCCGTCCAAAAGGCCACTTTCAAGGTCGTGACGAGGATCTTCATCCGATATCCCACTTATACACGTCCAGTGTCTCTACCCTTTTGACCCTTGTCACCATCGGCAAGATCGGTCGCTACCTGTCTGGTTCTTGTCACCATCGGCAAGACCGTCTACCCTTTCGACCCTTGTCACCATCGGCAAGATCGGTCACTACCCTATCCGGTTTTTGTCACCATCGGCAATACCGTCTACCCTTTTGACCCTTGTCACCATCAGCAAGATCGGTCGCTACCTGTCCGGTTCTTGTCACCATCGGCAAGACCGTCTACCCTTTCGACCCTTGTCACCATCGGCAAGATCGGTCACTACCCTATCCGGTTTTTGTCACCATCGGCAATACCGTCTACCCTTTCGACCCTTGTCACCATCGGCAAGATCGGTCGCTACCCATCCGGTTCTTGTCACCATCGGCAAGATCGGTCGCTACCTGTCCGGTTCTTGTCACCATCGGCAAGACCGTCTACCCTTTCGACCCTTGTCACCATCGGCAAGATCGGTCACTACCCTATCCGGTTTTTGTCACCATCGGCAATACCGTCTACCCTTTCGACCCTTGTCACCATCGGCAAGATCGGTCGCTACCCATCCGGTTCTTGTCACCATCGGCAAGACCGTCTGCCCTTTCGACCCTTGTCACCATCGGCAAGATCGGTCACTACCCTATCCGGTTTTTGTCACCATCGGCAATACCGTCTACCCTTTCGACCCTTGTCACCATCGGCAAGATCGGTCGCTACCCATCCGGTGCTTGTCATCATCGGCAAGACCGTCTACCCTTGCGACCCTTGCCGCCATCGGCAAGATCGGTCGCTACCTATCCGGTTTTTTGTCATCACCGGCAAGACCATCTACCCCTTTTCGACCCTTGTCACCATCGACAAGATCGGTCGACTACTCTCTAACCTGGGCCTTCCGCCCTCACTGACCAACAAAACATCGTGGCATCGACATTTGACCCATGTCAAGGGTCATAACACACCTCTCATCATCATCGGCAAGGTTCGCTAGAGGCATCTGCCTACGCTGCCTATGCCCCACATTAGCGAAGGTCCCGTTCCGGGAACGGCTACATCGCGGTGGAGCGAACACCTCACCCCTTCCTTGAAGGCGTGAGCGCTCTCCTGCGCCATCAGCAAGTAGCCTTAGGTTCGGGTGACCATCCAGAACAAGAAAGGAAAAGAAGTCGCGATTGACGGCAACAAAAGAAATATCTCCATTTAACGAGAATGGGTGGAACACATTTCTTTGGCCCGGGACATCCCCCGAGAGTACATAAGCTCCGAAGACAAAAAGGAGCAAGATTAAAAAAAAAAAGGAAGAAAGAGAGAAGGAATCAAGGTTACGGCAAAGGACGCCGGAAAATATCTGCCAACTCCAAGAGACCCAGTGAGGAGTGTCGGGTCAATTCTTGCAACCGTGCTTCAGTAGCTGTCAGCTGCGATAACTTCTCGTCCAGAGAGGCAAGTTGTCCTTCGGCCAGATCAGCTTCCTCTCTTGACTTGGCTTCGAGGCGCTCGCCTTCCTGCAATTCGGCTTCGACCTCGGCAAGTTCAGCGCGCAACTCTGCCTCCCGTACCGTGAGAAGCAGCCGACGTTCTGAGATGTTGCCAGCAACATTTCTCAGCTGTTCCATGGTCACCCTCAAAGAAGAAGCAACCGTGCGACAATCTGCTCTCTCCAGCTTCACAGCCGTCAGCTGATCAGAAACCTCTCGGCTCAGGAACTCCCGCCTGTTGGCGTGCTTTAATAGCATTACAACCCGCGGAGTCCAATCATCCATGGGGCAGCCGAATGCTAAAAGCGGTCGGGAGAGATGGTCCACCAAGCTCCTCAGCTGCACATAGGTCAGGTCCGGAGAAGCTAACATGGCTCGCTGGAGATTATCCAGAGACTGCCATACCATGTCACCAGAAAATTGTAGGCCTAATGGCGAAGTCTCGGGGAGCTGAAAATCTACCCTGCTATCTATCTCGGCCCAAATGTCATCGGCCACCCCGAGGGACGACGACGGCATAGTCTGCACGACGCCTACACCCGGCCCGATTATTGCAGCAGTAGCAGCTAAAGGGGCCTCCATGGTGACAATTTCCTTGCCCGCCCTTTGGGGTGAGGCTACAGCACCTGCATCGGCAACGGATGGCGCTTGCTCCTCTTGAGTAGTCTTACCGGCCGCCAAAGGAGGAGAGCCCTCTACGACCGACAAGGTCTGAATGACATCGGCCTCGTCTGTAATAATTTCTCCTGCTTCTATATCCGGAGGACCACTTGGCAACGGCAATGATTCTGCATCGGTCGCCAAGGTTTGAACCCTTGCAACCTCGGTCGGAGCGCTAACTTCGACAGTCACGCCAGGCTCCTGTGAGACCGCTGCAGCAGCATAGGTCCGTGGAAGCCGCAGGGCAATGGGCCGTACAATAGGCGGGAAGGCTGACTGACCCACATCCGCGCCAGGAAGGGGTATGCGGATCATTATAGCTGGCGGTATCACCTCAACCTGCATTCCATGTATATACATCAGCCAGCTGGCTTGAAAATTAAAAGAAGTGCTGCAAGTGGGAATCAGAAAGCTCCATACCTCAACTGGCACTATATTTAGGCCTCCCAAGGTGGCCTCTGAAGATTCAGGCCCCTCTCCTGTAGTCGGGTATGATGGCCCGTGCTCGGCTCCCAATAGCCTCGGAGGGCTAAACGTCGGCAGGTCGCTCTCATAAGTTGATGAAGCCCCGGCGTCCTCAGTCTCGGTGTCAACCATGGGGAACCCCTCGTCATCGGCCGAGCCGCCGCCATAATCAACCTGTTCAGAAGAGGATGACTCCTCTGCTTGTTCTCGAACCTCAAGTACCTGAGCGGGAACTAGGCTGCCAGGGGAGGGCCCTCTATCCAGAGCCTCCTCAGCGATCTCTGTCTCGGGAGCACCCGTTGGCGGAATATCTAGGGGCTGGTCCCTTGGAAGCCCCTGCTCTCCAATGACAACCTCTACCAAGGCGCCAACCTCAGGGAGCAGTGTGGGCCGAATGTCGACTGGAGTCAAAGGACAATAAACAGTCAAGACTTGACTAAAAATACAACATGTCACTGAGCTCTACAGGCGAGCTGCAAATTACCTTCTGTTTCTCGATGAGGTGTCGGTGAAGGCAAGTCGCCCTCAACAGAGGTCAAGGGGACTTCCCTCTCTCTCTCTCCAGCAGCAGCTCCGGTTGCCGCCTCCAACCCAACAACGGCAGGGATAGTGCCGGCAGCTACTGAAAAGAAAGATGGTCAGCCCAGGCAGCCGAAACAAGCAAATAAGCCATGCAAGAATAAGAAGTCACCTTCGCCTTCAGGCCCTTGTGTCCGGGCGGCCTCAAATTCAGAAAATGACGGAACTCGAGGAAGGGGAACCGTAGGCTCCTCTTCAGCAGCCTTCCTCCGACGTGCCCGAGTAGCACGGGATTCTGCCCTCTTGGCTTTCTTAGCCCTGCTGATGGCCTCCCTGACCTGAGACCTGGTCCGCTTCCGCGAGTCCCCAGGGGGTAATGGCGTCGTGGTCGGAGCCGGCTCTGGAATGTTGAAATATGAAGGCTTCTCCGCCTTAGATATCAGCTCCCTACAGTGTCGAGTCGCTCCCGCAGAAAGGCGGGCTGCCAAAAAAAAAACACATGAGTAAGAAGATGCACACTGAATATAGGGGAAGCAACTCCAGGGCTGAAGAAGAAAACAAGCATTACCTGGCATCCCCGTATATCGAGGACTGAGTGGCCAGTAAAGCAATACTGGCGCCTTGTCCCGGGAAGCCGCCTCGCGGATCAGCCAGCATACGTCACCAATTGTTTCACTTTTCTCCGTCAGTTGGGCCAAATCTTCATGGCCGCAGGAGGACAAGTGATGATATAAGCTCAAGTGGTCGAATCCCCAGCCGTCGACATACTTGAAGGATATTTGAAGCTGATGGTTCCGAATGGCTTCTAACGGACTGTCAACTGAAAGCCCATGAGAATGAAGTAGGGCGAATATCCAGGGGGTGGTGGTGTACAAGTCAGCCCGCCTGTTTTCCCTCCCGATGAAGGTCCGATAAGGATGAAAATGGTCGACTTCCGGGCGCCAGCTCGCCGTACTGGGAAGAGGTTCTTCCACCGGAAGGGGGATCGTCTGGAGAGCAACCCTCTCACTGCTAACCCGGCACAGCCCCCAGAGAGTCTTAATATAATCATCCCTCTGGATCTCTGGCATCTTCGGGTCGGCTCGGGACGACTTGCCCTTCGCAGCTTTCCTGGCTTCTACATATGCCGCCACCTCAGCATTGGACCAAGATTTCAGCCTCTTCAAGTAGGCTGGATCAACATCCAGAATGGGCTCCCGCTGGGAGTCTAAAAAACGGCGTTCGGCAGCATGCCAACAATCCTTCCGGAAATTCCGATAAAAGCCCGTTCGTGCATTCCACCACTTGATGAAGTCTGGAGTCACTCGGGGCAGGCGAGCCGGGGTCGGCACCCTGAAGGATACATCCTCTCGGCGATGGAAGTAGTCCCACCATCCACGGGCTTCATCAGTAGCCGTCTGACCAGCCCTGTGTCTATTCGGCAGATTGAACTGGGCTGAAGAAGAAGGAATTTGCTGGTCATACCCAAAATTCCGACTGAAGCGGAAAGGATAATACGGCTCCAGCCACAGCAAGCCGCTTTTCCTGAAGACTAGTACACTGGGGCGAATAGACAACGCCCATTCCACCAGTTCCGGCTCCAAGATTGGTCTTGTGCTCTTCGACCCGGTCAGCTGATGAATAAATTCCTCTGTCTCAAATAATCGGCATTGCCGCATCCTGTTGACAAGAGGGCTGGAGCTGGCAGCCAAACTCCAGAAATGCAGAACGCCAGGGGAATCTGTTGGAACTGTCGTCAACTTCCCCCGAATGGCGAAAAGCTGGTCCGCCAGTGAAGACGGTTCAGCACTGGCAAATTCGATCATCCGTGGCAAAGGACGATCCGACTGCATTGACCGGGGAGCTGCTTCCGGAAATAGGGTGCAGACCCAAGCATTGAAAAAGTGGAGGGGACCAACTGTCCGTGAATTCCTGGGGATGCGCGACTTGTGCAAATCCCCCAACATTTTGTATATAAGGCATAAAGCCACAGGGCACAGGGACAGTTTCGTCCCCCAAGCCATCAAACAGGCAGGGTAAATCGCCTCCGGCCTAATCACCGTCTCATCTCCTTGGGGAAGGGCGAATGAACAAAGCCAATATGTCAAATACGCAGCACAATGTGTAACTGCGTCAACTCCCGTGGGATTCGGGCCGGCCTGTCGCCCTCTCCCTGAGATAGCAGGATATGTTGCTTGGCGCCGAGCCCTCTTCTTCCGCGCCACCGCTGTCGGAACCACTGTGGGGAAGTCCTCATAGTGCTGTTCCCCACCAAAGAAATATTGAAGCCACGTGCCCATCCGCACGCGCCTCTTCTCACCGGGCTTTCGCGCTTCCCGCGAGTCAAGTGTCAGGCGCAGCAGGGTGCGATACGCCTTCATCAGATAACGATAGGCGAAGCCCGTGAAGTAGTTGCCTTCACCATCTGTCTGGTCCTTCAGCCAGTCTGCGAAGCAAACTTCTTCATACGGCTCTCCATCTATCGGCAGGCCGCTCAGCTGAGAAAGGCTCCATAAATCCAATGAAGTTTCACCTTCTGCGGTGTAGAAAGTATTGTACTCTGGGCAGAAGACTTCAATCATCCCGCAGCATAGGCCTCGGGAGATCGGGTATCTATACCGGGAAGCGTATACACTCTGATAAATTCCGGCGTGCACCAAGATGGGGGCGTATTGCCGCAACACAAAGTCAGTGAATTCAACCGCTCCCGGTCTGAAGGCGTGAGCATCGGTGGCTTTGAGCTCTCCAAACCACCCCACTGAAATTTGATGTTTGAACCGGACCGCCAAGCAGTCCAAAAGAAAAGGCTCGTCTCGATATCCCCAATGGAGCGGTGCGAGGAATAGACCATATATGGGTTTCTCCCTGTCAACACGGCCGGCGGTCTCATTCCAGCGAGCTGGTGTGTATTGCGGCGCCCTCGTCAGCATCCCGGCCTCGGGAGATAATTCCTGCACTCCGAGCACAGCCCCCCATTTCCTGGGTTCCCCGGGGATGTACATGGGCATACCATATGTGACTGACTCAGTCAGGCTGTCCCGCTCCGCCAGCAGCGCTCCTTCAGCTCTGCGAACCAGGATTAAATCACGCTTCCCACCGAGGTTGAAGCGCTCGAGAAATGCCATCAGGTGCTTGTCTTTGGGGTGATCCCGTCTGATGTTGTCCCCTCGGTCATATCTGAATTGGTTGCCGTCGAGGATCAACAAATGGCCGGTGTCGACTGTGTCGGTTTCTGAGTCCGAAGACTCAGCCACCACGGCTACACGTCGGAGCCCCCGATCAAGGGAATGGACGTCCCTCCATGTCACGGCGACCCGAGATACAGAGGAAGAAGAGCCGAAAGCCATGTTATCTGCAGAACAGCACCCGGAAAAGAACAAACAAAAGTCAGAAATTAGTGGATCGAAACAATATTTCTGACGAAATTTCGGCAGCATCTCCTCAGCTCGAGGGTTTGCCAAAAAGAAAGCGGAAGCCGTCCACAAAGGGAGCAGCCCCTAAAAGCAGCCATAGGCATTAAGCCAGGGCCGAATGGGACACCCGAGGGATCTAGCTCCGAGGACAAGTCCTACGAGAAGCCTCCCGGGGCCCGAAGAATGGGTTCGAAACCCAAAGAACAATATCACTCAACTCACCCGCTCACAGGCGAAATCGCCCAAACCCGGAACTCACTCGGCGCCGCGGTGGAGAAAGGAATGAAGAGAGAGAAAATTATGTCGCGAATGAGCAGTGAAGAAGAAAAAAAAAACGAAGAAGAGGCCTTATATAGGCCCCCCTCCCATGTCGTTAAAACGGCGCGCCCCGGAGCGCGCCGTTTTAAGCAAATGGCGCGCCGGGGAGGGCGCGCCGTTTTAACTCCAAAAAGGGGGCGGGGCGCGCCGTAAAGGCCGCGCCGTTTTAACCCCGAAGGCCCAGGGCGCGCCGTAAAGGCCGCGCCGTTTTAACTCTCGAAGCAAAGGCCGCGCCGTTTTAAGCAACGCCATCAGGCTTCCTGCCTCATCGGATCAACATCCGACGCCAGAATTAAACACCGGTCGAGCCTCCGTCAGCCAAACGAAGCTCATCCGCAGGCCTTGCCGCATTCCTGCCTCACTTGCACCGCCTACGTCTGGGGGGCATTTGTTGGCACTCACAATATGATCCTCTGGCAACCAAGCCGCAAGGATGAATGATACGGCCCACTGAAGCACAGAAGCCGATAAAAATCAACTTATCAAGAGGACCCCTCAAGCTGACAAAGCCCCGAGCCACCTCGAAGGGAACGTCGGGGACTTTACCTCAGGAGAGCCGAAGTGAACCCGCAACCAACCGGCAGCGCGATCAAGCCTGCCCAATGATCCGGCATCGACCTCGTCGTGCCGCTACCCCACACCCGTCGCCCGACCAAGGACGACGGTCTACCCAATGACTCTCCTAAGGAGGAAGAATGTCCTCGGCCATCCGTAACAAGGGGCCGAAGATCCTGTCAGCAGAAGACCCCGATTATCCGGCACGGATTCGGCTTCTTGCCATAGTGGGCCCGCTAGTGGCCGATTGATCACCGATTCAAGGTGGAACTGTCCGGGATGTAACATCATCCTGCAAGGGAGCTTCGAGCCCGAGTCCGTCTCAGCCAGAAGCACAAATCACGGTGCCGAAGACTATGTCAGTAGGACACCCGTGTGCTCGGACCGGACACACACGAAGTCTTATTTAAGGCCATTCGTCCTATCAAGAGCTTCGTGAAACACCCCGTCAGGGCCCTTTGATGACCGGGGTGAGATGAACAGTGGACGGAAGCTTCCGGAATCATCTCCGGGTCCACCGGACTACACGCCAAGTGAGCAAGTTAAAACGGCGCCGTCAAACCGGCGCGCAAAGATCAAATGGGGGCCTTCCCCGGCGCCGTCTATCCGGCGCGCAAAGATCAAATGGGGGCCTTCCCCGGCGCCGTCTATCCGGCGCGCAAAGATCAAATGGGGGCCTTCCCCGGCGCCGTCAACCCGGCGCGCAAAAGCCAGATAGGGCCCTTCCCCGGCGCCGTCAACCCGGCGCGCAAAGGCCAAATGGGGCCTCTCCCCGGCGCCGTCAACCCGGCGCGCTTCTTCCTGGGGCGCCGTTTTAACCCAAGGCTATATATAGCCTGTCGACAGATAAAAGAAAAAAGAGGGAGATCAGAGAAAGATCGAGGGGGAGCGGAATCAAAAGAGAAAAAAAAAGAGAATTGAAAAGAGAGAGGAGGGGTCCAGAGAAAAGGGTTCGAGGGCTCTTTCTGTCTGCAGAACCTCCCGTCCGAGCCTCTCGGCGGCCGTCACCCTGCTCCACCTGAGCTCCCCGGAGCCGAAGAAGAAGACCATCTGTTCTTGTTTACTTAGGTGGGTTTCCCGTGTTTGATCCCGGCGACCCCCTTTCTTTCCATTTCTTTTATGGTTTCGTCCGATACAATGTAAGTGAGAAAGGGGGAGGGGCGATGATACGAGCCTTTCCTCCCCCTTCTCTCACCACTATCTATCCCCCTTTCCTCTTCGTTTGGAATGAGATTCCCCTCTTAATGCAATACGGCGACCGTGCGACAACGCCGGCGCCGGAATGAGAATCTGTGTATTTTTTTTGTTCAGTCTTCGGAATGAATGGATATAGCAATGGGTCAAGTGGTTCAACGTTTATGTACCTCCCTCTGTTGTTCTCTTTCTCCTTACTGCATTTCTTATTTTCATGGCCGATGAAACGGCACCGTGCAACAGTACCGGTGCCGTGGAAGGCGAAGTCTATATACTTGCATGTCTCCCTTGATTCGTGCACAGGACGAAGGGACATGAGTATGCCCGGCATCACGATTTCACTCCCGTTCCGTCTTCCCGACGCGGCATGCCCTGCTACGGCAAGGGCTACATCGATTCCCCTCCCCGGGGGTCTTCTCGTCTGATCGAATGCCAAGGATTTCTTTTTTTCGGGTGAGATGAGTCAATACGTGGGTTCTCTCAACCTGTTTGGGCCGTCCTCGTAATACCCTTTCTGCTCTCGACCATGAACAGAGGGAAACAAGGCTGTCCCCACACTCCCGTTGTTATTTTCTGAACGGCCACCGATGAATATTTCCTTGGTTTGTGAACGTTCGAATGCATTTACGTATGCGCATCTATAGGCTTAGTTTTGGCCTGCTGGTTATACGAATGTTCCCACCGCATCACTTCACTGTTTCATTAGTGTGGATCGGTAACCCGGGGAGGGGGGGGGAACATTCCCTTGATTGCTTGTCATGACTGCTCGGTTCGAGGAATCCATTGGTCAATAATGGGTCTCCGAGGGCCAGTGAGCACACAGAAATTGGGGGTAATCCCAACACCATAAATCCACGGTCCTTAATGGGCCTCGTGGTGGCCGTGGGTCGCGTGCCCCTCGTAGGCTTGCCCTCGGGGTTTCCCTCCCATCTCGGTCGTCCCGATTCGAGTGTTGTGGTGACTCGGGTCGCTTGCCCCTCGTAGGCTAGCCCTCGGGGTTTTTCGCTCCCACATCGAGTCACCTCACTCACTCACCGATACCCACGGACTCGGTACCCCTAGCAGGCTAGCCCTCGGGGTTTTCCTATCCGTTCGGGTCTGCCGGCCGCCGTTGTGCCACCCGGCTCTTTAGGGGTTTACTCCGCCACGTGAGTACTCCCTGCGTCTCCCCGACCATCCTTTGGGATGGGGAGATGCTGCCGAAATTTCGGCTCGAACGAGTTAAGCTCGGAACAATCGCCTCGCGTGAGCCCGTGACTCGGCCTTTAAATGACTCGGCACCGATTCCACGAATAATTGACTTAATAAATTCTCAAAACCATTCAAAATCTTAATAAATCCATGAATAAACCAACGAAGCTTCTGTCTCCTTGAAGTCGGGTTAATTCGGCGCGTTCGTGCGCGATCAGGCCTTAAAACGGCGCGGTCTTCCCGGCGCGGCCTTCCCGGCGCGGTCTTCCCGGCGCGCCCTTCCCGGCGCGGCCTTCCCGGCGCGCCCCGGCTTCCCGCGCCGTTTTAACGGCCTGCCCCCTTTACCTACGGTTATGGCGCCGTTTTAAACTTTTACCTACGTTTCAGGGCGCCGTTTCAAGCGTTTTGATCCCTGTCTTCGCACGCACTGCACCGGGTTCATTCCGAATCATGTCGTCGCATCATTCTAACTCCTTTCCCACTTATGGGATGATTTCTTATGCTATTCACAGAAGGATGCAAGTCCCTCAACTAATAATCATCGTGTAGTTCTTTTTTCCGGCTTCGACAGCCCGATATCTCGGCAATTAATCAAAGGTGTTCCCTCCTCGTGGGGGATGTAATTAACGCCATAGCCTTTATGGTATGGCGGACTGCTGGTCCCGACCGAACCTCACATTCGCCCTACATGGGTCAGAATGAGCGCACAATAGAATCGTCACGCATGTGACTGGCACGCCCGCGTCGTCAATCAGTCAGTTGACTACAAGTTAGTTAATCGGTTGATCGATACGCGAACGAAAAGGCAGAACGAAAAGAGAAGAAAGAAAACGCTCGAAACAACAGCTGCTGCAAGAAAAGTATTAAGTCATGGTGTCTCACCTAGTTCTTCGCCCTCCTCGTCATGTTCTGTCTCACCACGCTCGGTTGTGGTTCTTGCAACCCATGAAACTATAGGGTCATCATCATCTCGCAGGTACACAACATCTGTTGGGTCGTAATCTCACTCTTCTTTCCTTGCATCCATTTGCATATGCTTAACCTTTAGATTCATATTGTAATGAACATAGACTATTTTGTCGAGCCTTCTATGTGTTAGCCTATTTCTGAGCTTGGTATGTGAAAAGGAGAATGTCGACCAATTCCTCCCGCATCCACTCGAGGAGGATGTTTGTGATAGAACTTTTATTGTAATTTTACTTAATGTCGGTGCACTTGTGCCGTAGTTGAGCCACCACTCAGCTGTTATTAAGACAGATGATGAACAACTAGGCTAATTAGATGAAATAAATTCTGATCAAGCTTTATATTGTTCAATAAAATAAAGTACATTACCTGCATCAAGTCTATCACGACTGGCAATGGCATTAGGTGTCGCAAATGAACCAATTGCTTCTCTAAATATTTTCATCTGCATTATCAGATAAAAATAGGTACATAACTATTTCTTCATTTCGAAAAGGTTAAAGTATCCAAATATATCTCATTCAACGCATCAGTAACATCTGTTGGGCTGCGAGACAGTCGATCTATCACAATGTTGGCAGATTCTATCAAAGTATCATCATAAGCGAGACCTTGAACATACTGAAAGGCGAGGTGTTGGTAGTACCCTGCAATCACCCATAATTCAATTTTTTTGTCATGTAACTACATATACCGACATTAGAGAATGTAAATGTTTACCTGTCATGTGAAGATCGCGGCTCATTTACCTGTCCCATCTGTCCTTCACAATCTCTAAGATCGTGGGTCTATATTTCTTAGATGTTCCAAGAATCTTCCGCTTTGCAGCTTTAATTTTACTGTACACCAACCCCATGGTTGGTACTCTATCCCCATCTACATATTAGGTTGCTCAATATGTGCTTCCTGTTCTTCATCACTGGGTGTCCATGCGCATTCATCATTGTCACTGCCGCCTGCTCTTCCGCTGACCGCCGCTTCATCCATTTTCTTCTTTTTTTACTTTTGTTGTAGCTCAGCTTTCTTCTCCCGCAGGTGCCTGGCCATTGAAAGTTTCACCTCTCTAGGCACATGTGTACATCCAGCAACCTCAGAGTATCCTGCACATGTGCCTCCTGCCAAGTGCCTCTTCAGTCGAGACACACCTCCTCCCCTGTGTTCTGTTTTACAATAGTTGCAACGCCAACAACTACAGTTGCCATCCAACATAAGTCCATGTGACCGTCCAATGTCATTTGGACGTTCATTGGGAGCCATGAAGTGCTTAAATGTATCCCCTAAATTTAAGAATTATAAATTAAAAATCAAAATAGTCAAGTATTCTACATTTAATGATTAATTTTCTACTTATAAACATAAAATAAAAATATAACTTATAAATGGTCTAGAAATATCATCAAACAAGATAATTAATAAATATAACGTATGAATTTTTTTTTAAAAATAATAATTTTAGTATTCTACATCTAATTAATAATTAAAATTTTTAACGAATATAACATGACAAATATTTCTACAACATGTAAAACATGGAAATTATAATTATTCTAAAACTAAATTATTCTAAAACATGATCTAGAATTAAAAATATTCTAAACTTAATTATTAAAATTTTATATATAAATACTTTAAGAATATCACCAAACAAGATAATAAATAAGTAAACATTATAAATAATTTAAAATTCATATTTTAAATGTTTAACACTTAATTAATAATTATAAATTTGAACGAACAAAATTCATAAAGAAAAATTTTATCTAAAACATGAAAAATATTTCTAGGACATCTACAATATGAAATTTATAATTATTAAATAATTAATTATTCTAAAATTAAATTAATCTAAAATATGATCTAGATTAAAAATTAATATTAAAACAATTAAAATATGATAATTATAATTAATTAATTTAATTTTATACCCCTCCCCCCCCCCCCCCCCCCGACTGCCTCCCACCACCTCACCCACCCCCTGTCCACCGGCCATCGTCGCCCCCCCCACCATCTCCCTCCCCCCATGCGACCCTTGCCACGGTCTTACACCCCCCCCCCGTCCCGATCACCGCCGGCCACCGGCTAGACCCCCCCCCCTCACCACTCCAAGGTCTCCCACCGGCCCCCTGCACGGCCTGACCGCCCCACCCACAATCCCCCCCCCAACCACCTTTCACCCCCGCCGGCCACCGCCGACCACCATCGTCCCCCCCACACCACCATCTCCCTCCCCCCATCCCCCCATCGATCCCCCGGTGGGAGGCAGGGCACAGTCAGACCCCATCCCCCCCACCCACTGGCCAGATCCCCTCACCCACGATCTTCCCCGTGGCACCCCCCCTCCCCCGTCTGATCACCGCCAGCCACCGCCTCCCACGGGCCAGACCCCCCCCCCACCCACCACTCCCACCGTCCCCCCGCCGGTCTCCCACGGTCCCCTACCATCTCACCACCCCACCCTCCCCCGGCCCTGCAATGGCTTGACGCCCACCCACGGCCCCACCCACGATCCTCTATCGGCCACCGGCGCCCACGGCCTCCCGCCGGCCACCGCCGCCCCGCTCCGGCCTCCATACGACCAGATCTGGCCGGAGCCCTTTGATCGTCCGTCCCCTCCGGCCTCCCTCCTCTTGAAAAAAAAAACTGTAAATATTGTACTAACATCGCCGGAGCCCTCCGATCGTCCGTCCCCGCCGGCCTGCACCCTGAATCGCCGGCCTCAACTGCCCCTCGCCGCCGCTCTTGCAACGCCCAGGGATGCTTCGCCTAGCTTGCCACTGGCCCGCTTTTAACGTCGAAACTGGTACGAACCATCTGTCCCGCAGGTACTAGCCCGGTCCCGCCACAGACCGGCATGGTACACGGCGGGACACACGGGAAGGTGCGGGCCAATGCGTCCCGGCCACATCCCTCTGCCCGTCCGTCCCGCATTCTCTCTGGGACGGTCCGAGACGGCCGGTTCGGGCCGTCCCGGAACGGATTGAAAAACCCTGCTCTACTGGGGGTTTAGTGAACGAACTTTAGCCATCATGATGGATTGTTATACGTACTTTTGTCTAATAGGGATATACTAGCAAGGGCAAAAAGTAGGATGGATTTTGGCACAAATACAGTTTTGACAAGGGTATATATGCTAAAAACCTTTTTTAGTATCATGACCATGGTCTCGTTCGGTTCGAATCGACCGTCCCTATCACGACTCGGGATTGAACGGTATAGGCTGGTACCGTTGCATACAGAGATGACAAATTATAATTATATATATATATATATAATAGAATAATATAATTCAAATAAAATTTCAGCTCAATTAATTAGTTGTTATTTGACATAAATGGGTGTCCCCGAGTTTGAATCCTAGGTTCATCATTATTTTAAACATTTTTTAACTTTTCAAAAAATCGAATAAAAAACACGTCAGAAGCGAGTTTCAAACCTAGAGCCTCACGATTTCCAACCGACTTATAGAATTGATTTATTATAAAAAATTTAAATAATATATAAAACGTCTCGATTTCGTCTCATAGATCAATCGTCTCGATTTGTGATTGAGACGGGACGAGACGGGATGGTCAATTCAACTCGTCCCGTATGACACGTGCGCTTCATTGGATTCTTGGCTATAACTATTGCTACGAAATCGCCAATAATAGTATGGACCTGATCTGAACTTTAAGCTCCTCTTTGTTTGGGGCTTAACACAGGAATAAGTTACTTTTAGATGTAACTTATCCCATTTTACTTTGGCGAGAGTAAATTTTGTTAATCTGCTTAAAAGTGGTTTAAATTGACTTAAGTCATCTTATCCTATCCCACCTCCACAGGTGGGATACTTCAATCCAATACCCTACCAAAGTAAAAAGTGATAACTCATGAACTTGTAAAGTCACTTATATTTAATCTGGATATCTTTAATCCCATATCAAAGCGGAGCTAATTGTACTAGCGGGCCCAAGATTAACCATTGGTCAGCAAGGGTGTTCAAGTGAGAACGAGCTGAAGCTTAAGCCCGGCTGTAAATAGGGCTACCAGTCGAAGTCTCTAGGCTAAGCCCTAAGAAGGCCCAGGGTGGTGATTCCATTTGCCCGGCCTGCTTTGGGGAGATTTATTGTGATATTTTATAAATTTAAATAATAAATATCCAAATATTGATCTAAGCATAATGATTGCTCATAAGATGGGGTTTAATTTCACAGCTGAACCTGTTCCTGAACTGAGCTCGGAAAGGTGGGAGAACTCCAACCGTAGATATCCAAATATTGATGTAAGCCTAATACTTATTAAGTTTTTTTGCACGGAAATTATTGTTAAAATTAAATTTACAAGAAAATCATTCATGCAAATATGTTAACAGATATATTATTATATAAATTTAAATTATATAAAAATATCATATTTATTTACCGACGTATCACATCTTTTTGTCAAAAATTTGTAAAAAACTCATGTTTAAATGATATTTATACACTATTTGAATTTATCCGGTGATATACTTATTAATGTATTTCTAGGTAATATTTTTTTTTACAAATTCACCTTTAACAATAATTTTTATGTAAAAATCTCTTATTTTTAATCTACTCATAATTAATGAGCTTATGTCGACTTCATGTTGGGTCACTTCTAGTTACCCACCTCTCTTAAAGGTAAACATTCTAACTGATAGAAAATTGTATCCACTATCTCAATACGTATAAGAGACTCTATCTCAAAGTCATTAGATTGATTCTTCAGGACCAATTTGATAAAGGAGTAGGTCCAGTTAGGATAAGTTAATCAGGGTGAGATGAATAATTCTTATTTGACTCTTTTTTTTTTAACTTGGGTCAGTTACTTATAAATCTATGAAAAAGATGAAATAAGTCACCTGAGGTAGATTAAGGGTGAGCCACTTTATTAATTCAGACCATCTTTTAGTTGAAGCTACGTTCCATCCACTGGGCCTGGGGTTCATCGATCGGATTACAAGCAAATTGTACGTAAATTTTGTTAGCATTTATAACATATCTTTTCTCGCCAAAAAGTTAAAAGTTTGGTAAACTACTCATTCTTGAGCATAAAAGGCATGGATGAATTGTGAAGTATCTTATATTTTTTATCTCACATTTTATAAAAGTAATAGGCTTACTAACTAATATAAGGATACATATGGTAAAAAAATTAAAAATAATAGACACATACAAGTTGTTGATCCGGAAGATTTACCATTTTACCGAACTCCTGACCGGTGGCCACCTCCTCTACAAGAAGCCTGGGCTAGCCCACACCTTAATTTGACAAAAGTTTAATTAAGTTGTGGGCCTGTGGCTCTTCACAACCTCCAGAGATATATACAGAAATCTATTTTTTTACTGAAACACACCAAATTCAAGTCCCATTAATGTTGGTTCTGTTCTCGAATACTGGTTGTGGATCTGTAGCATTCAGTGAAGTAATGCTCGGCAGATGCAGGTTAAAAAGAAGCATATACATATAATTGCTGCCCCACGTAATTGCAAAATTTCATTGACGTGTGGACAAGAATGAAAAAAAATAAAAGATTATACAGAGTGTTAATTCACACAGCAAGAAGGGTTCTTCCTCTTCACTTTCTCCATGGCATCCGAGCGATGGTGCACTCTGTGGGGAGGCCCTGCCGGAAACGCTTCACGTCGGTGCAGTAGTTGTAGATCATGTAGTTCTTCTGCACCCACCTCATCCTCTCCTGGCTCGTGGCGTCCAGCTCCTGGTTGTACCAGTCGTTGCCCTGTGAAGCGGGGTCAGAGGCCGACTCTGAAGAACAGCTGGAGCTACCTCTAGACCAGATACAGGCACTGGCGTTGCAGTTCCTGTATGAAGCCACGAAGGGCGCCTTGGACCAGTCGGTCTTGACGAGGCCGCCCCTGGTGGCCCAGTCGTCGGCGTTCCAGAGGCTGGAGTAGATCCTCATGGGCTGGTTCTTGGGAAGGGGACACCCCTTGCCTCGTTGTTCCGGAAGTCCCTGATGGGCATCCCGTCCACGGAGAATCTGATAGTCATCACCGACGACCTGGTTAGAACCTCTATCGAATGGAGAAGTATTAATTCTCAAAATCCCATCAAAAGACTAAACAGATTTGTAAGGAGGAGTTGCTCTGGCCGTTTGCTTACATGATGTGGGTTCCAGAGGATGGAGTAGGTGTGGAAGTCCTTGGTGGGGTCGAACCAGAGCTTGAACTGCTGCTCCCTGTTGCCCTTCCCCTGGGAGAACACGTTGGTGTGGAGGGTGTAGGGGTCTCCGCTGAGGTTGCCGAGGAACTCGAAGTCGATCTCGTCGTGAGTCGGCCCCTGGGATGATAGCTGTTGCAGAAATCCAAACCCCACCGATCAGATACCATCCCCAGGGTATGTATAGCTAATTAATATGACAACGTTCTCCAGGGAAAGCGAGCCCCTTTAAATAGTTGGTGGGGATCGGGAGCAGAATGCAGAAATTATAACTCACATAGTAGGCAGTAACGGTGCCGGCAGAGTTGCCGGGGACGAGCTTTATCTGCATGTCGATCTTGCCGAAGAGGTACTCGTTCTTAGATTGGACGCCGGAGCCGGAGGTCTTGTCGAGGGACAGGGTGAGCAGCTGGCCGTTGTCGAGAATCTTGGCCCTGCCATCACCCCAGGTGATGTCGAAGTCCTGGTAGAAATTGCCAGCTGCGGAAGCCACAAGGATGAGGGAGGACAAGACCACCACACAGCAAACTGATGAAGCCGCCATGACAAGAGAATGCAAAGGCGTGACGGGTCAGTAGCTGCGTGGAGGAGATCAGAGCGGAGACTGAGAGTGGGAGGGAAAGATTAATTGCGGTGGTGGCGATGGAGGAGGGCCGTTCGGAGTGGTGGGCCTCTCTATGGCCGACGCAGTGGCGGGCAGCAGTCCAGCTGTGTGTTTGTTTGCGGGTTGGATGGGACGAAGGAAGGGGCTGGATGAATGGCAGCACGGAGAGTTTGGCGAGATGGGGATGGGGACACCGACGTACGGCGGGGACGCGTTTCGGCAGGTGAGAGCGATGTTTCCTTCCCCTGCTAGATCGCAACGAATTTTTTTTAGATTTATTTTAACATTCCAAATTTAGGGACTAAATTACTGATGTATCATTATTGAAAACTTATTAATAGACATATTAATAGTTTTAAAAAAATGAAAATATCTCGTCGACGACGACGGAGATATGAATATTTCACAAAGATTGTAAGGTTCTCGTTAATTAGTCTTGTGATCACAACACACGACATTCCCTTCCACGTTGAACTCAAGCATATAGGATAAATCTAATTTTAACCATCCCAACCACTGTTTTAAAACTCATCTCGGATCGGCCGGTCCGACCGGTTAACCCGTGATCCAGTCTCAAAATCGGGTTAGAATAGTGTCTACACTGTTTTAGATTCAGAACCCGATTAAACCCAGTTAACTCGGTGTAACACGGCCGACCCGCTAAAACCCGTGTGACTCAACTGGGTCTTGACTCTTAGGCATATTTTTTTATTTATTTAATTTTTATTTACTTAATTTTTATTTTTTAATTTAACATGAAAAATATAGAAGATGATGAGTCTTCTAACTCTTCTCTTTAAAGTTACAGATGTATAATCTTTTTGGGGACTCTAACTTTTTAACTTTTGGAAGTTGAAAAGAATTTAGAGGGAGATGAATAGATGAAGACAAGAAAAAAGATGAAAATTTAGATGAACAAAAATTTTGAATTCACACGTTATGAAACTTGTGTCTAATAAGATGTTAATTATAGTTGATAAATGGTCATACGTAGTATTTATTTAATATGAATTTTATTCTTTTTTTAGACTAACTTAGTGGTTATTTAATACACTTGTTTTAATTTTTACAATATATGTTTAAGTGTTTCTTTCGTATTTCTAACTCAAAGTGTCTTAAAATCTTATGGTAATTTATAATATTAATAAACGGTTCTAGTCTTATAAGTCACGGGTCAACCCGAACGGTTAAATCATTGACCCGTGGCACACTAATTTAACTGGATCAAACTCCGGATCGGATTTTAAAACATTGATCCTAACTGAGTTTATAATAAATAATGAATTTCCAATCAAACATATTTTTGTCGCGGGGCTGGATCGAGGAGTTTGTGAAATTGAAGATCACCGAACAGCTCTTGCGACAAATAAAAAGTTTAGATGCAGATAGAAGGGCCAAATATTATTATATTACACAAATAGAAATATTATGATATGGAGGAGAATAAACATATGTCAATTATCACAAAAATATCTCCATCATTAACACAATAATATATGGATGTAAAAAAGGGATATAATTGCAAAAATGTTACAATCTAAAAATAGAGATGTCAAGGAATAATTGGCATTTAAATGGAGAAGGAAGGTCATGACGATATCTCTAATATTAAATGCAATAATCAACAATACAATACCATGCTAAAACTAAGCAACATAGGCACAAAAATAAAGTTTCAATGAGGTGTTAGCACTTATATTCAGTATTGATTGCATTAATACCCTTTTGAATTGCTTTCATATCGAAACTGATTGTAAAACAATCCCATACAAATTTAAATTTTACCAATAAACTCATAAAAGTCCAGAACCTGATGGACCAGGGTCCGAACTAAATGGTCCCCTTAGTATTCCTTCTAAAAGACTTTAAAAGATGGGACTACTGAACATCTGATATTATATATATATATATATATATATATATATATATATATATATATATATATATATATATATATATATATCAGTTCATATTAAGGGCGCGTTTGGAACGGATAAAGGGTGGAGAGATATTTCAAAAATTTTAGAGAGAGAAGAAGCACCTTTTAATTAATTTTTGGATGTTTTTTAATTTTATTCCATTTCTCCTTATCTCTCTCTAAACCTCAAAATCCACCATAAAGAAAAGATGATGAGAAATTGGAACATTTAAAAAATATTTTGAAAAAAGTGAAATTCTAATGATTGGAGAGTTCAAAATCTCTCTCTTACATCCTTTCCAAAGGCGTCTTAAGAAAGTCCTCGAGCATTAAAGATATGAATAGGATGGAATACAAATCGGATCTAGTCCTCAATATGTTTAGTTCGGGCACTTAATGGATCTACATCTGAGTGCTTAGAGATAAATAGAGCTTCTCATACACAAGTTTGGAGGAACAGGAACAGATAAATAAACTGAACGCCGGGTCTTTCATTGATACACGTAGCTGAATCCGTTGGATAAAATGGGAGAATGAAATAATGAGAAAAAAATGTCGTATTCACAGTCCAAGAATTGCATGTCTTCTTCTTTTCTCTGGGGATGCTTAGGCGGTGGTGCACTCTGGCGGAAGACCCTGTGGGAAACGCTTCACATCGGTGCAGTAGTCGTAGATCATGTAGTTCTTCTGCACCCACCTCATCCTCTCCTGGCTCGTGGCGTCCAGCTCCTGGTTCAACCAGCCACTGCTCTGAGAACCGGAGGCGGACGCGCTCTGAGAACCGCAGCTGGAGGAGCCCCTCGTCGACCAGACGCAGGCATCGGCGTTGAAGTTCCTGTACGAGGCAACGAAGGGCGCCTTGGCCCAATCGGTCTTGACGAGGCCGCCCCTGGTGGCCCAGTCGTCGGCATTCCAGAGGCTGGAGTAGATCCTCATGGGCTGGTTCTTGGGGAAGGGGACACCCCTTGCCTCGCTGTTCCGGAAGTCCCTGATCGGGGTCCCGTCGACGGAGAAGCTGGAATGAGGAGATCAGTACAGACCTGGTTAGGACTTTTATTCTATGTATGGCGGGGGAGTTTATCTCTCAAACAGAGGCTTGGGATAGATAACAGTGAGTAGCTCTGGCCGTTTGCTTACATGATGTGCTGAGGGTTCCAGAGGATGGAGTAGGTGTGGAAGTCTTCGGTGGGGTCGAACCAGAGCTTGAACTGCTGCTCCCTGTTCCCTTTCCCCTTAGAGAACACATTGGTGTGAAGGGTGTAGGGGTCTCCGCTGAGGTTGCCCAGGAACTCAAAGTCGATCTCGTCGTGGGTCGGCCCTTGAGATGATAACTGTGAAGCAAAAACTGCAACCCATGAGCTCCCAAATTGCATAGAAGCAATCACAGTAGTGATTATGCCAAAGTGGGAAACTCACATAGTAGGCGGTGACGGTGCCGGCGGAGTTGCCGGGGACGAGCTTCAGCTGCATGTCGATCTTTCCGAAGAGGTACTCATTCTTGGACTGGAAGCCAGAGCCAGAGGTCTTGTCGAGGGACAGTGTGAGGATCTGGCCATTGCTGAGGATCTTCCCTCTGCCATCACCCCATGTGATGTCGAAGTCCCGGTAGAAATCACCAGCCGCGGTTGCGAAGAACAAGGAGAGGATGGCAAGCAGACAGGGGACCAACGGCATTGTGGGCTTGTGAGGCAAAGCCATGGTTGACGGAGCTGGGGTTGACGCAGTGTGAATACTGAAAAGAACAGGGAAGGAGAGGGAGGGATTTGGCTAAGGACTGAAAGTGTGCTATGTTGTACACGAGCTGTGGTGTGGGCAATGGAGATTGAAGGGGGGTTTATAGCCGCAGAAGTGAAGCGTTTGAGGAAGACGGTGGGATGTTTCCAGGAGTGTGGCTGCGCGCCTGAACTGGCAACAGATGGGCAGAATTGTTTTGAGGGTGCTGTACCGCTGCCTGCTGTTACTCACTTTCGAGTGTCCGCGTTGCCAGCCATGGGTTTTTTGGGTTAAAAGAAAAACGAGTCATGGTTGGGTTGGGTGGCTTCCTCTCGCCTTCCACCGACTCGTACGGGAAGGCCAAAAGAAACCTGGCCGGCAATGCTTTAACATTGTTTATTACTTTATGTAACACTCGAAGTGGACCAAGTCAACACGACTCCACCATATCTTACCCAGAAGCATACCAAATTTTGGGATAATAGCAAGCTACCCCTAACATCTTCTATATTATACTTTCTACTCCTAAAATCAGGGTTTCAGTAAAATGATTATAATTCAGATTTTAAGAGTTTAACGTCTCCCTCTACTTAATGCCAGGGTTTGTCAACCCGGTGCGTCTCGCACCGACTCGCACGACCCGAC